>CALSBV010012277.1:4877083-4917961 GCA_943590825.1 Bovichtus diacanthus
TGTGTGTGTGTGTGTGTGTGTGTGTGTGTGTGTGTGTGTGTGTGTGTACACACGTCTGTAGATGAGCTGTCCATACAGGTCGTATTTGCCCCGCATCTTGGAGTGTTGTATGCTCTGCTGCTGCAAATGAGGGTTTTTACTCCAGGCACTCTGTCTTCTTACCTTGATGTGATTGTGCAGTGGGCTGCCCAAGGCCATCTTGACATTGCGTGAGATTCACTCGCAGGGACTCTGAGCCGGTCTTTGACAGGGGCAAGCTGTCGGGGTCCATCCGTCAGACTTCAATTCGCTCGTTTTTTTGGTCGGACCCGACCCAGTCAGGCCTGAGCCGGCCCGTTCCAGCCTCAATGCTGGAGATCAGCCCATAAAGACCCAGACTTTAATCAGACAAGACAGGGACTCTTTAACTGCTGTCTCTGTCGGCTCGCAAACCCAATGACCAGTTTGTGGCAGGCTGTAAACCACACTGAAGAATGTTAATTATGGGTAAGAACAAAGCACACAACTGGGTGGTCTACACACCATAATGCTGTGCCAAACATGGTTAAGAGCAATAGATTGGGGGATCAAGAAAAATACATACAGGAAAAAGGTTTTTAGAAGTAATGCTGAAAAGATAAATATTAGATCAACATAAAATGAATCTATGACAATTTAGGCCAGTTAGTCTTTTATCAAGTAAAACTGTCTACATCAATTGAAGGATTTCCATTTTTTGGCTGCTCTAAGACAAAATAAAAGATCTAAAGGCGTCATTTTGGACTGTGGTAACTTCACATAGTCATTCCTAATTTATTAGTAAGATCTTCATTTGATTGAAAAACCAACAATGGAATAACAATGGACAATACTGTAAAAGGGTTTTGACACATCATAAGGTGCCGGTGGGTTTTGCCATTGAGATGTCCTCACCTGTGAAGCAACGTAACTTTTATAGCAAGACCACCTAATCACCCACTATCTGTCCCGCAGCTCTGTTTTCAGTGTATGAATCTGGAGCTGGCCTGGAGTCGAAACAAAAAGCTAAATTAGATGCATTCTTCTGCGGATCCTCTCAAAGCCCTGTTGGTACTGCTCTGTCCACTGGACTAAATCAGAGTTTCAGCACAGATCAGTCAAAGCAATTTTTCACTGTGGGAAGTTGGGGATGAAGTGACAATAGTAGCCGGTCAACCGAATAAACCATTTCCTCTTAAGATTTCGGCCTCATGGGGTTCTTGAAAAGTGAGCTTTGTGGGATAAAGAAGGACATCTTTGGAGACGAGTGACAAGGGGAATTCTCCAGTGTCCCTTGGTTAGATCTAGTGGCAAAAAACCTGAGCATAGACTGATCGATACTGATGGTCATCAACCAGAGGCATCAAAATATGACACCTCATTCATTCCCCTGAAATACACACAGATCTGTGAAGTCTCATTGGACTGTGATGTGTCATGACTATGGGGCTTTACCAGGAACTGTAGAACTGATACTATTTCAGTAATTGCCTTTTATTTCTGCATTCAAGGCTTTGTGCTTAAGGAGGTAATATGGCTCTTTGCACATAACTACACCCAAGATTGTTATAGGCATCATATACCTTCTCTTGTGCGCTCTTGGTTAATGGAAAAAGGTAATAGGCCGGGGACTTATGTAAACTTTGCCCCTAACTATGGATGTATTTAGTATTTCGAGCTTTTTGTGATGTTTTGAGTTCTTCTCTAGCAATATCCAGCTAAATTACTGCTGACATCCTGCACATATGAAAAACAACAACATTGGTATAGCTTTTTGATACTTAAAAAAAAAAATAGTAATTGATTTACAGATGTTTCTCTTGTATTGGTCTTTTTAGGCCTCAGCTCATCAACACAACCAGCAACTCTGGCCATTGCTTTTCTTGCCCGAGAGCATTTTAGTGCTAGTATTGGCCATGCGTCCATACTCACACGAGGTACTGGTAACCCGATTTGTTCAGATCATATGCCCTTACCAATGGGCTATCCTGACCATAACCACTGCGGGTCTTGCAAAGAAAAGCAGCGGGATTCATAGTTGTGCGTTTTTAGGTCACTGTGTACAATTTCATTGTCAACATCCTGCCATTTGACCAAAAAAGCCTCCTGCCACTTAAGTAATTTCAAGCTGAAAGTAGGGAACATTGTGTGCCTTAAGAGTTACGGTTAGATCAGAAAATGGTAGAATTAGAATGCTGTCTGATGTTGTTGTAATAAACGGTACACGATTTAAAGCTTATCAAACTAGCAAGCCTCATAAACCCAACAGTCACACCAAGCTCACCAACTAAATCTAAACACTTAGGAACCGTTTTAATAGAGTTATACCATCCACATTTCTGACATCTCACCACAGCATAGTATAAAATTTGATCCGTGATACAGTAGTGTGTTTGACATACCCGTGGTTATATCCATGGGGATAGGGTGTATAGCTTGCATCGTTTCCTTCCCAGTTTTAGAAGGTTTTGTCAATGGCTTACCATGTACAGAGGGTGACTACCCACCATCAATCAGTGTCACCTGGTCAAATGTTGAGTATAGTGTAGCGTCAGGAGATTGGTCCACAGCCGCCAAGTGTGTGTTGCCTTTTGCCCCAGACTCACTGCCGGGACACAAACAGACAATAGCCGTGATTATGAATGGCTCACAGCTGCGACTCTGCGCCATCGCAGACTCTGCTGTCCCATACAGAGACAAAAAAATAAAACGAGACATGAACACTTTGTCCATTTATGCACTCCAAATGTCATAAGAGAATACACATCACTAAACACATCCAAGGCCCGCTGACCGGTCTGTTAGCTGGAATAATGGCTCTTAAACACAGCATGCAGGGATGAGTGAACATGCTGCAGTGGAAAACAACACTCTGCACTCGGCTCAAATACAAGAATGGGAGCTTTGCTATGACTTACACTTAACCCAGTAGAGGCACTATCTTACAGTAAATGTGTGCAGTGCTCGAGTTGGTTCAACTGCCTTTTAATGTGATTATTGACTCCACTTTAAAGGTACAATGTAATTAAGAGGATAGCCCCTCGGCAAAAAATACATCATCCTGTCTTTTAATACAAGGACTAATAGTGGACATAACGGAAGTTTGTTTACAGCTAGAGTGTTTTTTTACTTTTTTTATTCAAACTCTGCAGCAATATATGTAAATGATCAACTTATTAATAGGCTCCAAAAAAAAAAAAAAAACAGCTATAGATTGGGCCTTTTTTAAGAGTGCAATAGTAAAAGCAGATTAGAGTCAGAGCTGCAGAGAGTGGTACCAGCTGTGACTGCTGGTCTAATGTAGCATGGTGTCCCAAAAGCCACTGCAGTCAGCTTGCTGTCTACATACTCTGATGTGACAGGGCATTGCTCCCCAATGATCCCAGCTCTGTGTGTGTGTGTGTGTGTGTGCGCGCGTGTGCGTGTTCATCTGAGCGTTTTTACATGAATGACTTGTGATATCCCAACCTTGGCCTCTTGCTGTTTCTCTGAGCGGGGATAAAAACGATACAGCCAATATTCTAGATGACTCTGCAAAGTCCTGCTCCAAATCCCTGATAAGAGCCCGTCATGGATAACTGTAAATCTGACATGGCCCCAAGGCAGTGTGGGGGATGAAGTCCATGGAGCTGACGCCTGAATAACCTCACGATAAGTGCAAAGACAGGGACACAAAATCTAGTCAGTTAATTTATTTGTCAAGGCACTCTCCTTACATTTCACAAATCATACTGGCGCAATTTCACTGACACTTGAAAACTGAAATGTGCCTGTCTATACATTTTCTCTGTCAGGCAGAAGGGCTAAATGACCCACACAACCCTTGTCTCTACTTGTCATGCCTGTCTCATACTCCCGAGGCTTCCGAGATGCTTGTGCAGGAAAACAGTGTAACAGTTTATTGACAGATCAGCTGTCCACATTGACATCTGCACACACTAATATATGACTGCAGCCAGTCTGAAGTTAAACGATTGATCACCCTGAACCTTCAACTTGACACGTCTGATATGATGCTGCCCATCCAAGAGCAGTTTCAGCCTCCGCCTTGTCTCTCCTTTCGCATTGTTGTGCTAAGTCAATTGAATTTGATGCTCATTAACAATGCAGTGCTCGTCCTTCGTGCCTGTTTTTTTTTATGTGAGCCACTAAGCAGGAATATCTAACTAAGGATGTATTGATGATAAGTAGAGAATACGGCCCACAAGACATCAATATGCAAACAAGCCAGCTGTAAACATATACATGTTTGTTATCCTGCTGTTTTTGTCCCTCCAATCCACATATTCCCTTTTCTTAAGCTTGCACATACATGTACAAGTACACAATGGAGAAACAAACACGGGATGTGTCGTAAACATCGGACAATTTTGTTCATTTTTTTCTCGTTGGCTCACAACACACACACAAATGCACTAAGGAGGCTGTCCTGGCCTGGTCAATACCTCTCTCTCTAAATGATGAGGAATGCCCTGCGCTGCAGTAACACTGTGCTGGGAGATTGATCACATGCAGACTACTGGAGATTAAATGGCTTTCTTGTGGAGAGCCAGACTGCCCCTGGATGGTGCATTGTGTAGATAGGAAGCCCGTTCTCTTTGCTCGCTTCACAACAGCTGCACAGCCTTAGGATAGAGTACCATATGCAGGGAATCAAGCTACAATACACTGATTTTTATAGGAAGGTAGAGGCTTGGATTTGACTGCATTATTATTTTGCTTACTGAAGTAAAGAACAAGGAAGTTGTTGATTGTTTCTGTCAAGGATCATAATTGTTATATATAGTCGTAGGCCGTCAGTATCTGGAAGTTTAGAGGCAAGAGTACTTCAAAACAATATGGAGGGTGTCTAAGGGCATGAGGGTATTTCAGCACCATGCTGTCCATCTCAGCCGAGAAGCACTCGCAACACACACAAATGCCTCCCCGGCCGAAGCTTCAAATATTCGCTGTTGATTACTACCGAAGCGTCGAAGCCCAAAAAATGGTAATGGAAAAGGGCTGGCAGGGCACTACGGAGCGCTTCATCAAAAAAAGTTCTCCTGCTGCGGAGTGGGTTTTGTTTCTGAGACGACAATATCCACGACAAAAACATCATGACAGCATATTACCAGCCGTTGTGGACACAGGGCCTAGATGTTTTCAGTGATCTACGCTAAGAAGAAGACTTTGATCAAAGTAAAGAGTTACACATGAGAAAACCACATGACAGTCAGCATTTCTTTATACAGTAGGTTTTTAAATCCCCTTTAACTGTTTCCATTTTAAGACCGGGGATATTACTCCCTCTAGTTAATGTATGCTCAGGGAATTGACATGTATATGTTTGTGTAATGCTGCACGTGCATTTCTACGTGTGTTTGTGTGCGCTGGGTGTGGTGTGTGTGGAGGAGGGAGGCCGTATATCATAAAGTGAACATATGATTAGAGCGACGTGTGGTTTGATATGTGCGTGCTGGTCTTCACTGATAATGAAGCAATTATGCTGCGGAACCATTCCTGTTTGCGGCACAAGTAATTGTATTGTAAAATTTAGCACAGCATTTGTGTGTATGAGTTTTTATATATATATATATATATATATATATATACAGAAATAAACTGCCAGGTAATTAAATGTTGGTACAGTAAATGAGGAGAAGTGCAACTAGACTTTTATCAGCATCAAGGCAATTTAGTCCACATTAAATGATTGTGATGTCGTGGAATAGTGTGTGCTCTGTGTGTATGTGTGTTTTGGTATCTCACGTCCCAGAAGCCTTGACTTATATGTTGGCTCACTGATCAGTATGAACATGTAAATCCTGTTCTGATCCTGGAGGGTTTAAAATACCAAGTGTTTTCTCTAATATTATAAAACAACCAGTGGTGGAATATCTATTTAGATCATTTACTGAAGTAAAAATAGGAATACTACAGTTTAGAAATACAATGAAATACAAGTCCTTCATTTTCTAAATGCTACTTCAGTAAATCATAGAATCATAATGTATCATTTTATAGGCTACGTAAAATCATAAACTGCAAAGTATTAACTCTAACTGTCATATTAATGTAGTACAGTAAAAAGTACAACATTTTTTTACTTTATTTAGAAGTCTAAATTAGCATAAATTGTAAATGCAATTGTTCCTCAAAATTCTACAGTACCAGTATTCCACCACAACATACAGCGTGACATAACTGAGATATTATTTGTTGCCACTTGGTCTATGGAGGTGTGTTTGGATGTTCTTTGACTGTGATTACATCAGATGCCTTTCGGAAAACCTAGAGGTTAAACCGCAGGCAGCAAAAACTACAAAGACCAGCATTCTAGAAACCCCTTCAGGCCATTTAAACTACAATTACCCACAGTCCTCTGCCATCTTCTTCTGTCAAAGTGATATGCACTCAGTTGCTGTTGTCAGACCTTTAGAAGCATAGAGCTACAAGCGTTACGCACAGGAACACACACACACACACACACACACACACACACAAACACACACACATACATCTCCAGTGTTTGTGTGCATCTATCTACCATCCCTCATTAAGCAAAAACTTACAAAAAAGTGAGCTCCATGCTGAGAATGTGGGGGAGGATTCTTAGTACGTCTCCAAATGCTAATGAGAGGAGCCTGCTTCAACAGACTGCTTTGTCTTTCTGTGTATTCATCTGAGCATGTTTGTGTGCGTGTATGTGTGTGTGTTTTTTTTTTTTTCTTTTTCTTTTGCAAAGGTAGGGCAAAATCTAAGCACAGTTATTTTTACATATCATTAGCAGCCCAGTGCAGCCCCATCACCCTGACAACTACATCCCTTTCCTTTCCCTTCTGCTTATCACCATAACAACTAATCTACCGTAAATAGTGCTGTCTCCCCGTCTGCCTCTGTCTCTTTCTTTCTCCGCTTCTCTCCATCACTCTTAATTTCGTTCGATCTTTTCTGCATTTCTCGCCCTCCTTCCACTCCTTCTTGTTGCCACGGCACCTCCCTCGTCGTCCACCGCCGCCGATCCTCCCAAGCCTGATCCCTGTCTAGTTGTTCTGCTCCGAGTTCATTTTTCTGTGCCACTGCAGATGTGGGTGGTTCTGGTGACTGCACAATAACCTTTCTCCTGCTTCACGTTGTCAAGTGCCTGAGCTCAGATAGCGATCAATAAGAAAGGCAGCTATAACAAGTTATCCAGCAAACTCCTCGACGCTATATTGATTTTATACTTTTTTCTTTTTTAATAAAAGGAGATTTTAAAGGCATACTTCTTTGCTCATACATATAGATATATACTTTAACTGTATTCCAGCACACACAAGGATGCTGGGATACACTCTATTTTATTGGCCAATCACATATAAAAGAAGAAGGAGCAAACTACGCATTTTTCAGATTCGCTTTATTCCTGATCTCTCTCAGGTGTACCTTTTTTAAATCATCAGGCGCTGATAGGTGGAAATAGCAATAATAATGCAGTAGCCACTAGATATAAATACTACATTTCCCTTACGAGATACAATTCATTTCAGGAGTATAACAGAGTACATATTTCCTTGAGATACTATCAATATCAAGTACACAAATATAAATATAATACATAATTAATACATTAGAAAAGTGAGAATTAAATATAGCTCTCTAAATGAGGCAGGGGAGGGACAAGGGGTAGTGGCAGGAGTTTTTTCTTTTCTTTTTAAGGACTTTTACTGATGGAGATTGATGTCTGATTTGGTGGAGGTCTGTCTTTAGAAGATCAGGTCTTCTCCACGCCTTTGTGTTTGACCTAAATGTGTTCTTGACGGTGAGCCTCGCCTGACAACTTGATTGGCCTACTACGCTCAAGGATTAACTTGCCATCCTGGCAGGCTTTTACAGTCAAAGATCAAGCCAATGGTCTGTTTGGCTGAGTAGCTCTGGGATTGACTTAACAGCCTGATGTGCTAATGCAGAGTTATCCCAAGGTTGAGCAGCATAGGAAGGACACACATGCTGTTTTGCGGTCTACGTAGATCCACAATCTTTAGAGAGGCACAGGACAATTATAAAAGGTGACAGCAAACACTTTGTTGAGAAAGTATTCCTGAAACAAAAGCAAAACCTTTCTTTCAGTTTAAATTATCTTGCTTTTTAATTCTTTTCTCTGCCTCTATTGTTTCCCCTTTGCCTGTCTCTCTCCCTCTCTTTTAATCACTGTTTGAAATCACTAATTATTCCGCTTCGTTCTGTTTCCTTCCCCCTGTACTTTCCCTCACTCAATCTTTTCATCAGCAGCATATGAGAGGTCACCTTAGTGCACCTCTGCCCCATTTCCTGTGGGGTTTTTTTTTGTTCGCATACTCCGTGTTTCTCTCCTTTTGCTCTCTCCCTTCACGTTCTCTGCAAAGCTCAAGGGAAGCCCTCCTGGATCCCTTCTTACATAACCGCCTCCCCCTCACTCTCCTGGCTGAGCGTATGTGTAATAAGCAACCTGAGCGTTGGAGGCGGAGGGAATATTGATAACATCAATGCTCACAAAATATTAGGTTTATCCCGCTAATGGACCGCCACTTGTGAGGCAAAAACGAAAGCCTGATTAACATCTCCTGCGATCACACCAACCATAGGAAAATCCGGAAGACCCAAACAAGACAGAACGACACATGAATGGTGTTTGGAGCACAGCACTTGAAATGTCACTTGAAAGGATATTCTTTCAGGCTTTATTTGAAGGCAGCTATTACCACATATCTTGAATTCCTATAACGTCCGTTCTCTAGCTGGTTCCCATACACATGCTTCAGTGGCTCGCTGTATGTGATGTTGTAGCCTGTGACGTCAGGACTCTTTTGAAGCTAAAAATGACTACGTTCTCCCTCTATGTCTCTCTCCCTCTCTCTCTCTCTCTCTCTCTCTCTCTGCCTTCATTAAGAGGTTGTCTTAAGCTACCCGGCTTAACGCTATTTACATTTTCATTATTCTAACGCTACCAGGAAGAAATGGCATGAAATCCAGCAGTGTTCAAGACATTAGACAAGCTTCATTCTCACAGCAAATGGATTTACATAAATAAGGAGGTTGATACATGGAAGCAGAGCGAAAGAGAAGGCAAAGAAGAGAAGAGATGAGGCAACAAAAGATGGGTGGGGGGGTGTGAGAGAACCTCTAAAATGGATCAAGAGGACAGAGTTGTGATGAAGAGGCAGGAGGGGTGAGAGAGGGGGATGGGGGGGGAGGAAGAGATGTAAAGTACTTAATGAGAGGGTGGTAGTGTCGGATTCTCCGGCTGTATAAAGTGGGCTCTGAGGGACTGACAGAGGTCTTCTGATCCACTGCATGTGATCAATACAGCTCTGGGTTCCCTCATTACTGGAACAGACCTCATTGTGTTTACCATACAATGGACTAGTGAGATCAAACTCTCTTCATGTGTATTCTTCAGCTTTTGTGTGTGTTTGTGCATAATAAGGTATCTCAGTTTAAGCCCTTTTCTCTTGCCAGCACATTTTGCCCTTTTTTTGTTTTCTGTTTACATCGTCTGTTAAGACTATTTACTGTTTTTTTTTTTTTAATGTCGTGGATTCGCTGTATTCACGGTAGAACAGGCTCTTTTCTATGAGCTTAGTCTTATTTTACTTTGATTGCATCTCCACTGGGTTTAGTTTATACTCATTGAATTAGGTCTGCAACTGATGATTATGACGATTGTTTTCTCGATCAGCCATTCGGTTTAGAAAACATCCGATAAAGGTGAACAATGTCTTTCCTAGTTTCCCACAGCTCAAGGTGACGCATTCAAATGTTTTATTTTGTCCCACCAACAGACTGATACCCACAGATATTTAGTTTACTATAACGGGAGGAACATCTGTGAATCTTCATATTTGATGATGAAGACTTATCATCGAATGTTTGTCATATTTGCTTTAAAATATGATAAATGTTCTCTTGATTGATTGATTGATTGATAGACTAATCATTGCAGCTCTAGATGAACTCAATGTTTATGTCTTGATTGTTTCAGTGGGTTCACCGAGGGTTGAATGGGGGACTTTTTTTTTTTGTCCAAAATATTTATAAATGTGGCAAGTGCGTGCGTGCGTCCAAGTCCCAGTATTTCTTCTGAATGCTAATGATAGATTAGCCTCTGAGGTTTCCTCAAGCCTCACAGATCTTCCTATGGGACTCTCAGCCAATGACGGAGGACATTTTTCCCTTTCAACCATCTCGTCGCACATTCCCAACCACTCTGACCTCGAGACCCTCTCTTCAAACCAGGAATAAAGATTGAACAATAACAGGAAAGGATTCCAGTTTCTCTTTTTTTTCCCCCCTCAGTTTCTTTTCTTTAAAAAAAACACCTCTTGAATCTTTCTCTCTCTCTCACACTTGTTGGTGTTGTGTGTTGGGTGAACTCGTCACCCGTGAGCTCAGGGCCCTTTCAGCAGTCCAGAGAGGGAAATGTTCAAAAGAAAGCAAACAAATCAGAAACGGCTCATTTCCTCCCAGAATGTTCATTCTAGCCAGCTGCTACATACTGCGGTCTCCTTGTGGCATACAGTATACTATATGGTGATATAATAAAGAACTTTTATGATAAGGTCGAGTGTAGAGCGGCATATAATGTACTCAGTTACTGGTTGTTACAAGATTCTGATTTTCTATTCTTCTTTTTAAAATATCCCTTGTAAACTCTAATGGAGGCTTTTTGAATGACAAATGACGCAAGACTTTACACTCCACATGATGTACCTTTGCCAGGAATACATAAACCTTTTACCAACTCCACAAGTATATAATCTGTCTGTTTGTCTAAATCAGGACTGACATTGTACTTTTTTTTTTTTCCCCATCCTGTTGTTAGATATTTGAATCTCTGGAGTGAGGAGTAAATTACGATGAAAATATACTACTTTAACTCAAGGGCTTCCACCGTAATGAACACATCACCTAGTCTAATGAAAGGTAAACAGCATGAACACACAGACAGTAGACGAAGCTCTGTGTGCTCAAGAGCTGAATACACAAGCTCTGCATCCACTCTTCAAACTTTGCTCTGTTTGAGTATGGGGGTCAAAGGTCTCCCTCTTTACACACTGAAAGATTGAGATGAGTTTGTTTGTTCATGCGAGGTCTGCAGTCTGTGTCTCTTCTCTCGGGCCATTTTAAAAAAATCCCAGATTGAAAGCCTCTGTTTCCTGATTCTTGCAACTGATGATATCTGGTAATTCTGTTTCAAACTTGGAATTTGATTTGCCCATCCCTGTTTTAGGTTTGATTTCGCCCCAAAACACGGCAATCAAATTTACAGAGCAATTCGGTCCCGTATCGTAGCTCACTGTGATTCGAAGTTGATCTTGATGCACTATACTCATCTATTAACAGGACATTTGCCTGATGCTGCCATCGATCATACGGCTGAAGCACCCCCCCCCCATCCCCAGAACACACACACACACGCGCACACATACACACACACACAATCACTTCTTCGCGTCAGAGCCAAGGAGACCCTTTCATCAACCTTGTCTAAAGTTCATCATGTTTGTGTATGAAAGAGAGAGGGAACGGGAGGGAAAGTGGTGTGAAAGGGTGGTACAACCAGGTACAACCCCTCCCCCCCTCCCAAAAGAGCCCTCATATCCCTGATCATGTATTCAGTCCACTCCTGTGTCCCTCTTCAAACATCCACGGCTCTTGTAGGTTTCACTCATCAATAATTGAATCCAGAAGTTTCAACCAAATTAGCGGAATTATTTTTGAAGTAGCTGAATGCGTGCGTTTCACTAATGTGATGGTGCTTTCGGGCAGATGTTTTATTGAAAAGGAGAAGGTTTTAATTCACTTTAAATTTTTGATAAGTGGTGTTATACTTAGATTATAGGCAAACAGATTTCCCTCCGTCTAATGGATGGGTGAGCGGTCGGAACAACTTCACAACAAACACCAAATGCTCTAGAGCTTAAGTACATTCCCTGCTTCCCACAGAACGGGAAATTTCTATTTTTAGAAAGATCGTAAGAGACAGTAATGACCATAATTGCCTACCAATGCTCATTCACATCCACAGCTCAATGAGCTTTTGTACCGTTTTTATCTGCTCCCCTGAATCCTGACTGTCTCTCGTTCTTTCTGTCTCTCATTCGCTCTGTCTTGTTAGTTTAAACTGGCGAATGTTAAATTAGGGTACGGCCACAACCTCCTTTTTTATCGCACCAGAAGAAGCCTTTGCACAATGACCTTCAAATTTGTTTCCCTGACCTGCCGCCTCCAGGCAGTATCCTCAGCTCTGTCAGCACATATACATGCAGCTTCTCTCCCCGCCGTCTACCTCCTGTCCGGCTCTTATCTTTTCCTGCAGTTCTAACCATATCTCAAGGCCTCCTGCCCTCTCCTGTAATGTCCACTTTAGCATTCAGTCCTCCCACCACCAGCCTGACTGCTCTCTGTCTGGGATCCCTGGTGCATCATTGGCATGACTGAGCAAGGCGCAGCTGTTACGGAGCCGGGCAGAGCGGGTATGGGCACTGGTCCAGGCTTGCCGGCAGCTGGATTAGCAGTGCAGCCATTAGCATCTGAACTCTGTAATGTGACAATATGACAGGGATTATGCCATCTGAGGGCAAGTGACAGGAGCTGACAAGGAGAGAGGGGCAAAAGTGGGGTAAAATGCAAAACTGGGAAGCAGTCAGGTGAGAAGTCATGTGTACTGTAGGATTATTGGATGCTGAGTAGAGAAAAGGCCGCTAAAAGTTGCAGAGTGGACGGAAAAATGAGAGATTGGGTGCTAGACGAAACAGGATTATGCATGACAGAGAAGAATCCTGAATTAATGAAAGAAAACAATTGAATTTGTGCGCCCGTAAGAAGAAAAGGTATTGTTGGGTAATGTTCTTCTGTAGATTTCAATTTTAAATACCTTTTGTTGCAAGAGATCCACCTTGTAGGTTTTAACAAAGACATTTACTATATTAAGTGCATATAATTATTGATAAGTGTTCAACAATACAGAGTATGGCTGCAGCTAACAATTTGCATAATTAATCTGTCAATTATTTTCTTGATTAATTTGATGTATAAAACATAATTTTTTTTTTTTTAAAACAGGGAAATATGCCAATCACAATTTTCTGGTGCCCAAGTGAATGTCATTAAATGTCTTGTTTTGTCCAAACAATAATCCAAATCTAAAAAAAAAATACCGTTTGCTATAATGTATAATAAGCATATTTGCGACGAAGTGATTATAAAAATAGTTACAGATGAATTTTCGAACGGCTGAAAAACAAATCCTCCAATCAACTCTAATTAAGATTCAATTAGATTTTTTATTCTTTTATTATTATTATTTTTTCAATGTGTTGAATTCTGTTAGCCACACCAGTTTGGGATTTTACCTGGCAGAGTGCTTTTTCTTTTTTTATTGCTTTTCTTGCATAAACCTGAAAGGGGGATTTTACCTGCGCAGCGTGTGTTTTGTAACAAGGAAAGTGAAATTGTTCCATAATTGGACTTTGTCCTGCTATCTCACAACAGCAAATTTCGAATCAGTTTACTCACTTACTGTAGCCGTGTTTTACCTGATCTATGCTGCATTTAAAAAACGGTAGGAAAGCGTGTGTGCACAGGGAGCTTTTTTGATGTTGTTCAGCAATTCTTCCAGGGAATTACATCTCCAAAGGCTTCAACCCCCTTTTGCCATTAGCTCTCCCTTTTATCCCTATAACATTTTTCCATGATATTATAGTTCTTCTTCTTGGAGGCACTTTCATGTGGAACAACTACATCCATCACCGCTGCCATATTCAAATCATTGTCTATTACCAGTTGTTTTACACGTACTTGTTTATCTCTCTGGACCATCTTCGGCACATGATCCCTGCAAACGTGACTTTAATTCTTCGTTGTTTCTCTTATCCATTCATCTTAGCTTAGCAAATGGAGTTTTAAAACCAAGTTGCTAATGCAGAAAATCCTCTCCATCAAGCCTTTGTTTAGACAGCAATCTTCCATACTAGAAAGGCAAACTAATTACAGCAATTACAGGCGAAGACATAAAACAGAAACATAGATTACTTAATGCCAACAATTTCAAAGTGTAATATTTTGTAAAACACAGCGAGACAGTTGGATACATATAAAACTCAAATAAAAGCTGTATAAAAACAAACCAATAAAATTAATCACCAAATAATGCAGTGAAGTAAAATATCACCATGAGAGCTATTTATGATTCAGTGTAGAGCCATTTGCCTTCCAAAGAAATAAAAACTTTACTTTAACATGGTCTGATTTATCTACTTATGCAAACGCTACTCTTAAAAAAGTCTTCTGGCTGCCTGTTATGTAATATATAACGAGAATACATACTAAAAGTTGCTTCTACACACGTCTTAGTCCTGGTCCGGGGATGATTAAAAGGTCAAGTTATCAATGCTTATTAGACATATACTGAAGGTTTGCGAAAAGTGAGTTATAGCTATGCAAATACTGAATAAGCACAAGAAAGAAATAGGATTACAATTGTGTCTTCATCATATCAGGGGAGAGAAAGGGAATGAGATGCACAATATATGCAGAACTGAGCAGTTCACTTTTACAGGGTAGATAATCACATCAATATTGTTTGGAAGTATAAATGACCGTTTGTTGTTTTGGATGTCCAGTGAAGAAACTGAAGTTATAACGGAGAGAGAGGAATATCGAGTGGAAATTGGGTCTGTCTCATACCTGGTCAGAATAAAGGAGAGTCCTGCTCAATAGAGACAGAGAGTCAAAGCTTTAGGAGGCCATTACACTCGGGCTGATCCTGAGCCTCCACTGCGTCTTCAACATCATCTCCCTCGGAGGAAACCGATAAGCACTGACCTCGCTGTGCTAACCAAATCTGCCATTGGCTTCCTTGTCCTCAGTTAAGTGGCTCAGATGGACTTTGGATTTCAAATGGCCCACGAAGGTGCTGCACTTTGGCTGCTGTGTGATCAGAACAGGGAGAGAATTCATAACATACCTTAACAGAAGGGGCCGTTTATTGAGCGGTAGTGTGTTGATAAAAGAAGAGGCTCACACCTAGAGTAGCGATGTGCCAATTCCGAAACTTGGTGCATGTATCGGCCCGATACTGGCCCAAATCACTGGATGGGATATCACTGGATCTAATGTGATCCACTAGCCTAAGTTTTCTGTCAACAACGTGTCATTGAGGTATAGGCTACATTCTTTATTCCTTATTTAATTGGTCCTATACTCATTATTTGACTCGTTCAAGTGGAAAACTGCTATTTTTGTGCTGCACACTTCTTCTTTTGTTTATACAGCACACATTACAACATTACAACGTTACAACTTAAGTTAATTGTACCAATAGGTCAATTTAAAACCATGCTAACAAACCACTCCACTCTTGAATGGCACTGTTTTTAACTGTGTTCTGTTGTCCGGTTGTTTGTTTCCTCGTGTGTTTATTCTGGTTTAATTGTATTCTCGGCATCCTTGAGAATGAGGCCGTGCCCTCAGCGATACAAATTTATGATTTAAATAAACATGGATTGAATGAGTGAATTATGTGTTGAGTTACATCCAGTATTTTACCCTGGAATTATCATTTGTTTGTTAATACTAAAGATTTCAACCTTTGTACAAAGTTGCACTTCAAATTTTATTTTTGGATGTTTGAATGGTACCGACCAATCAAAAATGCTGCTAAAAGTAATTTTTTTGTGCCCTTTAATAGGTTAAATCATTGCATAACGGAGTACTGTTGCGGGCTATGTATTTCTTCCTTTAGAGGAGTATTTTGTGTTCACAGTTTTAAGCATGTTTTCTCAGATGGCTAGGTTAAGTGCATCCATATAAATGTATTATAACAGCATGGTGGTTTAAGAGAGGGGAAAAGACGGCGTGGGATTACTACTGGGATTATAGGACATGAGGAAGTGTTATCGAGCCATCCTTCATCCCATCTTCAATTGATTGTATTTTTGGTGTCTAGGTCAATTATGTCCGACGATCAACTTGTTGAACTGACAAAGTGGCTGCTCTGAAGCAATGAACTAATGATTTACTCAGGCCCTCTTGAGTTACCAGTGAGAAAGACACACTACTGAAATGAAAGGAGTAATAAAGAGCGACCAGACGCTGGAGACTGAGCACTAAACTAATTACTGCTGTCAATCACTTTACATTTGCTTTGAGTAATTAAAAACATTGCTACTAGAATAAGGATTGCCCATTGGCAGCTCATTGGTTATTGTAGCCCCAGTGTATCTTGGGGCCCAGACATTAGTTCTCTGTCCTTTACTACTAATCCTCTCGAACACTTGTAGCTCTACTGCTGCACTCGACTTGTGAACAACGTCTCAGAGAGAGCAAGGACCTGCAATCTTCTGCCCAAATCTGAATTTGAATATCTTTAATGACGGTGCTGGTTGATGCTTAGCTGGAGTGACGCAAAGGTCCCGTTATGTGACTTATGTTTTGGTTTAGATGTGCAGTGGTGCTCCCCAAGACCTGTACGCAGATTTTGACGCATACAATCAATTGAGTTCCCCTTAAATGTAAAGGCGACAGCACAAGTAAAACACGATACGGAGAGAAATGACACTCATCCTATTCTCCTTATTAAGAGGTACTCTATGAGTGTACCACTCAATGATCTTTTGTTCGAAGAAAATACAATCAGTTCATTCACGAAACAATGTGACTGAGTACATTTTCAAGTTGTTGAAATTATTTTAATGTTTATCTCGCAGAAAAAAAAAACACTAGACAACCACAGTAATAATCCGATCAGCGTCCTTCCTCATTATATTTTAAATTTGCATTCATGCCGTCTGCATAGCTGAAATAATGAATATCCAGCAAATTGCTTTACATACAGCATGTTAGCACACAAGGAACTTAACATTTGATGCGTGCGCACGTTCATCTCCAAAATAGGGCAGCACAATGTTACGATGAAATTGATGATAGAAATCTTTCATGCGTTCTGAGAACTGAGAAAACGTTTTGCTTTCTTCATGTAACAACCCGAGAGTATGTCTCCAGTTGAAACCTATGTGCGATTAGAAAATTCCATAACTTTAACAGCTTGATGAATCCAGCAGTTCCATGTCTGAAGATGGCTTGAGATGGTACAAATGAGGAGGACATTCTTTGCCACAAATATCTGTGTCAGGCCAAGTCCAAGCCCAAGATAACCACCTGCCCAATCATTCATCCATCTCTGCACTGACTGGCCCCCAGAGCAAACCCAGTTGGCCTGCTTCCCCGGTTCCCTCCGGGCTCAAGTGCTTGTCACAGGCAGAGCTGCATTTAGATACAATGCTCCATTACATCAATAATAGATAGGAGGATGAAGGAGGAAGGCCAAATAGGATGGGAAGGCTCACTCAACAGGAGATGACAAGTCGCACTGACGGGGAGACGTGTTTGTGTGTGTTTGTGTGTGTGCGTGTGTGTGCGTGTGTGTGTACAGTATGCAAGTGTGTGTACTCAGGGTTCTACATGTTACGTGAACTCAAGAGGTGGGATGACAAGCATGTGATGGACTGTAGGATACTGAAGGATGTTGACTTAGTGGGTTTCTGCTACGGTGGAACCATTTAAGGATCAGACTGACCCAGTTTCCACAGATCCCATACATTTGAGATAATCCCTGAGGAAACTGGGTTTGTACAGTCTGCCTCCGCCCTGCATGCTTTAACAGTGTAGCATACAGCAGGTGAAGGCAGGGACACAAAATGAAGCACTTAAACGTACATGCTGAATCATGCACGGTTGTGTTAAAGAGAGGATATTCATTTACCCCCCTCTGCTAAACCACCTTCCTTTGCTCTTTCCTCCTCCCCCTCTCCCTCCCTTTCCCTTTTGCACCAGTTGAAGTGGTTATGTGGCTTTATGCGGCAGCCATTTAAATCATTACCTTTCCCTCATTGATCTAGCCAGAAGGTAATTGGCTCAATCAAGAGAATTAAAAGCCCGGGTAAGATGGAATAATTCAGCTCACAGATCAAAAGAGGATGGGAAGACGGAAGAAAGAGGATGGGGGGGGGGGGGACTAAGAGGAATGCCGGTATTAGCACGTAGGATGAGAAAGTGAACACTGCAAGTAAAAGGGAAGGCAAAAAGAAATTAAAATAGGAATATTAGCATAAGAATGAGACGGAAATGTATGCTGAGGGAAGGACAAAATAGAGGAAAAATACAACATTATGATACATAAAATGATAGAGAGGGAGCTCTATGATTGCATAGAGAAGGGAAATGACTGAGGTATAGTAAATAACTAAAGCGAAGATGAATGAGAAGATAGCAGTTTTCTAGGCTTCACATATTTTATGTCAGGACACATTTTCATCTTTGGTAATCACAAAACATCCCCTTGACTGTGTTTAACTTGCTGTTCCTGTCACCTTCTGATTTAGTTTAGAAAGGCATTCAGTCTCTCGGTTTATCCCAACGCCTCAATACCTCTTTAGTAATGACATTCTTACTTACCATTCCACGCATAAGACTGAATCCTTCAATTAGAGAACAGACGGAGGTGATAAAAGTGTTGCAGAGGCTTCAGCAGGCGATAAATTCACTGGTCTGTCCATGAACCTGCCACCTGCTTTCTTTGAGAAAGAAGAGGCACGATTTTGTGAGTGCGCAGATATAAATTTATGAACTTTCTTTTTCAACTTGATGTCACTTCTGGAGTTTTCTCCCCCCCCATCGTCATTATCTCGTACGGTAGCACTAATCATCAATGTCATTGTTGAGATATGGGGAGTCAAGTATGGCAAGCAACATGAGTAATGGTGATTACGTGATTAAATGATCTGGCTGGTTTAAAAGTAATCCGCAGTCTAGCCACCTTATCTGAACAATTGCATTAGGGAATACACCCGTGCGTATTACGATCATCCACTCCAATGTCACACTGCGTGCAACTGGATTTACAGTAATTTCACGTTCAGACCAACTTCAGCCCTGGGTGAAGAAACGCAACCCCCTCATTCGTTTTAATGGAGCCACTCCGCTAATGCCATGGGAGTGCCAACACAGAGGACAAAAAAAAAACAAAAAGAAACGTGAAATTGGATCTAAGTTTACCGCAACGCAATGCGGTATCATCCAGCGAGGCGCTGCATTGGCCAACCCATTCACAATAGATAGTTTGGGAAAGTATTTAAAGACACTCCTTTAATGATTTAGTGAAGATACTTTGAGATGTTTAAACCTGATCATCTGTTCACTCATGTTATCCTGCTAGACTTTTGTAAAGCCACAGTGCACATGTCTGATGTTATCAGCAACGATGTTAGGTTTAAATAAGTAATAAAGAGGATTTCTAGAACTGCTGAGACCTATTTTATAACAAATCTAAATAGTCCTATTCTGTTCATTAAACTTGCTCAGTGCCATGTTGTAAGAGCGATGCTCCGGCTTTTAATTCACCATCGCCTTTCATCACTTATATTCAGTTAAATCACTCACTATCTTATCGCGATCAACGGTTGTCAGGAGCCTTATGAAAAGAGCTTTGAGTCTGCTCCTGTTATGTAAAGCCCACAGTAAAGCCTTACCATAACACACAACCATTACCAGACTGTGACGCTAATATGGTTGTTTGGCATGGAGACCTTCAGACTTGCTGTGTGTTTTATGTGAGTGTACAGTATATGAGTTGGACTCAGGCTCCCAGCACTTTCCATGTAAGTCACAGATGAGCAAACCTGACACAGGCGTTACCCCCGGGCAGATTAGGATGAGGGATGAGGGCATACATGGAAAAATAGAACAGGAGGTGTGGGATGTAGTGTGAAGCGATCACTCCCTGACAATTAATGATGTCAATTCTTGCTGTGGTATTTTGAAGAAAGAGGAGCAGGAGGGGGGTTATGAGAAAATTATGAGAATGCATTAGTGTGTGTGTGTGTGTGTGTGTGGTGGAGATGGGGTTGGAAAGTCACAGTCTCTCCATGATCTTACGATCTTTGCTTTCAAAGCTGATACATTCATTGTTTATTCATTTATTGATGTGGCCACTACGGAAGGTCAAGGAAATACAACAGTGGTGGAAAATGCTTTGAGATTAAAGACCAGCTGTTCAAAAGGCACAAGAAGGCCAGCACTGCTTTTTTTAATTACAGATGGAAGGTGAGAAGGACAATTTCTGCCATTTCCTTCCTCCTCCTGTAGCTTTTTAGATCACTATCTTATTCCTGTTAAGTAAATCTCTGTCTTTTGATATTTCAGGACGTTTGAGTCCATGCCTCTGTTTTTTTTGGAAACATGCAGAACTTGGAATCCATTTTAACTGGGCAGATGCTTTCATGGGACTCAGCTCCAGCTTCTCCAAGCATATATGCAAAGGCCTCACAGGAGGCTTCCTGTTGACTAGAGTCCCAGTAGTGTATGCCAGCCTGTCAGTTTACTGCCACTTTCTCACCGGTGGTAGAGTCACATGAGCCCGGTCCCCCCTGTCCCCTGGCTGCTGTGCACACTGCCACAGAAAAACTCCAGAGGAGATGTTTGCGTCTTGAAAGCACCACCCAGCCAGGCTGAGAGAAGGAGCACAATAAACGGATGAATATATAGCACACATAAAAAGCTGAGCCTCGATAAGCGGGTGAGTGTGTGGGTATAAGCAGCTGATTGTAGTGTTAACGTGGCATTCACAGGCCTGTTTGTGGACGAAATAAAAATTGATGCTTGTAATTACCTTGTGAGTAAATGCATCATCTTCATCAGAATGTTTGTTTTTTAGTTTTACCCGCTTGTGTGGTGCGCTGTGGTGAGTGAACTACCCTATTCTCTAATGCCAACACACTCAAATACACACACACACACAAACACACACACAATGTACCATCTCAATACGACAGCGTGGTCATATCATGGAAATATAGCTGGTTAGGAAAGGTTAGGATATGTTAAGAAGATGACCAGGCAAGCCTAGAGCATTTTAATGCCATCCATGCTGAATATTTCATGCAGAAGGATCCATCTCTGAACACACTGTCTCTCTCTCACACACACACACGCGCACACACGCACACGCACGCACGCACGCGCACACAAATGACAGCTGAAAGCCATCGTCAAAATAAAGTTGTGTTCAAACATAAGTGTAACTTGTCACTGGTAATAGCTCATGAATTATAGACACGGTTCATACATCACCCCAGTGATACCATGCACACATTTGCATATGAGATTAGTTAAAGCTGCTTGACCTCTAACCAAGGGCATGATGGGTGGTGGAAGGATGTGATGTAGGAGATGAAGCACTGAAATACGAGTCAATTTCCTGCGGGGCTTATCAGAGCTGTTTGACTGGCGTGTGAGCAGCGAGCGGCCAGTCAGTTGTCAGGATTTAAACTTAGGGAGGAAATGAGACACTGGGGTGTGCTCTGAATATCCTACAATGATAGGATAAAAGTGAGAGAGAGAGCTAGGAGAGGGAACCCATACACTGTACCACATACTTGATATCACTGTAGAAAGGAATGCATGTATTTACAAATCATCTAGATGGAAGTGGAGGGCTAATCTGTAGTTCTTCTCAGCTGGAGCAGTATTAGTGCACAGCTTTCCCTGGTGTGTTTTGAATAGATCTAGTACTTCACAGGCTGTGGTGGCTGCATCTGACTGTCTGGGTGACAGACACATCTTCCTCCCTTCATTAATCTCCATTTAGTTCTGCACTGGAGAGGGGCGAGGGAGGGCATCGAGGGAGCGTTGGACAGGGGAAAAGGGGGAAGAGAAAGATTAAAGATATGGCTGGCCATGAAATCGAAAAGGAGATGGAAGATGTGGGAAGAGGGAGAAAATACGAAGAGAAAGAGGACGGAGAGAACCGGAAATAAATATTGAAAGTGATGGTACAGTCGCCTAAAAGCAGAGGACGAGGAAGACAAGAAAAAGAGACAAAGTGGGAGCATAGAATTGCTTGGGAATATAGGTATTAATTGGTGAAAAATTGAAGCAGATGAAAACGACAGGAGGAGGGGAAAGGGAGCCTGCTGTTTGATCTTTAACAGGATTATTTTTCCCTGCTTTCCTTTTATTTATTTGATTTTTCCTCATATTTATTCATATGTAAATGCTGGCTGTGTGCCAGCAGAAATATTGGAGTTCTGTGCTGCACTGAGCCCACCCTGTGACTGTGCATCACGGATACACACACAGCCATACGGGGTAATCCTAAAGGGATTTCTGTGGACCTCAGCAGCCCTGCAGTAGGCCCCGGACACAGGCAGGGATGCAGCAGAGTATAATAGTAATGGACTCACTATGGACTGCATTTTTTCCGTGAGTTGTTTTTGTTTTAACAGCTCGACCTTTAGACAATTATGTTTGACTATGTGGCCATCTGTTTGTTTGCTCTCTCTGTGTGTATGGAGGTAGATGCAGGTCCAGCGTTCACTCTCCACAACATCCATCAGCCCATATCAAAGGACACAAAAAGAAAGCCAAGGCCAGCCTGTGCCCTGACGATTATTTTGATTCCCTTATTAAAACCGGGGGCTTGGGATTTGCCTGGTAGTTGGCCTCCGGGGTTGATAGAGCTTTTCCTGGCTCCTGTTTGAGCGGGTTTAAACCCTCATCGGAGTGGTAGGTGCTGCATCCTGTAGTGGATATTGATTTGGCCTTTCCTTTTAGATTATACATGTCTGGCTCTGTTGATTGTCAATAAGTCCATCATTGAAGGACAGTACATAATCTGTGGCCTGTAGCCCAAACACGATATTGTTATCTCTCCATTTCACTGTTTGGTTGTGCTAGTTCTTGAACGGTTGGTCATTTTTAGTATACACAGATCCCTCCCCGATGTGCTAATGCACCGATCCCATTTTAAAAAAAATCTAGATCTTATATAAGTTTACTGTATGTATGGGTTTGTATGTGCATATGCTTAGCCTCAAAACCTTCTCATGTGGCATGTACAAGGCCATTCCGGTCAATAAGCAGAGGCAGAAAGGGCGCACACAGTCCTCTGTGACATAACTGCATGCTTCACAGACCCTGAGATTCTGCTTCTTTTGATTGAATAAACAGACCCATAATACATGCACACACCTTCATGACCTATAGACCTATATGAGAGAGCGCTGGTGTGCAGACACAATACGCAGATGTGTGTGAGAGCTTTCCTGAAGCTGAGTCCATGAACCAGATTTGTGCGTGTGCGTGTGCGTGCGTGCGTGCGTGGACCGTAGCCATTAGAGCAGTATTGCAGATTGTCTGGTGGGGCGCTCAGGGCCACAAAATGCAATTAGATTCTAGTATAAAATATTTATTTCCACAACACCTACTGTGCACCAGAGAGGAGCCTTTACCCACTGTGTGCTTAAATATGAAAATAGTATATATAGTGCATGCCCGAGAGAGCAGCAGATACAATATCTCAGTGTGGGCTCGTGCACTGGCTCTGTGTTTCTGCAGGCACAGATGAGTGCATTCACGTAAATGTGAGGGCAGGACATGCTAATAGGAGATGACTGGTTTTTATTACTTTCTCATATATTTGAATTGAATGCTTTATTTTTGCACTTTAAACAACTGGGGTCAAATTACACAAGGCTACGTATAGCAACACTTTGTTCGATGTATTTGAAATTGATTTCACTTCTTTTGCAATGGATTGTCGTGCTCTATACTCTACCACGGATTATATTGTCGATATGCCATTCTTCATGTCGTCCATCAGGTGTATGTGTCCATTTTTGTTTATTTCCTTGTGTTATTTGTCCTTAGCTACTGAAATGCTCTGAAAGGACATTTCCGAAGCTGAAATATTTAAATGCAGGAATTCAATACAGCTATCAATCGACTCCAGCTTGACCTTTCTATTGTTAAAACCGGCTCGGGTTGATTTATATTGGGATACTTCGACATTAATGCTCAGAAACCACACGAGGAATTTATATGTCAGCTTGGAATACTCACTGTGTGTCCCAGCCACTAAAGGAGCAGGGATTAATGGATTGTGGCTTTTACTCCTGTGAAGCTGCCGTCCTCCCGGCTGTGGTATGAACAAGGACCATACAGCCTCTTCTCTCCTCTCCAGTGCAGGGCAGGCTGAAGTACATACCAACCTTGGCTGATCGGGCTATTGGCAGTGATCTTTTGTGCCGGGCTCAAGGAATTCACAAACTGATGTTAGATTTTTAAATAAACAAAGTGCATAAAGACAGCTGAAACCTGTCTGAGGGAAGCTCGCAAGAGAAAGAGTCAGCAAGTGCCAAACTAGTTCTGCACTCTCACTGTGTCTCAGCAGCCATGCGTGTTTGTGTGGGTGCTGGATGAGTGGGTGGAGGCCAAATGTTACGCAATGAGCAGTATGGATAGTAGTTAGTGTTAGGGTCCAAACTCTAGATACCATAGTTGTTAAAATCATATTCACACAGACCACAACAGGCAAACTTACAGGGCTCTGAATATGATTTTGTGATTGATGTACCCAATAAAAAAGAAACGACTACCGCGTATACAAAGCATGTGGAGTCTAGGTTTATTTTTTTTCAGATTAATGTTTTTGTCAGAAAGAAATAAGAAAGAAATGTGCATGTATGTACAATAGTTATATGCATGTGTGTATGTACTGTGTATGTGTGTGTGTGTGTGTGTGTGTGTGTGTGTTTCTGTCCTGCACTGGGAGGATTACTGTAGATTTACAAGGCCTGGTAACAATGAGCAGAGACACCCCAGGGACCCATACTCAATCACTATCACAATGAAATGCTGCTAATTCCTATTTAAAGCTGGCGCACAGGCACTGCCCTCCCTGCTCTCCGGGCCGAGGGAGAACAGGAAGCTCAGAGACGGCGCGAGGACAAATCCATGTTATGTTAGTCAGTATAATTTCTGTTCATTTCTGTCGCTGAGTTCATCTCTTAAGTCGCCATAAATCCCTCCTCTGTCATTGTCTCCTGGATGGTTAAAAGGTAACTTCACGAGACTAATGTGTGTGCCACTGGAGAGCAGTGCACGTTAGCGTCTGTGTCGTTTGTCTTGGAAGTACCCACCCAGAGGCCCACGTCCTCTCTAGCACCGCTCCTCATTGGCGAGCGGATGAATAATTCAACAGTTTCCGACGTAAAGGGGGTTTGCTTTAATCCCTGGCTAGCAGGTTAATGTCGGGAGTTTGCTGTTGCGTTAAACGCAAGCAGTAATTTATAACGTCGGCAAAAGCGTAGGAAATAAGTCCATGATGTTGCCTGTTGTTGTTTAGTGTGTTGCATTCATCGATGAAGGTATAGTGTCTGCGTATTTATTCTCACTGTATGCTATTGCTACTTACTGTAGGTGTGCGTCAGAATGGTGTTGTGTAATACACAGTGAAAGATTGAGTTGCAGTGTTGTGTTTGCTGCTTTTACTGCTGCCACTTCCCCCCCTGGCTCCTGCACAAGCGCATTCATTTAGAGATGAGCTTTAATTGGACTTAGAATCAGGGACAGAAATCTCCAGCTACATAAATATTTTAGAAGACTGCATCGGACAAGTCTGCCTATCTGACTGTCCTCTGTCTTTTTCATCTCTTTTGTCTCTTTCACACTCCTGTCCCTGTGCATGCAGCCAGGTGCAGCAAAGCATGCACTTTCAGTATGCACATGCACACACAAGCTGTGCGGGTTTCTGAGAAGCCGTAAAGCTTTTTCCTTTGGCCATTAAGGGGGATGAATTATTGGCACCAAATCACTCGAGGAATCCATTTTACTTACACGCGACACACTCGCTTGCATGCAAAAGCTGGTGAGCAAACACATGCACACATACAGTGCCTTTAAACTGGGGCGCTATCGTAATGGGGGTAATGATTTTTGCATTATTAATGAACCAGGCTTCATACTCATCTTAATTGAAAATGTTCTTTCATCACTAGCCCTTGCTCATTTATCGTCTCCCTCACTGCAAGTAGTGTAATACATATACTGTAGATTACATATACATGCTCATGGTACTCTCATACGTAACTGACACACATTGAACTACAAACTGGACTTTTTTATAGCCTTTTATTATCACTTTGGTGTTCTTGTTGTATCTGCTCTTAAAGTAACATAACACTTATATGTGCAAATGAGTTTTTTGGAATAACAATGAGGGGGTGGGGGAGATGAGGGGGGCGGACGCTGGGATGAGAGGGGTTGAGTTTGAAGGGCGGGATTAAACGAGGGTCGTGTACAAAGAAGGATGAACAGAGGATCGAATGCGAATCGATGGGTGTGAGCCGGAAGGTGTCATGGCACGAAACCAAGGGAGTGAAACTCGGTGGGTGCATCATACTGCACGTTGTTACATAAGTTGTTACTCTCTGCGGATCCCTGACCTTGTTAAGGCACTGCTCGCACCTCAAACAACAGAAGAAAGGAGTGGAGAAAAGTGAGAAGTGAAGAGACAAGGAGAAGATGAGGTGAAATAAGAGACATGAATCAGGGTCATGTGCCGGCAGAACATTAGTGACATCTCAACTTTGTGTTGTCACTCAAACACCAGCATCAGATGATGATTGCAGCGGTCCTTCGTGGCAGTTTGCTTTCTTTAGGCATACGTTTGACTAGAAATCACTTGAGCTGTGTGTATGTGTGTGTGGGTTTTTATGATCATGGTGCCTAGGTCTAAGCCTAGGGCAGCAGTGTCATTATCTTCTCTGGCCCGAGTGTTCCCCTCACTGGAGATATCTCTTCCCTGACTGGGTAGATGGATGGGTCAGTGCTTCCATTTCTCTCTCACCCCCTCTCCCAATGTCAGTTCTCCTGCTATCACCTTGATTTAGCATCACATTTGTTATTCAACCATGACCATGATTTTATTTATTTATTTCAGGATTTGTTTTTGAGACACAGATTTCCTCTCATACTGGGTTTTCGATTCGTTTTAGAGGTCAGAGTAAAGTAAAAAACCAAACAAAAAAAAACTTATTATTTTCTTTTTTACATTGAAAGTGTAACGACAGAACCATTTCTTATTACAAACATGTTCTCTTCTTGACAAAGACTGATGGCAGAGACAGAAGAAACAAATGCAGACATAAGCATTCAACTCTTAAATAAAACACAAGAGTTTCCTATAGAGACAAAATGCACACAGAATGACCAAGAGGCTTGATTTCATAAATGTATAAATATTCCCAATGTATTATGAAACATAACGTAAATAATGAAAATAATGTCCACTGATGGGCAAAGTATCATACAACCAACCAACCAACCTGACAAGCAAAGTGAGGCCATTGCATATAACCATTAATATTGTATACTGTGGGCCGCATCAGAATAACTCGCATGTTATACCATTCAGCACCATGGACAGCTCCACAGAGAGCCACAACTCAGTACAAATCTGAGACAAAGGGTTGATCTGCAGAGGTCGGCACGGTGAACTAGAATCATTAGTGTTGGTAGCATTAAGTCCTGATTTCCTCTGTGTGTCCTTGTCTGCTGTTAGATCGTGTATTTTGGAGTCGTCGTCGTCGTCCCCCCCGGGCCATGCTGTAAATTGTACGTCTGGTAATAGAGGTCAAGAGAAATGCTCGCTCACAAACCCTGAGGATACAAAACCCCATGGCCCACTAAACTTCGGAAGACACGGTTCAGTTTCAGGAAGTTTTTCACAATGGGGGATTTTTAGTCTGGATTTATCAATGCAGTCTGTTCACTGAGTGCCTGCGTCTGTTTGATTCTTTAACAGAGCAGATTTTTTATCAAGCTCAGACAGCGGGATATTTGTGTTGTGCATAGAATCACACAGCACAAATATCTTTAATATTGACTTCTTTCTCACCATGACAGCCGCCGTTCCTTAACTTTAATCAAGTAGTTATTCCAGCCCAAACTATGATCGTTTCCTTAACTTAATCAATTAGTCGTTTTTCCAATAAACCTTACCAAACCTCAACAAGTGTATGAGCATAAAACTGTTTTTAAAACTGCGATGGTGTCCTGACGATTGTAGCGTCATGTGAGCTGGGAGTAAACCGACGACGCATTTTGTTGTTAAATTTGGGCGACGTTTTGTGTGAGGTGGTTCACTCTTTTCTGTCCAATCGTGAATTGCCACTGTACCGTGCCCCTCGTCACTGTCAACTTCACTGCGGACCTAAGGCTGTGGAGAGCCATGTTCTTCTCCCAATACACATAGTCACCAGCTGCCACTTTTTTACCAGGCAGCCAATGGCTTCTCGAGGAGGGCTCTCCGTCTAGTTTTTTGTATTTTACAAATGTAAGCAGGCCTTAAGGAATGACTTTTTGAAAGATGGGAAGTTTACAGAGACATCTGAAGCGGCATGGCCTATGTAAATGAACAAAAGTCACAATAATCCTCCCTATTCCAGACGAGATGTTTGGATTACTTGATTGAGAGAAACAATCGCGTGTCTGTGAGTGGAAAACGAATGCCCTTGTTTAGTCTCCTTCATTCTTCCTCCTTCTCTTTATATTTGTGTGTCTCAGGCCGCGAGAGGGAAGAGGAGCATGGGTGATAATGACTTGTCAAATTAGAAGCGATGGAACCTGCAGCGAGTGTAAACACAATTCTGAATGCTCAGATGACATTTTCCAAGCTGTATTTCTACTGGGGGAGATTAGCGGAGTGACAGCTCAGCCTGAATCTCATGGATCACAGCTGCACAATGGAGAGCACCAACACACGCACACACACACACACACACAAAGATAGAGAGAGAAGAATTTGCTGGCATTTTAATACTACACGGCATACTGACACCATCATTCCCTCACATGCGCGCGCACACACACTTCGCATTTGGCTATCTTGTGATTTGAAATTCTCCTCCTCTTTCAGGCCTTTCTTCCCCGGTCATGGTCCAAGGGGCTTGGCTCAGCCAGTCATGCTGTGTATGGATTCATGTCTATGTAGCCTGCCCACAGCCCATCAGCATGATGGATGGCGGTTACGCGCAGCCTTGGCTTTATAACTTATAGAGACTTTATTTGCATGTGTTTCCATTACCAGTAAAACTGCACATGATGTAGGAGAGCTTTAGACTTTTTTTGTTGTTAAGATATTAGGGGCTCCTGTTTCTTCGTGTTCCATTTTACGCATGGCCGTCCTCCCCGGTGTAGCAGCAGCCATGAACGGTGCTGCTCATTTCCCAACTTCGCCTATGAAATAAAGAGCCATTTACGAGGAACAATGACCCGGCCACCACATCTCCCTCTATGCTGCCCCCACTATTGGAGAGATACTATTGAGAGTCCTGAGTGCATCAATTTGGGCCTTAAATGACTTTCTCCAGCTGGCCAAATCCTGACAAGCTTTCTGTTCATCCTTAAAAAAAGAGCCTTTTATCAGCAAGAGAAAGGAAGAGAGGATGAGCAAGGGAAAGAGAGAGAGAGAGAGGGAGTAAAGTCAAAAAGCTAATGTCTCAGTGACACCCTTTCTCACACAACAGGGGACATTTCTATTCTATAACGGGTTCTGGTTAATTTGAAGTCAATTGGAGAGTTATTAAAAGGATCTGAGTGAGCTGTGCTGAACTTGGCCAAGGGCAACAAACTCACCCTGGTTTCTATATGAAACAATAGAAACAGGACTGTCACCTTCAGGCAAACTTGAAAGTTTCTATGATTTGCCTATAAACTACTTTTTAATAATGTACTGTATATGTAGATTTACGCATCCCATCCTGTTTTTACTTTTTGTAGTTATCTCAGCCTCAAATACATTTGCCTGCCGTTTCCTTCTGAACACCTGCTTAGATTCTTTGGGGTATGTCTCATTGTTGAGGATTTGCTTCATTTTTAGGTATTGTTTTTGGTTTATCTCTGAAAGCTTCATGTTGCCTTTGAAATGACTCTGCCAATATGTATGCAAATGTCAACATCCACTGCCACAAATTAGATTGACTTCATTTCCGTATTGTTCCTATATCATCCTTTCTGTGGTCCTCAGGTGCAGGTTCAGTAGTTTAATGTAACACTGCTGTGCATTACAGCACAATTTACAGTGAGTGCACAACAAATAAAGTCAGGATCGAACATTAATAAAGCGAGATGCAGAGAAAGGGAGGCTCTGATTTAATTTACATGCAGAAGGATATTATGATTGTATCGCACTGATGTGGACACACAAGTATGGCCAGGATATATTTTCTGCGCAGAACTTAATGGGGATAATGTACAAGGAATGTAAAGGGAGTGATCAGCTGTCTTTGAGATGTTTCTGGGAGACTTTTTCTTTATTGCATTTTCCACGTAATTGCCAATAACAACACTATAGAACAACAACGTGGAAACAAATGCAATCAATATAACATGAAGAAGAGAAAAAGATCGCCATTGGAGCATAACAGCAATTACGGCAGACATTAAGAAAGGTCATTATCGTACATTTACTCATTAGACAAGGTCCCTCATGGCGGTGGCCATCTTAGTCCATGCTTGTGCAGTCTTAACCTGGCAGTGAGGCGGTCAATGATAACAGTTTACTAAAAGTTGAAATGAGAGCTCAACCAAGATTATATCATAGATGTTTTAATTGCAGTACTGTGAATGCAGAAAGAAGAGAAGAAGAGTGTTTTTCTCTGAGGTAAGTGTGAAAGGCAGCCAGTGGACTAAAACACATTTCAAAAAAGTTGCGGTAATGGGACACAGCCAATAGGGGACGTCCCAAACAACTAAGTAAATATTAATGGATTTTTGTAACTCCTACATAGCGATGAGTGTTGAAACTAAATAATTTGGGGGCTTAGGGGGGGATGTAAACAGGAAGTATAATGTTACCATGGAGTCATGTAGTTCTGTTGTGGGCTGCAACCTGAGCCCTGTTTTTTTTAGGCTGTATTTGTTCACATTTTTAGCAAGTTGGCTTCATTAAAAGTGTGCAGAATTAGCTATTTTGCAGTATAATGTAAAACTATCAATGGATTACATTGATACTAAAGAAAACTTTCAAATGATATTGATGATTGTCATGCAAGTCTAGAGTTATAATGATCGTCTTTTTTTTTTTAATATGATTTCTCCGCAAATTCATGGACATTTATACACCGGAGTTAATCCTCAGGAATTGGAAATAAACACTGGATCCATAAATATGTGGATCATCTGCGAGTTATGACACGATGAAGGAGTAGAATTTTTAAGTAAATTGCATCAATCTGGCAATAAAGTATTTAAAACACCTTAATTGCCGCCATGAGCTGTGACCAGCTGATAAGCGGCCACACTATAGTTTCTTACTTCACATTGTTTTAGAACAGCGGCACACACCTGTCCCTTTCACCTTACTCAGTACCTTTGCCTCGTGCCTCTCATTCCCTGCGGGCATGTACCTCACCATATGAAAACCACAGGTGTAAATTACTCAAAGTTCTGGGAATAACTCTGCATTTCCTGTGGGTTATGATGAGAAAAGCTCCAGAGGCAAATGAGCTGGAATCAACTACATGCAGGAGAAAAAGGAAACTCTCTACAAACAATATAACAGGGCTGTGAAAGAACCAAATGCGTGTGTAAATTACTCAATACTTGAGTTCAATACGGAGAGATTTGGGCTACAATAGCCACCACCGCCATGGTGGGGGGGCACTCACAGTCTGGCACTGGGCCGTTCAGGTGGGGGTTTGTGTCGGTGTAGCTGTGTAGCAGCAGGCCTGGCAGACATGCTGCTTGTTTGCTTTACATATGCAGCCATCACATCACATCGCATCACAGTTTCACTTCCCTCTATCTCTCTGTTTGTTTCTCTCTCTCTGCTTTTCCAATCCTTTATTAAAAATATATATTAAGTGTCCAAACTCCACCAAGTGTGTGGAAAAGTATAAACTAAAATGAAATGGTAATCGTTTGGTACATTTTTGCACTAGTTGTTTGGTTGATCCATCCAACATTTTGTCTCCAAAACTACTGGCCAGTTGGCATAAAATTATACAGATATTCATACTTCTCAAACAAAATGCTTGTATTGCTCAAGTATAGATGTGTTTTTTTTTTTTTTTAAATATCGAAATAATTTTTTTTTCATAATATGTACAAAAAACTGCAATAAGTGTACAGTATTCCCTCATACAGCCCCAACTAATGAGGATACAATAACAGGAAGCTGAAGAAATGGATAAGACAATTGCTGTCAAGGGGTTTTGTAAATGAGTTAAAATAAAAGAAATGGGCACAACATATTGTTTTGAAGTTAAAGAGAGCACAGAGGGAGTGATTAAAAAGTCAGATATCAAGTTACTCGGAGTTCTACAAAGACGAGGAGATAACATGAATACACAACCGCCACTTCAATGAAACATATAATGTGTTATACATGTATACATAATTTATATTCATAAAATATTACATAGATAGCCTTTCAGTTCATGCAGCTTCTGGCTTGAAAAATTAATAAATTATAGATTATTTGTCATTTTTCAACTCGCTTGTAGAAAAACTCTGGTATTATTGTTAATTCAGGTTGTGTCAGTTCCTGTTAAATCTGATTTTAGCCCCTCGGATCAGAGTAGACAAAACCAAAGCCAAGCTACATTAACTGGGTTTCTTTTACTGTTGTGTATCCCACAAAGCAAAGATGGATGACACAGAAGCTTATTTTCCTTATCAGGTTGTAGTTTGCCGAACCTTGCAGCAAATGTCATTTCAACTTCAATGGCCTGGGTCTGTCACTGAGCTTACACAATGCCATGTTTTGTTCTTCCTTAACTGAATCGGTTGGAAATGTGTAGAGAAATAGGTGGTTTGGAAACACCGAAAAGTCATGCAGAGTTCACCCAGGTTAGATGCTTTTAGCACCTACCATTATTTTGAGCCTGGAAGAAAGACTCAAAGACGGTGCACAGGCCGAGACACACAGTACAGACACCACAGCGATTCTACCACTGCCGGTTAAGACTCAGATTGTGGTCAACTGCGCTGATCCTTTATTAACTAATCTTGAGGCTGAAGTAGAGAGATGAGCCAATAAGCCAACCTGTGCTTATTTTGAAGACACACGCACAAATGTTTTGTAGTACATTTACTACTACTGTATGTCAAAGTATCATATAATATCTCAGTGCAGAGGACTTACAGCAGTAATGTCTGCAGCAAAGGAGAATAATACGTCATTTGCCAAAAGATTATGGCCGGTGTTTTTTTTATCTTATTTCAGGGCGTACTAGTGCAGTAAACCATTTACTATAGATCCTGCACAATTACCTTGAGGGGTCAGCCACAGTACTTGCTCTTGTGGAGCCAGAAAACCAAGGAGGTCTATAGTACATGGTTAGCCGTTGCCAAGAATACATAGGTGATGGTCCATAGTGGTCGTAGTTGGTCATTTCTTTGCCTCCGGGGTTTATTGGTTACACAAGATGTTTGTTCTGTCAGGTAATAATTTGTTTCATATGAAAATTAATGACGCAGTGTACTGAACCGAAAGGGAATTAGTCATTGTTGTTCTAAATATCGGTTAGAAAGCACCAAATAGGCAATGGAGGAGGAAAAAAGATCGATGCCAAGCTCGAGGGAATGAGTCGGCTGGATGGGGAGATGGAGTCATGTACACGGAGTGGGTGAAGAGGAGAGAAAGAGAAAGTGAGAGACAGGAAGTTATTAAGAGTCCTTATCTGCATATAGAACATTGAATGTCTTCCTGGCCTGCGAGGACCCTGCCGCCCACCCAACATCTGATAATTACACTTCATTAGGAGTGCAGGTAGTGGTTCGGGAGGAGAGGCATGAGAGAGTATAAGACATATAAGTGGGAAAGCGAGGCACACTTGAGTGATACTGTTGTTAACTTATGGGAGAAAAAGCGGGAGTTGGCTTAGATGACACGAAGCCCGCTCTGTGATTGTGTCTGTTTGGGGGCTTTGGTTCTTCTGAATGCGCATTTGCATGAATGTGGGTCAATTTATTGTAGCTCAGGGTTCTATATTTATTGCCTTGGTTTAGTGTCACAGGAAGATGGACAGGTCTGCCTCGACACAGAAAGTAATAAGGTTTCTGTGAGACACACACACACACACACACACACACACACACACACATATCCTGTAGCTGGACATTCCCCCCTTTCTATTTCCTTGCACCAGCCATACCTATGCCCTACACATCATGTGGTGTAGCGGTGCACGGGCAGTAGAGTAGCACTGGCCGGTGAAGGAGTGCTGCAGCTTACAGTGCTGCAGTAAGATTCATTGGGGCAGAGGCCAATTTTCCTCAGTCTGACAGCCATGTGGGAATGTGTCCATATGGAAACATCCTTTACACTATGGGCTTGTCCGAAAGTGGCTGAACAGAATCGCTACTAAAGGTGTGATGTCCCAGTGGTGCAGGTTGGAACAGGAAGAGATCCTGTATTTGTGTGTGTAGATGTGCATGTGCTGTCAGCAGAGGGAGAGTGAGAGGTGAGGACTGCAGTATTCCTCCAGCGGAAAGCATTGATTTTCCGGCCCAGCGTGGGGATGTGGGAAATGTCAGCCTCTAATTGAGTTGATAAAACAGTTTTGAGTTTCAGACATAAATATGGTTTCTCCCACAAAAGGCCACCGCATTAAACAGCAGTTGCCATTTCTCTCTCCTGTGGATTCCATAATGTATCCATATTTTACCTGTTGTAAAAAAAAACAAAAAAAAAACAAATAAAAATTATTTAAAAAAACGGCTCCAAATTGGAGCTTTGCGGTATGAAAGGTTTGCATGTGCGTGCCCTTATGCATGTGGAGTTTGTTTCTCAGGCGGCACGTGTCTGCAAATCTGCATGGTGAAAGCAACTGACAGGCGCGCCGCCACTGAATAAAATGTTTTCTTTCATTGTGAATCAGGATACAAGCTTGTTAGAATAAACAGTTTTTGTTGTGGCAGGCAGGGCAGAAATGGAGAGTGTGAGAGAGAGGCAGAGGTCATATCCATTAGAGGTGTAGAGGCTGAATAAAGAAAAGGGCTGAATGAAGCGTCCGCTGTCCCTGCTGATTAGCAGATTGATATGCAGAGACGGCAGAGGACTTACCTGCTGCCTTCAATGGAAACTCGCTCTAATGTCAGGGGAGGAATAGTTGTTTGTGGTTCAGCGTTTCTCTGGTGATTATCTCCTATTTATTGTTCAAATGTTCAAAGAAGATGGATGCGCAAAATGGAAGTGAATCGTGCCGATTTTTGTCCCTTCTGACATACCAATGGAAAATAAAGAGTTTTATTTCTTGTTTATGGGTGATATTTGAATAATTTAGCCATATAACTCAATTGCCAAAAGCAGCTTGCCTTAGGTAGTTGTAAATAGTGTTCGTCAGTAAGGTGCTTAACAGTTCAAGTTGTGAGGAGTGCATGTGGACGCATATGAAAGTGCATGTGTGCCTGTTTGAATCTATAGGGGCCCTGCTCTCATTATTAGGAATGATAATTAGACAGGGTTTGACTCATTATGTCCCCCCCCCCCCCATGCCCGCACGCGCATACTTTCAGTTTCTCTCTCTTTCATATGTTAGCGCACACACATTTGTGGCTTAGCCTACTGGTAATTAACAGACATAATTAGGCAGACAACCGTTCGTAGGGAATGCACGCTCATGCAAACACGCACACAGACACACATTAGTTCCCTGGTAATTAAGAGTATTAATTACAAGCATAGCTGTCCCTGTGAGGCTCTGTATCACTCACAGACTGGCACACAGCAGGGTTCTTATTACTTTATCTCACCACACCATCACCCCCCCCCCCCTCTCTCTCTCTCTCTGTCTCTCTCTCTCTCTTTCTCTCGATCTCTCCGGTTACACAGGCACACACATGTACTCCCTAATATACACCTGCTGGATAAACAAATGGTAGCTAATTAGTCAGAGACTGATAGCTCACCATAGGTTAACCTCAGTTTGGGAATTGAGGAAGATCTGCCGGCTGGAACAAGAACAGACCAGTGCGCCTGAGGGGCTTGTTCCAGTGTCTTTGATTTCTTTTGTCAAATGTTCTTTCTGCTGCTGTGCCCTCTGCACTCGCTTTTTTATTTTTTCCTCTTTCTGCATGTTGTTGCACCGCAAGCAGCTGAAGTATACATTTCACAAATTTGGCCCGGGAGATACAGCTTCCATCTGCATTGCACATGATTTTATCTGTAGAATGAGCTACTCTACTTTCACTGTAGCATGCACACTAAGCTAGGCGGACATGTAGGCCAAACCTCCAGTCCAGTCAGGGTAGAGAATCTTTAGTCAGTGGATTATAGCTGAGCTAGCCTGTTAGCTCAGGACAAGAACTGTAAATCAAAGAGCCTGAGGAAAAATATCTGCCCGTAGAACAGTTAGACAGGGAAGAGCTTGAAGAGCTCGAGGCGTATTCTCAGTTAACCAACGAGCCTTGCACTCTTTGACATTGGAGCTGTGCTGCACCCTCAGCACTTGGAGGAGCCTGACATCATTTATGGAGATATTTTACAGGTCATTCCCAGATTCCACAGTGGTATCGCGTTTGGATATTGCAGGATAGTGTCTGAGCTGTCTCTGCAGAGGCCAAGGTGCCACACATGCCCTGAATGTGTGAGCAGAGTCAAAATGGCAGGGGAGGTGAGAAGAGGCAGTGCGCAGAGTAATTGCGATCCAAAAAGAAATTCACGCAAAAGGTTTTATTATCCATGCACTATACACCATGAAAAAAATGTGTATTTACATACGGTACAGCTTAGTGTCCCATTGCTAATAAATCTATTAAAGTGAGATAAGAAAAGGATTATTGTGGGTGGTTTATGACCTGATAATCCTCATCCCACTCATATGTTCTTGTTAAGTAACCTGAAGATGCATTTTATCTCTCTATTGTTTTTGCTGTATATATAATATCTCTATGTGCTGTAATCACACTGCAAACAATTCTGTATGTGCTCATGCTCGCTTTATTTGTTTTTTAATCATTATTTTACGCACACCCTGGTAATGTGACGATTAATCTCTCCCGCTCTTTCTGTTTCTCTGTAGTGGACGGCTGTACAGATTGGTCAGTGGACTACCTGAAGTACCGGGTGCTGCAGGGTGAGCCGGTGCGGCTTAAGTGCGCTCTGTTCTATGGTTACATCCGGGCCAATTACAGCCAGGCACAGAGTGTGGGCCTCAGCCTCATGTGGTACCGCAGCTCTGGCCTGGGCCACAGCGACTTCGAGGAGCCCATCTCTTTCGACGGCGTGCGCATGAGCAAGGAAGAGGACGCCATCTGGTTCAGACCCGCGGACCTCCAGGACGTGGGCCTGTACTCCTGTGTGTTACGGTACGAAGGAGGGGAAACGGATAATGCTGGGGAAGATGCATTTAAATGTCCAGTTTAACAAGTTGCCTAATTTTGTTTTGCTGTAGTTTTTAAAAATCCTCTTTTTACATTTATACAGACAGACTCCTTCCATTTTTGTTAGATAGATCGGCCCACATGTCTTTGTATTGAGCCGGAACCTGAAGGCAATTAGCCTAGCTTAGCATAAAAACTGGAAACCGTTTTAATCCGTAGACGAACTGAAATGTAAAAGAGGCAATTGGTGGTTTGAAGCCGGGTTACGTGCTGTTACGTGCCGTAACATGCTGTAGCGGTTTACCCCTGCTTTTATGCTTTATGCTAAGCTAAGCTAGTTGCTCTAGCTCTGTACTGCACTTGACTCACGGACATGAGAGTAGTCTTAGTCTTTTCGCCGCACTCTCTGAAAGAGAGCACATAGGTATTATCTCCCAAAATGTTGAACTAATTCTTGTAAGCAGGGAAACAAACATTTCTGTGTCGTCGAAGGTGACATAGAGAATGTTATTTCTGAAAGAAAAAAAAATCACCTGTTTCAAGAATGTTCTTGAAGTAAGTTGCATCATTTACACGATGATCTCTTGAGTAATTCCTTTTTATTTTTTTCCTGAAACGTGTAACTGGAGTGTTGACTTAAATAAAATGAAATGAGCCGATATAGTGAACTATAATCCATTTGAAAGTGGCGAGGGGAGATATATAGACAAAGAGATAACTGAATACAAACACAAACACCCACACATACCCACTCTTAAGTGGTCCATTACAGAGAGACTCTTCCTAATACAAGATGCATAATTATGTGGCACTAACTTATTAACCTTTACAGTGGAGAACATCCCTCAATAAACGGCTCATTGCAGCTCTTCATTTCCGAGAGTTTTTAATAAACCAAGTTAAAGGCCTCTTAAAGACCCAGAGAGCCTTGCAGGATACATTGAGTGTGACCGGGGAAGAGTGTTTGTGTGCAGTGATACTCCTGCCTATACAGCAATTCATTACTGCACTCTGTAGAACTAATCTGGCACAAACATTGTTGTCTTAATGTAGATTAACATTGTCTTTGATTTATGACAATGTCTCCTAACAAGGCTTGGTTCTGCCGCGTACTTCAACTCTGTCGAGTAAAAAAAGAAAAGTAAAAAGTGCCCCCAGCACTGTGTTTCTCAGTGCTCAAGTTGAGCTAGGGGGGATTTCAAACTTCTCAGATACCTCAATCAGAACATTACCAGAGATTTGCCTCCAAGCTGAAATCAATTGTCTTTTTGTCAGGGAGTAAGCTTTTGAGTCGCAAGTTTTAGCACATATGACCTAAACTCTCTCCCCTAAAACTCCCTGCAGGCAAAGAGATGAAACATATGCCTTCGTCGTTTATTCACAGTTCGTACAGTACATGCAGTAGACCTTCATCTATCCAAACCTCAGACATGTGAATTATATCGTTATATTAGAACAACCTTATTGACATTACACATGGACAAATATTACGTTAGCCATATGACTGTAGAGTTTAATCAACACATCTCTCAATCATTGGACATTGGATGTATACAGTAAGCTATGTAAAGGAAAGCTTTATTGCAGGACTGATTGATTTGGTTCTCAATTTACCTATAATGCCCCTAATAAACTGGCAGCTCGGTGTGTATAATTCAAAGCCTTAATGAGTTATGCGGTTGTAAAAATCTCATCATAATTACATACAATTAAAAGCACATTACGGGCCACTGGTGCTGCATAGCATGTCAGAGTCAGCATACACATTATGTGTCATAAATCACAAATGTTATTTTGATGTAAATTAGCCTTGAGACCTCAGCGGCTTCGATGACCTGCGCTTAGACAATTGAATAAAGGCGACTAAGTTAAAATAAAATTAAAAAAGGTAGTGAAATAATTGTCCGCGTAGAAAATGTTCCCTGAAAAACATGCTAACTAAATGATGCCTGTCACCTCCTTATCTTTGACTTTATTTAGAAAAGAATTGGCCCTCCTTTACAAATGTTATCCATCTTTGTACCACAGTAAAGAAAATCTATGGTTTTGTCAAACGCTCAGACGTACTGAAGGAGTTTATGTGCACTGCCTTGGAAATGTCTACATCCCAGGGCTATGTGATACATATAGATTTCCGACCACAATCACTGTGACTGGTCAGACTGTAGACGCTTGTGTTTCCTGTAGTCAGTATTAGTGGTCGGGATGGCAATGAGCTACTTAGAAGCGGTGATATCCGCACACTATGCTGCAATGATTTTATTGTATCACCATTCAATCTGATCTTGATGTAAGCAGCCTCAAATTAACGCTGATAGTCAGCACTTTAAAGCCAGAGTCATTGTTTCATTTCTAATCCAGTGTGCTGGAGTAGAAAAGCCAACACAACAAAAGATGTGTCACTGCCCTAATACCTTCGGACTGCACTGTATATATGGCAGGATAGTTTCCAATAGCTCTGGGCGTGTTGTGTACCGTCTATAAATATAGGTAAATCCCCCTGTGTTAAGTTCAGCGTTTCACTGAAGCCCTCCAGATGTTTTACTCAGACGTAGATATGGAGGCACGCCGAGGTGTGTGTTTTTCGATGTTGCATAAATGTGCGTGGGTAGCTATCTTTGTCCTTCTCTGTCTGGAAATATAAGTCTAATCGCCAGTTTTCATGTGAAGGTGACTTCATTTACATAGCAATCGCTTCTTGCTGTCTTCTGCTCTCCCTCTCTTTCACCCCTTTGCTCTTTCTCTGCCTCGCTTTCCTCTGCATGTCATCTCGCATAAGGCCTGTAACATCGATTCAGATCCATCAATCTGTCTCCCCCTCTTCCTCGCCCTGCCTCTCACACAGCCACAGTCCCTCTATGTTAACCCCTGATGGGTTATTGTATAATAGTTCTAGTAATGAGTCTGTGTTCTGGAGAAGGTGCAACCACGTGTATTTTACTTCCCCATGATTACATTATCCAACATGTGGGATAATAATGTGTGGAGAATTAGCCACTGTAAGCCGCAGACTAATATCCAAAGCAGCTACACTCAAATAGAATGTGACAGACGTGAAAGACGCCACAGGACTGTGCATCGACCCCCGGCTGTCCATCAATCAAGCACCTCCACTGACACCTTCCCACAATGCCACAGGGTGCCTGCTGTGAATATTTAACATGTAGTGATGTCTCCTATTGGCTCCCTGGGGACTTTAATGGCTCAGGTGCACGACTGTGAGAGGTCATTTTTTGATCATCCGCACATTATATCAACAAGCAGCGGGGGATTACTTTGTGGGTGTGTGAATTTGTCTACACGTGCACGCATGTGTCCACATGTGTTCGGGTGCGTGTGTTTGCATGTTTGAGTTTGTTCTGTAGACAAATATATTGTCTAAGTGTACTCTGTGAGCCTCCAGCACCGCATCTTCCCACTCTATTCCCTCCGGACAGGAGGCATTGAGTCGATAATGTTGGATTTCAGCACCAAGAGGGCATTGCTCTGTTGCAATATCTTGCGTCTTACTTTTGCTTCCTACAGCATTTTCCAGATGCCCCTTTAGTCATTTTCTATGGTGTAGAAGTATACGTTTTTTTATTTCCCTCCAAATGGATATTCTCCTTCTGCTCCTCATCACTATATCTGATCAGTCTTCCACGACTGCATATAGCCACATTTGTCTTTTGTGTGTGTGTGTGTGTGTGTGTGTGTGTGTGTGTGTGTGTGTGTGTG
>CALSBV010012277.1:4922475-4939975 GCA_943590825.1 Bovichtus diacanthus
TCTCTCTCTCTCTCTCTCTCTCTCTCTCTCTCAGGTTGAGAGTACTCCGGGGGGAGACGTGGGGATCGGGTGCTCTGTGCACTGCCAGGTCAATCGCTCTGATTAGGGTTGATGAAAAGGTCAAATCCAGTTGTTGTTTTTCTCCTCTCCTTACTCTTTCTCTCAATCCAGTCTGGCTATTCCCACCCATTGTATTCTGGTGCGCACATCTGTTTGAGGCTACCTATCATCCTGTGCCCAGTGGCATCACAGCATACGAATTAGAGCCTAAAATGTGCAGTGATGCTGAAGCATATGAAATGAGCTTTGCTTGACCACCAATTTTTCAGTAATTACATGGCAATCCACAACATGAAGAAAGGGTGGAAAAAACTCATACGTGCTTCCGTTGCATCAGTTTGTTACTGCTCAGGATGGCGTGTACTGCCCTGTGTGAAGCGCCGGCGGCTTGGTCGTTGCTTGGTGTCGGGTGTGTGGTTATATGTGTGGTTTCATATCTAAACCAATACAACGGGAAAACAGTTGTTTGTTTTTAACTAGGTAGTGTAGTAAAGCGCTGTGGCTGTGCAATGTAAGTCCACACAGAAGTAGTGTTAGCACTTGATTATTATCTTGTGCGGTGTTTATTTGTGTGGCCGGTCATTGCTCTCGTGTGATAATGAGGGCGATAGCAGTGGGAGAATCACAGGTTATTTGCTATCTCGCGAACAGGAAGATGCACACCTCAACATCGGCACGGTGGAGGTGTGTCTTCCAGATTGGCTGATCTCATGATTGATGGGACAGCATTTTATCCCCTGTGGGGCTCAATAAATATGAGGCAGATATGAGGAGGAAGATACACTAGATTTCATTTTATCACCATTACCATCACAGTCGAGTACGCCAAGCGTGTGTCCACCATTCCCTGTAAAGAACCTAAATCGGGAATTCCCTCAGGACCCGCATGGGCAACTTACAGTGTGAGGAGAAACCAGCAGTAGGTTATTAACCAGGTTTGGGTCCAGGTCTATTTGTCTATTTATCCAATTCACAGAAGAAAAAAAGACATTTCCCTCCCTATTCATGTAGGTTTTTTGTTTTGAGATATTGTCTGGCATACTAACAGTGTTGTTGTGAAAACGTGTTAAATGTATTTAATGTGCTATACAGTTTGTATGTCCGGCTATATGCTGTATGTACTTTGGCTTTATCCACTGTGACATGTTAGCCTGTCAGCATGACCTCAATGTTCTTATAATGACTTTAGTCATAAAAACTTTATTGGGTTATAAATATACACAGTTCACATTAATGATACAGAGAGGAAGGAGAGAGCAGGAACAGGGAGAGAGAGAGAGAGAAATAAACACTGGTGAGGTGAAAGACATTTTCTTTCCACGTATGAGTCCTGCATGTTGCCTGTTTACAAGGTGGGGGATGAATATCTAATAAACTTGGCTGAACTATAGAAAATATATAACTGGCAGCAGCAACTTTAGGGTGAAATCAGTCAGAGAGAGTTGAAAGTAAAGAAAATGAGAAGTATTTTTTTACTATCACTCACCTATTTTCCATTGTTCAGCCGTAGTTTCTTTGTGAAATGCTTGCATGTGCACATATGCAGTATAATGTAGAGTCCCTTAGAGACACCCACACTCTGTCTGAGGTACCTTGACACATGTTTCCCATGATGAAATGTCAGTATGGCATCCAAATAGAGAAAGTAATTGTATTTGAAACCCAGGCTCTACAGCTTTAATGCAGCCGGTTGATGTGGGGGGTCCCACAATTGTTTCTCTTCCTGCATTAATTTACATGAAGCGCATTTCCAGAACGAAGACAATGCTCAAGTGTGACTGACTAGTTGAAAGCGTCCAATGACTATATAGAGACATTTCTTTTTTTTTACAGCATCACAATAGGTGCCCGTCTTAGTCACCAATTCTTTTTCCTCAACTATGCTCCTCAACAAATAGGGCTTTGTCTACATTATCAAAGCATTGTACCTTATTACCATACCAGTGGGGTACCTCCTCTTTAAAGCTGTAGCATCCTAGAATTAGATTAGCTCACTCTGACCATAGGCTCATTTCCTTTAATAAACCTACACCATCATCCCCTCAAGTGGGCGTGAGATTATCCACATTTTATCACATCCTGTTAAAATCGACATTGCCTGGACGGCAAGCATAAAAGGCCAAACTATGCCTGAGCTCCGAGCGCTAATGTTGTAGTTTATATGATAGGCCAAGAGGATGAAGGAGGTCATTAACTTTAACTGATCTTAAAAATAACGCAATAGACACTGGCCTTTGCTTTGACCCTGCCTTGCTGCAAATCGTGTGTGCGTGTGTCGGTCTACTCTTCTGATGCCTCCATTGGAAGCAAAAAAAGGAACTGCCATCTGAACTGAGGTCAGTCTTGTAATGGAGGTTAACTATGGACATAAACATAGGCTCACCTACAGCAGGCTGATCCAAAGCTCCTTAATCAAGCCCTGGTGCTCCTCAGGTTAATAGAAATGTAAAAGAAACATTGACCCCTTGCCTCTTTTTATCTTCTCTCCACTTTATGTCAGGGTTAATTTAAATGTTTCTATCTCATTCTGAGAATGTGGATGTGGCACGGGTACAGCTTGTGCAGCATTGGAGCGTGTACTGAGAATTAAAAAAAAAAGAAATAAAAAAAAAGCAAACACTATCAACAGATGGAAAGATTTTGTTTTCACTCTGCCCTCCATAGACCTTCACCTCAACCTCCCATCTGTAAAGAGAGTGCATTTTTGTGTACTCTTATAATTGATTCATGGCCGCTGCAGGTTCGCTATTCCCCGGTTTCTCTGAGGAATACAGAGCGTGGTCAGATAAGTCTACTCTTGTGTTTACCCCTTTCTATTCTCAGAGACACGAGAAGCAACGCCTCGGCTGAAACGACCCAGCTATGATTAATTGATACACGCATGTACAGTATTGGCCACTCTGTTTATTCCTGTTGTGTGTTTGTCTTCCTATGGTTATATATGCATACCCACGAGTGTTTGGTGCGATATGTCTGTTTTTTAATAGTACATCTGAATCATTTCTATAAAATTTTGATGGTTCTCCTAGGCCTCATTCCTGCACTGTGATGGTAATGCTACAATAGTATAACACCAGATAAAAGCCCTGTTCAGCTGATGTATGCAGCTCCCTCTGCGTTCTGTAGGAATCAAAATATTATACAGAGGGAGCGGAAAAAGGATAAAGAGAGCAAGGGAGTGAAAGTGACTGATAACAGCAAAGGAGAGAGAGAGAGAGCGAGAGAGGAGAAGAGATAGAAGAATGAGACATAATGAAAAAGATGAGAGAGGTTGCTGCTCTTGTATCTTATCTGTATTCCTTGCTAGTGTTTCCCAGCAGAAACAGTGTGTCCAGGACTATAAACAGACTATTATCCCAGTGTTTATCACAGTGCACATTACCGTTTGCCTCCGTCGGACTTACTGTAATGGAGTCGTTTGGTTTGATGGATGCCTCGGGCGCGGGTCTCTATCTATTGCTCCCATTATACCTCTGTCTGCATCCCTTCACTGTAGAAATGTCTGTATGCACATTCAGCATAGCCTGCAAGCACGGCGATTGAGGTTATGACCAAGCGTAAATGTACCGTTTGGTACAGTGAATTGGAGGTTCAGAGGGCAAGAGGAAATCGAGGCGAGGGGAGGAATCATCTACCCTACATTGCGTCTTGTAGTTTATCCACTGTGAGAGGGGGAAACACACTTTATGTACAGTGAATAAGTATATACCGTATGTGTGGAAATAAAATATGTGACCGTTTCGGGTGAGTTGTTTTGTTTGCATGTGTTGTGCCTGCTCGCTGTATCGGGATGTACTGTGGCGGGATTACGCGTCTTCAGCAGGCGTCGTTCCGTTTAAGATTCATCCGTCAGGTTTCACACAGTAACCCGATTGCATTTGCCTCTCCGGGCGAGATCTCACATTTAAGATAGGACAACATGCATGCCCTATGTTGAGTGTGCATGCATGCGTCTTAGAGAAAGTGTGTGTGTGTGTGTGTGTGTAATGAGGAGCGGAGGTGTGGGGAGGGGATCCAGGACATGGTCTCATCGCAGTAAAAGGTTCCTTACACTTCTGCTGTAATAGGGTCACCTTCAGAAGCATGAACACTTCACAACCTTATAAAATGTTACTGCCGGCGCGTGTGTGTGCGGGCGTGCACGCTTGTGAGCAGGACTTTGCGCGTGTCTCTTTGTGAGTCATTTATTTATTTATCATGCCGATAGCTTGACTTTTTACCCGGCGTAATCTCGGCACAGCGGATGTTGGAAATGCAGGGAAAGGAAAGAGGCAGAAGCAGTCAGCAGAGAGTAAAGGGAAAAAAAAGCACCGTGGCATCCACAACTCCTCCGTCTGTTCTCCTTCCCCATCTATCAGGCTGGAGGTGGATAGATGGATGGAGAGGCAGCGATTAGTACTGATATTATCCTAGAAAGCGGGGAGAAGAGGAACGAGTGTGGCGCGATAAGAGACGTGGGGGTGACAAAATGAGATGAGTTTGCTCTCGACTGAAACCTTCTCCATCTCTCAAGTCTATGTGCTCGAGTCTTGCGTCAATACATCGCTCCTGTGTGCCAGCCTGTCGTGGCCACGCTCCACCCTCAGCCTCAGCTACATGTCCTTGGGGAGAAGATGATAGAAATCACACCTGAGATAAGTGTTACTCCAGCAGTTGACTTTTCCTGGCTCCACCTACACATATGCATGCACCTGTGGACGCACGCATACATCAATCACATGGGGGGGGGGGTGGTGTTGCTGCACACACTGTAAAATCACTTTATATGTCTTGTGCAGTTTAACCCGTGCAGTAGAAAGTCTGCTGTGAAGATTATCTATGGGACGAGTAAGTCCACGCACGTCTAATGACCATACTGAGCAGCTACGGTCCTCATGAAGTGATTTAGTTATTACCAGTGTAGGGTGGAGCAAAATGGCTCATTAGTTTAAGGTCAACCATCACTCTCGTCATTTACTAATCTCTCTCTCCTTCTCTGTCGGTCTTCTTCACCCCTAACCCCCCCCCATCCCCCTTCTCTCAAGTGTTCTCCAACTCACTTCATCACTATTCACCAGCTGTCCTAGATTCGAAGCAGGCCAGGGTTCACATTGTTTTAATTCAATTAAAATTGACATCAATCTGCGTGTGACGAATTAAATTTACATCCCCCACAATTAATCTTGCCTGACCTACCCCACCCCACCCACGCGCACACCCCCTCAGTGTCTGGTTGTTATCATTATCTAAGCGTAAAGGGCTGGTACCCGAGCAGGAGTGGTGAAATTAAAATTATAATTCTGTCTTTTGAAGCCTTTTGAAGTGCTGTAATATATAATTTAAAAAAAGTGTATGAAAAAAGTGTTTTTCAGTGGCTGGTGCCGCACATCTGGAAAAAACAAAACAAGAAAAACAACATACTTTTATGCTTACATTTCAGAAGCCAATGAAATGTCGTCTCCTTTCAGTACAAACCTGCTACAGTATACAGATGAGATGTTTAGTACCTATCAGAGCTATATGGATAACACGACTCTATATTTCACTATCCCCTGCTATCGTGAGCACTTTAAACTGCTTAGGCTGCTTGGAGGATATCTATCTCTGTATGTCAGGAAACATCCTGCAGTTAAACAGAAAAAAAGATCAATTCTAGTGTTGGGTGCAAAGGCATATCTGTTCCTTACTACCACTGTCCAAGTCCAAAGCATAAAAGATGTTATTGCTGCTGAACTGAATTTCTATTCACACATCAGCACATCACAAAAAAAAATACGATGCTTTCTGTCCCTGTCGGATCAGTGCTTTGTCCTTTTTACTGGTCTTTCTCAAGCTACAACCGCCGGTGCTGAAAAATGAATCCAAATTACTTTTATTAAAGCCTTTCAAAAGGCATGCGTTTCTACATTATACAATAGATCCTTACAAAAATAGGTTTCGAGATTGGGCTTTCAAGAAAAACTAAATAATGTTCACGAGAGCAAGGAAACTGATCATTGTCGTATGTGGAAAACCGGAATCTCAGCCTCTCTGCATTTTTCATGAGCATCAAAGCACTTTGCTGCTTAAAATGCAGGGAACTCTCCGGGAATCTAGAGTATCAAATATTACCTAGGCTTTTTTTTTTTTTTTTTTTTTTTTTTTTAAGTTGCCTTGACAAACATTTGCAAGTGTGCTGCCCTTATAAGCCTGCTGAAACACTGCAGGTGTAGTAAGCCCACCACTTACTGGTGCAGCGGTACATCCACCGTGGTGAATAGAAAAACAAAGCTTTGTTTTCATGCATTCTCCTCCCGGTGTAAATCACCCATGTTTGCATGCAGCATTTTCCTTTCAATCCTCCGTCTCCGGAGAGGACAAATCCAGGCTTCCACTCTCTATGTGTCCTTCTTTCTCTCTCCCTCTCGATATGCAATAAACGACCTTAACGTGCACGTTCAAGCAGCTTCTGTAAAGCTGTGAATTTGCCTCGGTTTTGTGTCCAGTTCCTTTTCCTTTTTGAACTGCACACTGGGCCCAGGACACACGTGAAGTTTGAACCCTACATGTGAATTACTAATTCAATATTGCACCTTTTTTTTTAAAGCAAGATTAGAGCCGCTCCTACAGTCTCATTACAGCAGTAGCTCCAAGTCGTGCTAATGGCCTCAGTGTGTGGTTTAATTTGAACAACCAGCAGGGAAGTTTTGTGAGTCAGCTTGTTGCTCACGATGTAACAACTTGTACTTACATTAGTGGTTTTACCCCCTCATTCTCTGCCTGTCCTCCTCCCTTTTATTATGTTCACTAATGAAGTTACAATACTATGCTAGCCATGTTGACACTGACCATGTTATGGTCTTTGTTTCTTAGATCGCCCTGCAATCCTTGTATTCCCTGACAGCAGTCCAGTGGTAATTGGCCCTCTTAGATCCCGACTCTCTTCTCTCTGCAGACACTCGCCTCTCCTTTCCTCTCTCGTTCTCTCCTCCAACAGTCACCTAACTTTAGGTCGGCAGTCGCTGTCTCAACAGAGTAAAGTTTGCTCCGCTATAATCCGAACAGTGCCATCTGCAGTATGGTTCTCATGATAGGATACAAAAAGACTGAAGGTCAATCGGGGCCCCTAAATAACCCTCTCATTATACAGTGTCCTTAAGAAAAGAGCACTCCAGAAAACCCTCCGCCCAATTAAAAGATAAGAAGGTGACCATTAACAACCACAGGGGATGGTGACAGAAAATATGACAGTGTCACACATTTGATCTCAGCCACAGAGCAACAATGGACACAGTATTCAGGAAGCCCTGAAGTGTCGGAATTAATGAAGGGTTACAGTGGCTGTTTTTGAAATCGCATATACCAACGTACTTCCTCCTACATACCTAATTAGGATGTACTGCATACGGCCTAACGAATGAACGATTAAGTATGATGTACTTCTGTTCACACTGAAGTATATACTCAAGCAAGGTGCACGTGATGCGGCCACATGACTGGTTGAGATAAGGTTGATGTAACTCTCGCTCTTTCCTTGTCACTCAATACTCTAACACACACACACATCTTGTGTGCAGTCGAAGCCCCTCAGCCACAGAGACACAAAGAGATGTCTTTAAGACTGAAGAACATAAAATGAGCGAGTCCCTATGCGTGTCTAAGCACTGTTGTCCTGTAAATGCATGTTTGTTGCACACACACGTATGTGTACTTGTGTTATCCAGCCCATTCTCTTGAGGTATACAGTGTGTACGTCATAGTTATGTTGGACCCAACATCAGTGCCTTAGAGAATGTTGGTTATGTCAAAATGAGGGCTTTTTTTTTTTTTTTTTCCTGTTCCTTCCAGTGAGTCCGTGACTAAACGCCTTAACTGTCATTACCATTTTGTGTTGCCACCACGTTCCCTGGTACATAATGGAAATGATGTCTTTACAGCAGCACTGCTGCTTCTCTTGCTCGCTCTTTCTCTCCTCCTCGGGCATCCCTGCACAGTTAGAGAGGCTGTCCAGGAAGACACTGTCAGCATCTACAGTTAGCTTTCACTGTGTGTGTGTGACTACAGTCTGTGCCTCTGCTGCTCCCCAGGCCCGCATATATATGTGTGTGAATATGTTTGTTTTAGTTCAGGTGTGCATCTGCTGTGTGTGTTTGTGTTTGTGTGTGTGCGCAGTGTGTACACATCCATCCATGCATGCATGCCTACATGCTGCCACTTTGGCCACACATGCAGGTGTAAGTCTCATCGCATCTCTCAGCAAAAGAGCAGATGAGCTAATGTTAATAGGTGCCAGCAGCAGCCATACAGGGGTTTACTTTGCTACATCAGTAACCATCTGATGGTGTGAGTGAGATCATGTTGATGAGATTACACCAACAATGGACAAGGTCGTCAGATGATCAACAATAAGAAATGTCTCTCGTGACGCATCTGTTCTCTCCACGACCACCTCTGTTCCTGCGTCGAGCTCAAGATCGGACACCTACTGTACCTTCATCACACTGTACAGTAGGTGTGGAAGGAAGAGAATGGCACATTGTGCATTGCTGGAGGAGGTCTCATGTTCTCCTCTTTTTTTTCTCCTCTCCTCTCCTCTCCTCTCCTCTCCTCTCCTCTCCTCTCCTCCCCCCTCCTCTCCCCTCCCCTCCTCCCCCCTCCTCTCCTCTCCCATCCCCTCCCCTCCTCCCCCCTCCTCTCGTCTTCTTCATTCTCCTCTCTTCCACCTGTCTGCCCTCCTCTCTCCAAACTTCTTTTGTTGTCGCTCAAAAAGACAAAAGGAGAGTCAGATAATTACCATGGACGAGGGCTCTGTCCTCTAGTTTTCTTTATATTCTCTCCCACAAACCCCTTACCTCTCTCTCTCTCTCTCTCTCTCTCTCTCTCTCTCTCACCATATTGCTCTCTCCAGCTGTCTCTGTAGTTATTTTTAAATCCCCTTTAACTACCCATTTTAGAGGGAATAGCGAAACTACCAGGTATTGTAGTATAAATTCTAGGCAATACTGTATTTGAATTTTATCTTGCTTCTACGCCAGCGTGGCTTTGAGACCCAGTGTGACGCAGTGTGAGGGCTGGGTTCATTCCTGCAGTTGTTGTTTAGCAGTGCACTGGAGCAGGCTTTATGCTGATTAACTGCATCACATCTGATGGATTCCCTGCGACCTCTCCACCCTTCCATATAGCTCTGGGAGCCTTTCAGGGGGAAAAAAAGACTTCCCTTTTTAATTAGACAAGAATAAGAAATCTATTATGGCATGGCGGTAGTCTAGTCAGGTTTTCAAATAGAACACCAGAAAGTCATGAGTTCAATACCAGCCTGTCACCATTGTGCTCCTGAGCAAGGCACTTAACCCTGATTTGCTCCAGGGGGACTGTCCCTGTAGTAAGTTCAATGTAAATCGCTCTGGATAAGAGCGTCTGATAGATTACCTGTAATGTAATGTAATATTAGTGGATGAACGGTGGATTGCTGAGTTTAGTTAGTGTTGAACTAACTACAGGCATCACCCCTGCCATTACTGTATTCACAACAAGTGATGTTCTTTTCTTTCTCCATCTCACCTATCAGAAGAACAAAACGTCAGGTTTTATCGTAACAAAAAAATTACTTAAATTGAATTAACTTGATAAAGGAGCCAGTGCCTATATATATATATATATATATATATATATATAAGCAGCTAAATGGAATCAAGCTGTCATTCATTGTTATTATATTGTATTGTAAATACTCCATAGCCCACATATATCGATACAAGAAGTGGACTTACTCACTGCGACCTCACTCATTGGTTTTTGGACTGTTTCTGAAGCCTGAAGTTTTTTGAAACCAGAAGTGACACGAGAGACCGACAACACCACGGTAGAGCCCTGTCAATCACAAGGTAGCCACACCCTAAAGCCAAGCCTGCTTTATCGTCTATTTTACTCTAAATGGGACCATCATTTACAAAATGACCATCACACTGTGTTGAAAAAGACTTGAGGATAGAGATTAAGTAAACTCATCAGGAAAATCTTTACTGAAGTAATAAAAGGGTCATTGTCTCATAGACTTCTATACAATCGGACTTGTTTTTGCAACCAGTGGAATCGCCCCCTGCTGGCCATTAGAAAGAATGCAGGTGTAAGGCACATTGGCTTTACTTTTCAGACTCGGATGTTGCCATTTGCTCATGCACCAAATGTCTATTCATTCACAGCAGAAAATAGACCCCAAGCAATACACTATTTACTGAAGAATGTTTGCTAAAAATCTCCAGTTGCTAGCTGTTTCAAGAAATGACTTAACCCCTTTAAAAATTGAACTTTTACCGATTTACTTATCCTTTGATGGAAGTGTATGCACGCAAATACATACACACACTGACATGCAATAAGTAAGCACTGCACGCATGTTCTTAAATCCTAATACCCCCTCTTGTGCCCATGCAGAGTTCTCTACAGTGTATGTTGCATAAGGTTCTATGGCTTTGATAAATAAAAGAGCAGAGAGGTCTGCTTCATAATCATGTTATATTTATGTTGAGGCACAAACAGAGGGAGAAGAGAGCTTCAGCACTGTCTCTGACCCAATCACTCACTACCCAGCCTCAGTGTTTATTACTTTCACGGTTAAAAAAAGTGTGTTTCATTCTTAATGCAGGGGCCAAACTTTCACTGGGAAATGTTTGTTGAATGGTTAATTCATCTTGCTTGTAGAGAGGAGTATTTGTTTAACAATCAGTTGTGGTTCATGTGAGGATGGCCTTATTTCTTAAAAGTGAACACTTTTCACAGTTTTCCTTGACTTGATTGAATGCTTCTTAATGTGGGGTGTGTGTTTTTTTTGTTTTTTTTCCCTTCAGCATCGTGACTCATTGAATTCAGGAAGCAGATGCAGACGGGGCCTCACATAGTGTCTCCCTAAATGCTTTGCAGTGCGATTCTGCAACACTCTTCCACGCGCTTTTGTCTCGTGGCATCTGGGGCGTCTCACTGGGAAAACATGTTACATAATTAGCACCAAATTAACACTCAATTAGGCAAGCCGTGTTGAGAGGGTGGGGATAGGCTGTCTTCTGAGGCTTTAGAAATCACATCAGAGCCTCAAACGCCACCTGGCCTACTGAGAACATACTGTATGTCAATTGCATAAAAAGTTATAGCTCCTGCCCTTTTCGTCCATGTATACAATATACTATTACATCCATTTAAGCAGAATGTCCTGCTTAGCCGGTTAAAAATATTTAAGAATCCCCTGCGGAAGGAAGGATCGATGTGTTTCATGTCTTTATGTTGTAAAGCAAAACACTTTGATTTTATAAATTGAGCCGCTACAAAGCTTGGTCGTTTGTGATACTTGTGCTTTTCTTGAGAGTAAAGCGAGAAAGAAAGAAGTGAGAAAGTTTTGATAGAGTTCAACTTGAAAGTGTTCTTTTGCAGATCCATCTGCGATGGATCCACATGCAAGATTATTCTGATATTAGGCCAAATTTGAAGAAATACTTCTTTACAAACTTTGTCAGCCGTGTTTTTTCTTGAAGCTACCTCACTGAGTAGCAAAATAACTTTCAACACACTTTTTCCTTTTAAGTATTTAATATGGGTTTGCGGTCTCTTTTCTCACCACACTCCCTCAAGGAAAAGATTACAAATAGACAGAATTAACATCCAATCAACATGGCTAGAAAGTCCTTGTTGTCCCAGATTATTCCTGTATTATGCAGCCCTGGCTGTGATAAGCCTCCAAAGCAAAAGGGAACAATGTTTTTTACTTTGAAAAGCCAGACAGCAGCACACACAAATACAAAATACCTGCTCATACATAGTAACAAACATTTTTCTCTTTCACTTTTACAGTTTCTTCTCTGCATCTTCCCCCCTCTGATATAAACTCACAAACGTTCTCTCCCCTCACTTCTCCAACTTCCTCTGTCTTGTTCCTTCCCTCTCTGTTTTTTGCACACATACTTGCACACTCCAGCACACACACACACACACATTCACACCTCTGTTGGGGTGGGGCTCTTTATTTCATTAACAGCCGTTCGCACGCCAAAATTCATTATGCCAACCTTCTGTTCTCATGCACCCAAGCATGCCAGCTAACGTGCGGAACAAATTTCTCTCTCTCCCCCCCCCCCCCCCCCCCCCCCCCCCCTCCCCCATCTTCACCCTTCCTCCCTCTCTCTCCTCCCCCACTCCTGCTAATAAGTATGTTTAGGATGTGATTCACCTGCATCAAAGGCTTTCTGTGAAGAGGCCCACTTTGTATCGCTGGTCCATGATTAGTCATTACTGTCAAATCTTTTGTGTTTCCCTCTGCTGCTGTGCTTTGAAGCCAACAGGTGGTTGTATCCGAAATGCAAATAACGCGAATATCGTTACATCCTCTGGTGCCTCGTAGCTCTTAGAGAATATGATGGTTCAACGTGTTTCTTTGTGAAGCATAACTGTATGGAGTGGCCGCCTAGTATTCACTGTTTTATTCCCTTTTATCCGAGCCGGAGAAATGTGTTGTCAATTTCACATGGGGTTTTGTATGAATTATACAGGCACAAAATGATCTTAAAGGGAACGCTTCACCCACAAAATGACCGTTTGTGTATATAAATGACTCACTCCATATTACCATGAATTCTGGAAGAAAACTTTGTTTTTCTCGCATGCTTCCAGGGTGGACGTAGAATCCCAAAAATAATGCTTTGTTGTGTAAAATGTGGCTATTACGCGATTTTTGTTTGATCACAAAGTAATGTAGCAATGTCAATTGTTGCATCTCAATTATGAAAGAAATGCTTCTGTTGTTCCACCTGAATAGCCACCACCACAGAGACACTGCAACGATCCCCGTAGCAATGGAAATGGATAGGGTGGCACCTTGGGTTCGGCTGTGTTGTGACAAGTTATTCCGAGTGGAATAAAAAGAGGCTTTGTCTTGTAACAAAGTGGTGGCTTAGGAGGGCTTTCCGGCCCTCTAGGACTTTCCTTATTTATGAGACACACTGCCGTGGAATAAAACAGTCAAACATGACTGCAACTCAGACCTTAAGTCTCCAGTGCCAGGACTATATACAGTGTATCACTCCACTTTCACATACAATAGACCACACAGAGTTAAGTGGACTGCATGAAATGTTAGATCAATGACACATGTAATCGCTAAATATTTCAGAATTACACTGATGGGGGTCCAAAGACTATTACCATCACAGTAACGGTCAATCAAGTCGACTACTTGGCTGCACACATAGCTCTTCATACTTGCGTGGCTTCTTTGTTAACATCTCGTGCTCATTTCCCCTCCTGTTTTCCTCTTTCTTCTTTCTACTTGCCATTTCACCCTTCGCTTACATTTCCTGATATTACACTTTGCCTCATTCACAAATATATTGCTTCGCCTTTTTGTTTCTGGTCAATGCAGCAGCACTGGTTGGGAAGTACAGTTTGTTTATGTGTGTGTGTGTGTGTGAGTGGCTTTCTGTAAGGTTGTAATTGCTGGTTGATTTGTGGTCAAAGAGGGTCAGACATCCTGCAGGGAACATGTCAGGCTTTTAAAAGCGGAGAAAGAGAGCCAAGCCCTGCACCCGTTTAACCTCGGCCACCTCCAGGGAGGTCAAAGCACTCAATCAGCTCCTCTACTTTTATTAGCTTAGGATTCAATGTAAAATACTGTGTGTGTTGCTAGTGTTCTATTCTAGTGCATGTATGCACTTGAATTACTTGTATTTAACTGCGACTGTTGCGTAAACCATCCACAACCATCACACTGTAGACAGTAGTTGTAAAGGCGGAGAACAGCAGGAAACGTACTACGGAGATTTCCTCTGATGCATAAGGGTGTGGTGTAGTTACTTTGCACGGCAGCTGGATTCTCGCGAAAATCCATTTTTTCCGGCTTCCAAGTAATGTGTTTGTGTCCATTTAGCTAGTGATCAGACCAATCAACGTCCTGTGAGAAGCTGGTGGTAGCTACGGCCGAGGTTTAGGTGTGTGTGACGCGACCGTTCATTCAAAACAACAATGGCGGCTCCTCAAGAGGTTAGCGTAGAGGCTGCAATAGCATCAGTTATATCAGAGAGTATTGCTCCATTGAAACAAGAGCAAAGAACAGCACTGAATGCTTCTCTCGATGGAAAAAACATTTTCTCACTTGTCAGTCACTTGTCTGAATGCCTTCGGCAAGAGTTTGATTGACAGATGGTTCATCCAACCACCTGCCAAGTTTTTTTTTTTTTTTTTAAAGTGTCTGACTTTTCCAAACAGTTTCCAAACAGTTTCCAACGACAGCTTCTCAGATGGTTCTGTGCAAACAAACCATCTGGCACACCAGGTTAATGGTGTATGGTGAAATATCACAAAATGATGATCTCAAGATTTAATTTAATTTGTTGCCAAATCGACAAATACCTGACGGACCCCAGGCTTTTTTTAGCATGTGTGTGTGTTCACCTACTGAGGACTGTCATATGAGACAAAGCTCAAACCTCATTAATGCTAACACACCCCTGCAATTACTGTTCATGCTATCATGGCAGTTTACCTTTCAGCTGTGTAGCAACATATTTTGTTTTTGAATTAATCAAGCTGGAAAATCTGTGAATGCAAACATGTACTTGAGGCCTAGCAGGTAGCCTTTTTCGATCTCAAAGATAGAGTAAATTTAATAGAAATTGTTGCTTTGTTAAAAGATATTACCACACAATCTAGATCTAGAAAAAATATTATTAAGAGTTCCTATTTGGACTCTAAGGGGGCATTTACTATCCATTACCTTTTTCAGCCACTTTGTTTCACTTTTACTGGAAAAATCAAACATTTTAGTTATCACAAACACGACACCACGAGAATGTAACACTGACAGTCAGCTCGTTGGCTTGCTGCTAAATGGCCCCTCCTGTAGCTGGTCCCACAACCACGATGTCATAATGAAAAATTAGGAGTCGGGGCCACAAAGGAAGTGCAGGAGGAAGTGATGGATTCGGTCCAGATGGTCACCAGTGCAGGCAGGACAGCAGGAGCTCTGTTATCACTTTTCAGCGCAACAGCAAACAGGCACACACAACAAACTGTTACAATACTAGCAATAAACCCCATCGCTGTGTGGTGTTTATTGTATTTAGCCACATGTGTCTCCTAATAATGCCATCAAGATACGACAGAGGTCCATTAACAAATAACAGACTCTCCATGCGTTTGGCAGGTTTGTGGTTTAGTGGGGAATCGCAGTCCGAACCTTTTGGCAGTGGCAATCACAGCTGTGAAGGTCACCATTAACATTACATTTGACTTCCCCCGAATTGATTAAATAATGCGCAAAACTCTCTTTACAAATGTGCAGTTACAGTGTAAAGACACGGCGCGTCCGACACATGTCCAAAGAACGTGCTTCTAAGTCAGGAGTGGAGGACTGTCGTGATGGAGGCCTTCACGTCCACTTCGGGATCAGCAGAGTCTAATGGCTTCTCATCAATTCCTCCTGTCTAGGGAAGTGTGTGTCATGACTCCTGTAACTACTTCTGACAAGAGTGATGAAGCACTTGTTAAAGTTGTAAGATTCTGCCGGAGTTTGAAATCTTTCGATATAAATCTGTGTAGCGGGCTATGGGCAGAGACAGTGAGTGAGGGGCAAACAGAGGAGGGGATGAGTGAAAAGGCGAAACAAGGAGCGCCTGTGGTTCAGACGTGACAGATCGTGGAGCGAGAGGGGGGGGGCTGGGAGAAGCTAATGATCTCCATCTGTCTTAGAAGGCTGGGAGAGAAGAGCATCGTTAGGCTTTTGGAATAAGGGGAAAGCAAACAAACACAGGATTTTGCAGGTCTCACTCTGGCACTGTGTTACGCGACTGGCTTTATATGAGTCAGCTGGTAAAACATATCTTAGAGACAGTTTAGGCCGTCAGCGGTGTCATGCTAATGATTGCTGCTGTCCAGTAAGAGTGCTCGTGCAACAATATGTTTGTTTACTCTGTACTGTATGCCAGAGCATGTGTGTGCAGTATCTATGTCAATGTATGTTTGTGCAACATGATCTCAGATGAGACTATGAATCTCTAATTAGAATTTGGCACAAGCTGGACGCACTCTGTAGTGGCTCGAGCACCGAGGTGTGTGTGTGTGTGTGTGTGGCCACTCGTGCCAGACAAAGTGTTTGTTTGGGTCGGGCTCTTCTGCTTTGTCTAGTTAGCTTTTTTATTATTGGACATATGCCAATGAACCTGAAACTTTTTCGCTCACACTGGTTGTGATTTTATTCTTTATTTTTTTAGCTATAACACAATAAACAGTATATAATACTTATAATACTAGGTGTGGTGTCACTGGATGAAAAGACACTTGCAAGAACACCGACCTTAGCCACCCTGAGCACTCCTACTTCCTGCAACTACCGGTGTCTCGACATGTGGATTAGTCAAATGTGTCTCTATTAAACCCAGTTTATTGCATACGTACCTGTATAGATACAGAAACTTCAAATAAGACCATAAAATTGAGATACGATGCATAGTCAGGTAGAGCTCTTTGCGTTTCTTCAGTTACTGCATTTTAACTCGAGGTAATTGAAAGTTACATTACTTAATACATTTTTACACAAATCAACTGTGGATTATGTGAATGGCTGAGGTTGCCGTGGAGACGGGTCAAAGGGAGCTGCTGGAGCAGATGGCGGTGAGATGACCCCGCAGGTCGCCTATCTGTTCCTCGTCATGTAAATCTCAGGTACATCCTACTGGTACTACCAGAGTGTCTACACACCTGGTCAAAACAGAGACACACGCCCTTCCAGTGGGATAACACTGTGCGTGCTGGTTGCAATGTGCCAGGACTGTGTTAATCCTGTCCCTCAGGTGAGAATCCACCTGCTCTGGCTCTCCCCTGCAGTTGACTGTGTTAGCCTTGTCCTCCTGCTCGGGCCGAGCAACAGAATGGACACCGGGCCACCAGGGTTTACCTCTGAATTGCCTGCAGAGATTGGCACTGATTGCAGAGCTAATCCTCTTTCATTACCTACTGTAGGAGTAGCTGCAGGATTTTCTGATGGTCAGTATCTGCCCTATCTGTAAATGTTTTTTACATCTCTGTGGAGTGCCGCACGTCTCTCTTTGTCGACTCCCCCCTCTGCCTATCTGCATAAGCTCCACACCGGTGTATTTATTGTACATTTTACTCATTCATTTAGCAGGAATAGCTTCTTTATCGCTGCTCCACCGCTGGGTTCTGTTATCTGAGGCTGACAGGAAGGTGTGTGCACTGTATGAGTGTGTGTTGTGTGCATGCCTGGTAGACTGTGTGTGTTCGCAGGAATCAGGAACCTGCGTCTGTTACAGGGCCACGCGCACATGTTTGCATGTGTGCGTCTGTGTCTGTGTCTGTGTGTGTGTGTGTCTCTGTCTGTGTGTGTGTGTGTCTGTGTCTGTGTGTGTCTGTGTGCGTGCGCGCCATGTAGCCAAGGTGTATGCTGGTGTTGCACACCGACAGAAGATAAGCGCCGACCTGCATT
>CALSBV010012277.1:4944975-5007475 GCA_943590825.1 Bovichtus diacanthus
CACAGTAAAGGATAACATCTCAGCCTTCGAAAGCCTTGAGAACACAATATTCTTCTGCCCTGATGATACTCGGACATCGATGTTTTGTAGTAAATCACTGATCACAGAGCATACGATTTGCCCAAGCAAACCGGCAAGGTCGTTCTGGTTCCATAAAGACACATATTCACGCACGCAACATTAATTTACTCTGCTCACAGAAACGCCACGTCATACAGTACGTCACACCCAGACACGATCGATGATTCTTTAACAATCAAAGCTGCAGCTTCTCAATCACTCAATCCTTTAATCAAACTGTATTTACGTAGCACAAGTCATACATCAAATGCAACAAAAATAGAGTTAAAAAGACATTTTAAGAAATAAAAACATTTATAATAATGTAAACATTTCATTTAGTAAGAATAAAGTATAACATAATAAAACTAGTAATAGATAAAAGCCATGTTGAGCCATGCTTTTCTTTTAAAGATTTCCACACTCTCTGCTCCCCTTCTGCAACATTTCTGCCTGTTACTTGTCCACAAAGTTACATTTTTGTGGAGCGCTGCCTCTCGGGAGGTAGAGGGGAATCAATCCTCGCCTCCTCCTGTCCACGTGTCAAAGTGTCCTTTTTGAAGACACTGGCTTTTAGAAATAAGACAAAAAAAAGAAAAGAAACATACATTTATTTTCTGACAATGCTGTCGCCAGATATATTTACATGTTTGATTACCTGTTCGTGTCTCTGAACCTTGAATGGGTATCAGGGAATGGTAATGAGAGGTCAATTGTAAAGTGTTTTGTGCGTTCAGGTTGAAAACCTTTACAAATAGATGCCATTTACCATTAACCACGAGTTCATTTTCATTGAAGTTCAATCAACGCTTCATTTGAAGAAACGGATATACATACAGCGATGGAAATAAAGCCTGATCCATGAATGTATAGCATACGATCACACAAGGTCCTTTAGAAAAAGGGAGACATGAAACGTCGATTTCTTTTCTCACGATGCTTTGACAGCCTTTTATTCAACAGCTCGCCAGATATATTTGCATGTTTAATCACCTGTTTGTATCTACGTTTGCTTAATGACAGACTTTGCGTGCTAATAGCAATCGGAGACTCTTTCCTTTGTTGGGAGGTGCTCTCAATCCTCCGTATTTTAAATGGTGTCTCCCCCCCCCCCCCCCTGAACCGTGATAATTGATGTATTTCCCATAAAGGAGTGGTAATTAAGATAATGAGATTTTCAGAAGCAAGTGTAGCATGCCAAAATGATGGGGAGCATGTTTCTTGACGGGTACACTTTAGCTTTATAAATGTTCCTGTTTCATTCTCTTCATTTCACCCAGCTCTACTTTTCTTCTACTGATGTCTGCCTCCTATCTGTGCTCTCTTTACCACATCTGCTTCCCCTCTCGTCTCCGATACCCAGCTTGTCCTCATTTGTTTGCCCAGTGCATAATTGGCTATAGGATCACCCATTGTGTAATTATGTATAGCAGTTTGATATGTAATTAAAATTGTATCAGTATCCAGTGTAATTTGTGCTGTGTGATTACCTATTAACAGTGCAAGCAGTTGTGTCTAAAAGCCCATGACCGCCCCTCTCGTAGATATCACTGTGCGTCTCTGTCAGTATTTACATACCAGCAGGTTCTACGTGCGAGCAGGAAGCATATACACCGGCAAACACTTCGGTCTACGGCTTCAAATGTGAACACTTACTTCTGACAGTTTGAGGAATTGTTGAATATGTTGTCCTGCATCCTTAAACCAAGCACTTTACAAGACCATGCACTTTACTTCAGACAAGACCGCACACTTCCCCGAACAACATTGCATGGCATGTTCCTCCCAAATACAGACACCAAAACAGAGCAGGGCTTTCAAACCGCTTGTTAGAGCACTCTTATAATAAGGCTAGAGAAGAGGGCTTGTGAGGACACTAAGGAAACATCTTAATGAAAGCACCAGGCTACAAACTGGCCTGAATACGCCGCCTTTGCAAACTCACCACTATATAATTAGACGTGCCTGAAAGGTCTGCTGTTTGGGAGTAGCTTCTGTTTTATTCAATAAAGGTTGTTGTGTTTTTTTTTCTTCATAACTGGTTTAGGAGCTACATAATTAGTGTTTGCGTCCTTAGTACCTGCCAGCCTGCGCACCATGTATCAAACCTGTTTTATTCCAATAAACCCCATCTATAGCCTTATAAGCACTGTATTATAATAAGGACGGTCGAGTTCTGCCCTCATTTTAATACAGAAAAAGACATTTGAAGGTCTGCAATTATATCAAACATGTTATGCTTGCCAGCAGAGAAATTTGGGTTATAATGAGCTTAACATGCCCCAATTTTTCCTTATGATGTAATGCCACAGCAACAAGAAATAGCGTTGTAGGTCTAAATGTTTCACCGAATAAACTAAACTCAAACAAGTGTCAAAAACAGCAGAGAGAGAATGTGTGCGGGACTTTTTTGTTGTCCTTTTTACGTAAAGGTGAGCACTGAGCACTGTAAGGGCGCTGTCCCTGTGGTTAGTTCACTGTAAGGCGCTCTGGATAAGAGCGTCTGCTAAATGACCTGTAATGTAATACCTGTTATAATAACCGTTGAAGTATAAGTGTACAAGTATAGGTCAGTCTAACTGTTTTCATGTGTTACTGCTGTGCTGATTCTTTCTATAAAGCAGGGGTTCATATTTAAGTTCCTCGTCAAAATGTAGGGTCCATAACAACGCCGGGCATATCTCACCAACAAGAATACAGGTCAAAGAAGTGTCCGTAGCAAAACAAAAGCTTCATGCATTTTGTTAACAGAACTAAAACTACAGAGATTCGGCGAGACAGCACAGTGGCTTGACAAAGTAGGAGAAATGGCAGAGTTTGAATGAAACGAATGCCTTTCACCCTGGCACAAAAGGTGTCACTTTCAGATTAGAGGCACTGATCCAAGTGTTCACTGGCCAAGCAGCTGCTGTTAGAGCACATGGATTTAGTGCTGGACTAGCAGGAGACTCAATGAATATTTCTCTTTTGAATTTTGTTCTCTTTGTGAAATCTTGCTAGCGAGCATTTAACAATAGCGTCCGCACGTCACTGACTTACAGCCACGACTCATTGTCATGGTAATGACATTTCGCTTTTTTAAGGTTGGTCCAGAGTGAATGCACTCGCAGGAACTGACAACAGTCAGCTCTAAAAATGTGGCCGCATTCAATCACACTGGCTGCACTCAAACACACACACACACACACACACACACAAAAAGTATCTTGCATGATGCAGAAAGTGATCTGGTCCACATGAATTTGTGGTTTTGTCTGGACTTTTAGCAGCGCCGGGATAAAGCAAATCTACTGTAGGTGTGTCCAAAAAATATGTGAATACACATTCATAAGTAAAAGCATTCTAAAGATGAAACAATTCAACATGGAGATCTTTTTTTCTTCCTATGCACTTTTGATTGTCCCGACTATACTATGATACGGTTTGTCCCCACAACTAAGGTAACGACTTTCGCTAAGGACTCATTGCAACATTGCAAAGGTTATTTGTCTTTCTGATTGCGAGTTAAAGTACCTAGTGTTAAAGACATCTAACATGTAGCCACAGCACCTCTATATCTCTGCCCTTGTGTTACTGTTTAATCATGTACATGCAAGACCCTCTTTCTCTTCTCCTAACCCCTTAACCCAAAAATGCGCAGAACACACAAACCCTTTTAACAACAATAAAGCTGCTGCATGTTCTGGCATTCCCCAGAGGAAGGACTTCAGCGGCAGGTCTGACATCCGCCGTATGGATGATTAGCATCATTAGAGCATCAGCTGCTCCCTCTCACTCAGGCTCCATGATGGCTCTTCAAATACCTAACACTCATGCAGATTAAATGGTGGCTTGTTCTTGGCAAAGCATTGATTCATTTATGATTAGAAGTAGGTCAGATGAATGGAACCCAAGGTGCGTTAGACTCTAGTGAGCAATGTAATGCAAAGACACTAAGAGTCCGTAGTTGAATTGAAGGACAGACAGAAATGGGATGAGCGTTTTTATATTTGATTTTTTGAAGATGAGGTAGGAGATAAATTCTGTCTTTGCTCTGTGTTCAAATGCTAACACATCTCTGTAAGGCAGAGGGGGGATGCAAATAATTAGCTCAACCAGAAATCTCTTCTTCATCTTCAAAGACAGTTTGCCTTGTATTGTCTGTTTGTCTTGTATCATACTATATTTAAATTGTCTTTTCCTCCTTTTCAGCTCCTTTGACCGACAAGCCGCCCAAAATCCTGTACCCCTCGGAAAACAAGATTAGCAACATGGAGCTGCAGCTAGGTAAGAGCATCATGGGATTTCCTCCGGCTGCATTCAGTACTATCTGTGTGATTTCCAAATGACAGGAAATGGATGACTTTACAAATCCTCTCCAACACGCCTCCAGGCTCCCAACACAGATTGATGATGGCACTTTTATTTGCTTGAGAAACGCAAAAGAAAAGACAATCGTAAAAGTGTTTTCCATAATATGAAAATGGTGGGTGCTAATGTCCCTTCGGCTGTTTTGTCAACAATGAAGAGCCCATATGGTACCAGGGTTCCATACGCTGGCTCGCCACATGGAAAGGCGGCTGCTTTCAGACGCCGTTGTTTGTCTTCTTTGACGTGGGGTCACGATGGGCCTACCACGTGTGCACGCGTGCGTGAGTGAATATATCTCTGTGGCTGTGTTTGTTTGTTTTTTCCTGTGACAGCATATTGCTTGATTTCTGGGCACAGCCCGCTGTCCACATGGTGCTCGCTGCTCTATGAATGGCTTGTGTGTATGTCACGGTGAAGCTGATCGGACAAGACTGAGAGGTCTGGAAAGCGAGAGAGGGATTGGATGAGTGTGTGACAGAAAGAGAGAGGGGGGGGGCAGAGACAAAGAGGGTGCAATGATTCACTGAGGTTACCTTTTGTCTTCTGATGCTGTTGGAATCCAGGTAGTTCATTTGAAATGCCTCCACGGTTGGCTGACCAAGAGTGAAAAATTGCTGCTGTTGATAAACTGACAAGCACGGCCTCACATGTCAGGAAACTCACCATCATGCATGAACAGGTCGCACCATGCGCCCCTCAGCTATTTGTGTCGTTCGTATTGATATCTCTGGGAGTTTAAGGAAAGCCTTTTCTCGTTCTTTGAAACTTTATCGCAGTTATTTGAAGCCTCTCTGTCCGTTTGTTCTTATTTATCCTGTAAGGGTTTATGCACTTAATTCTGCACAGTGGTTTAGTACTGCACTTCCATAACTTGTAAGAGACTATCTTAAAAGACGAATGGTCTAAATTGGTGCAGCAGAGGTAGAGATACCCTGAATTTTAGTGCAAGTCAAGCTCCAAAAACTGTGGATCTTATATTTCCCATAGCGCTGTTCAATAGTGTTTCTCTGCTAAACCCTCCATGCGTGGTAAATGCAGTTCATAATCCATGTTCCCTGTTTGACATGCAGTTTGTCTCTAAGCGCAAGCAAAGATAACCCAGGTGAGGGTTATTTTTTTTTAACAAAACTCCCTCCAGAGCCATAGAAGACATTATATAAAATAAAGAAAACAAAAAAAAAAAATGAGTAAACTGGCCTCGACCAGTGGAGATCCTGGTATGGTACCCGAGTGCTTGGCGTTACCATTGCAAAAAGATAGTCAAGAAAGAAAGAAGTGTGTCTGATGCTGTGCAGTAAGCCTCCACACTCCAGAGTGAAGAGTGTCTACAGCACGGAGACACCAAGGTGAATATTTTACAGCTGGGCTCCATTTTGTGTGCAGAAAAGTTGTCTCTCCCTCCAGACGAGAGTTTCTGTTTTGCTTTATTTATTTATTCTCCTCTTCCTTAATATTTGTTGAGTCATGCCCTAAGCAGCTTTATGGAGCAACGTGGCAGATTTATGGTAGCCAGAGCGTGCACAGAGAAGAGCTGGTCCCTTATGGCAAGTGGGAGATAGAGAGAGAGAGAGAGAGAGAGAGAGAGAGAGAGAGAGATACGGGATCCAGCGGAGGCTTGTGGATGGGCAGTAAAATCAGAGCCGTAAGCAGAGAGATAAATCTGCAACACTGCCGGGAAACACAGCCCCACTTTATCTCCTCTTCTGCTGCAACCAGTGCAGATCTCAGACAGCCGCCATCACAGCCAGCTTTACACAACATACACACACGCAGACATGAATAAAACACATATGTTACATAAACTCTCACAGAGGACAAGCAGCGGGGGTGTGGTGGAAAGTCAAAGAGGATGATGCAGGGAGGAGGAATGAAATTGAAAGCAAGAGGATTGGGTATGTCGAGGGAAAGGGATGATAGGGGAAATGGAGACGGAGGCATGAGTGGGAGTTTGTTTGTCTCAGGAGAGGGGGGTCCTGTCAGAGTGTCCCTTCCCCTGCTCTCCAAAGGTCTCCTTGCCTCTCTGCCACTGTGTCACTTTCAGCTGGAGGACCACAATCCCACAGCTACAGATTCTGTCACTCAGGACTACACACACACTGAGCCACAACACCGCCACCAAATAGCAGCTTGTGTGTGTGTGTGTGTGTTGCTATCATCACAGATCTACAAGGCTTCAGGGCCTTAGGAGTCCTCAGGGATCTGTGACTGCGCAAATACTGAAAGTCGGCCGGTTTTCCATCACAAATGTTACTTTCGGACAGCTTGACATTTTTAGTTTTCAAAGGAGACAAAATCAAGGTTGTGTAGGATGGTTTGGATTTTTGTAAGTAGCACTAAATCTGGCAACAGAGAAACTGCCACCCAGTTTCTCTGTTGCTAGATTTAGTGCTGTCCCCCAGTGGTGAGTTGGTGCAGTCCACTTCTCCAGAGTAGGAGGATGATTCATTTTGTGGGGTTTAATTTTGTGCCTCTGTGTGTTGGGTTTGTGAGACGTGAGCTACACAAAAACACACGCACGCACACACTTTACAGTATGTGACATGTTACACAAAGCTCTGAATTTAAAACACACACGCTCACTCGCAGACTCACTGCGTTAGTGTTTATTCCCTCGGGATGATTTGTCATGGATTCACCACCCCAGAGGGATTCAACTCACGCTTACTCAGCACTCCACTTTGAGCATGGCCTCCGTCTCGCTAGCTCTCCCTCTTCGACACATACGCACATGCACAGATATTCGCACATGCCCCTGCACCACTCGGGGTCGCCAGGTCACACACGCCTGCGACGCAGTCTGCGGTAACTGTGGGATAATTGTAACTGATAGAGGATTTTACTGTCCCCCAAAGCCGGCAGATGGGAGCACTCTAGTGGAAAGGAATTTGAATCAATTATTTTTAGAGAGCAGGACCCAACAGCACGGGATGAGTGGCAGGAGGGAGATGACTCCTATATCTATTTTAGTTCAACATGCACTATGTAGAGGCACAGACACACAGACACGCACGCGTTGACATCTGTAATAGACTTACGCTCTAAGACGCTGACATTCCTGATTTTCCTGGTGTTTTAGCAATATGTTTTTGACAAGCTCAAAGGAATAAACAGACTGTGTGCCTGTGCCTCTGATCCCACTCTTTCCCCCAGAATTACCTCCATCTTCTTCCCCCTCTGTTTTTGGAAACAGCTGTCTGCTGGCCAAGAAACCAAACAATAACATTTCTTTTTTTTTTTTTTCCCTCATTTCAATGGAATCGCTCCAATCAGTGGATTTGCTTGTGTGAGCGAAGTAAATCCATGCAGGGCTTCCATTGTAGAATTCAACTTTGGTAAACTTTTGCAAACAGTTATGACACGTTGGGCAAAAGAGATCCAGAGAGTCTGAAATTCAAGTATGTATCATATTAGCCGTGTCACACCATCTGATTTGATACAATTCTACCATGCCAGAGTATAAACTGCTCTGGAAAAAAGAGGCTGCATGGATCAGTCATCAGATGTCATTACAAATGACTGTGTGTCTCTTTGATAAAGAGCTAGCTAGCCTGCTGAGTGTCACGTTGCAGGATTAGCTGGCGGGCTATCGTGGCTGACCAGTGCTAGTGTGCGAAATGTTAGCATTTTAATAGCTAGCTTGCCATCCACTGCGTCACAAAGCTTCCAGCACCACCTATGTCATAGTAGGGAATGATTATTGTTATGCTACTTTCTGGTTTGACCATAGTCACTGAGATTTAGTTAAAAATGCTGCCGCTTTTTTACTTTTATGTAACCCTCTTTACTTTCATTTTAAAGGGGGCAATTTTCCTGTTTTTGTTACAGGTTACTATGAATACTGAATGTCTGTGAGGCACATTCTTTTCATCAAAGATGGTTCATATACACCAACATTCATTTGGTTTGCAGAGCTCCACATGCACTTTTACTGAGATCAGTTGTTTTGAGTTTTATTTTTATTTTTATATATCCACTACAGTTATGTGCGGATTATGTGACACTGACATTGTGACGTAAAAAGCAACAGTGAAGCAGTGAGGGGTACGAGCAATATTGACAGGACATGTATATATTTCTTTTTAAATAATACTCGCTCTGGAAAAGCCCACTGTAGCGTTGACTTTTGTCATTTCAACTGAACTGAATATCAACTGGATATATGCAGCTGAACAGACTCTATAAACCTACTTCAACATATAACACCTCAGTCTTGCATGTTGTTGCTCTCTACCTCCCTTTTTCCTATCGGTTCTTACATCCTTTTATCCCTTACATCTCTTCTCTCCTCACTGCTGCTCACATATTGACCTTTGCTTACTTAAAGATTTGAGAATTTGTCATTACGGACGTACAAATTTTCCTAATGTCTCCTTTCCTCTCGTCTCTTCTCTGAACGAACACACTATACTGAGGAACACATGTTTCACCACACTTGCCAGCCTTCCCATGGAGAGGGGTGAAAGGGAAATTGACATTACTCTAGAGAGCTGCTAAAGGTCAACGCAGAGTCTCTTCACTAAATTACTCTGTCTCTGTCTTGCCCTCAGTCTGTCTCTGTTACACTCTCTCGCACATGAAGACACACGCGCTCATTCTTTCACTTGAACGCTATGTCTCTTCCCGTTCTTCTCACTCACATTTAATTTTTCCGCTCAGACATGCATGAAAACGTCTCTAAAACTATGGTAAGTAAGTCTTATTGGTGTATTTATACGTGTGACTGCGCTAGGGCTGTCAAATATTGGCCGAAAATGACGTTTGAAATATTTAAATATGTATTTTTGCACATTACGTCTATGACACTGTGTCTTCACTGCCAGAGCGAGGCAGCGTGGCGCCGATTTGAGCAGAACTTTTGTCAGACGCCCCGTTTCTTTTTACCGTGAGACTACGGTGTCGGTCTAAGAATCCATGAGAAAGACAAGAGCTGCACCCTTAAGGCTTTTAAAAATGGTCACATGGGTCTTTTAATGAGGTGAAATATCAGTGGAGGATTTTTAATTAACCAAATGTCTATATCTTTAAGGAAGGGACAGAAGGGCCACAAGGCACTTTCCCCAATCGACGGCGTATGTGTGCATATGTTAATTATTCGTGATAAACGGCATATTTACATTCTAACAGAGAAAAGAAATCCAGCCCTTAAAGGTCACACTGTAGATACGAGAGAAAAAAAATTGTGTCGTCATTCAATTTTATTTCAGTCCCACAGTGACCCTGCGTTAAGTAAGCCGTGGTGACCGGTATGGTAACTAGTGTGTCAGCGAAACAAAGCTAAATGTTTAAGTGTGTGAATGGTCGTCATTAATCACCGAGTCTGGGGCGGAGAGCTGGAGCCTGCTGTATGATAAATGAACTAACGGCGCCTCTACACATGCCTAAAAGGAAAGGGAGAGGGAGGAAGGCAGGGGAAGGAGAACATACATAAAGGCAGAGACAGTAACAGCACCCCATAGCAAGCAATAACGAAAGACACGACACCCCGCTGTGCATCACATACAGCTGCTTGTTTTTTGCTGCCTTGACATTACTCACCTCAGCCAGTGAGGCCGGTAAGAAGATCCAAGAGTTCTTGATTCACACCAGGCTCCTGGTTATTTTTCCACTGAGGCACCAGGCTGATGTCGGACTGTCAGGCGCTGTCTTTGAGCAGCTGCAGTTTTAACGCGGTGTCCAGCACCGTTGGTTTTAATAGACCTTATCAGCAGCCGTTAAGCCGATTCAGCATGTTAAATCGGCGGCAGAGGCAGTCGCTGAGAAAGAGCTGTCTGACTTGGCTGCTCAGCTCGGTGAATCGGGGATTTCATCCATTTAGTGATGTTTTTTTGTTTTGCCTTTTTCTTCTTCTACTGGCAGCGCACAACAGCAGTGCAAAGCAAAACTTTTACAGTGACACTGCCAACTTTTCATCAGACACATTCAAAAATATGTATCCGTGGTAGTCTGCAAAGGATTGTCACAGATTTGACTTGTTCCATTTAATTAAATTCAACTGTCTTCTGTTTTAAACCAACTCATGAGTCCAGGAGGCAGGGAAAACGTTTAATGAGAGTTTATTCCAGGGTTTTAGATCACAGCTGACTTTTTCTTCATCTAATAAGCACCATGTTGTTCCTAAAAGAAATTTACCTACGTTTGCGAAAAACAATGAAAAGATCCACACTTGTATTCTAGCACTAAAATACAGAATAACAGCAAATATAAACATAACCTTATTAAAGTCTGCTCGATATACTATTGAATATTCTACACAATATTCAAAATATACATTAAGTGTTGTATGAACTTCACTTATATAGGTACATATGTCTCTTACAAAGAGTTTAATCATGGTCCAATGGCGTGTCAGGGGGTTTTTGTTTGGGATCACTTTTGAAGTAAAAAACAAACTCCGGACTTGTTACTTCCTGTCGCGCACATGCAGAATGTGCACGCATGGTGGCAAGATTGTCCGCCGTAGCCTTTGCCGTGTGTTTAAGTGCTACTTAGAAGACTTGAGGTGATGTGAGGTGACGCATCAGAGGGTTTTTGTCAGCACTTTCTGTTTGGTGTGTCAGTTCCATAAGGTCCACCCACAACAAGGCCAACAGATCTGCTTTGTCTCTCCCTGGCCTGAGTTCAACTTTATGCTTACTGTCAGAGTGCGTATTCTGTTTTGTCAGTCATCCGCTTGTGCATGTGTGTCTCTGTGTGTGTGTCAGTACTTATAACACAGCCATTACGCGGGCCATCCCGAGCGCTTGTGTTGAATCAGTCAGAGTAAGAGTTTCTCCACCTTTTTAAGCCAGGGGATGCGTTTAAAGAGAGATGATTTCGGTAATGGTAGCTTTTTACCTCGTCTGCCTCTGATGCTCAGGCTCATTGACAGGTAATCAAAGAGAAGGAGCACCCCGCTCATCCCTGCGTCACTGTATTTGATACAACAAGGGCAGACAGGAGGAAGAGGCAGAGATAATGAGACTTTTCAGAGGGTCTCTGTTTCCAGAAACTCCTCCTCCGGTCACTGCCACCTCTGTTTGGTCAAGGTGGCCATGACAAGGGATGGGGATATCATCTGAAAGAGTGCCGTGATATACAGTAATAAGAAAAAATGGAGGAAGGATGGAGAAGTGAGGAAAGAAAACGAGGATAGAGAGAGATGGAGAGGGGGGGGGGGGGCTGGCACCGGAATGACATGCATGAACAGCAAAGCGAGCAGGGGAAAAGGCGGCTTTGCCATTCACTTTGAAGCTTGCTCCACTTCTGTCTGTCTTACGTAAGAGAAAAATGAAGAAAAACAAGTGCCAAAAAAAAAAAAAAAGAGAGAGGGACAAAAAACGAGGCAAGACAGAACTTCCAAACTTCATTTCTCTGATGTTTCCGGCAAGTGAGTAGCTGTATCTGGACGTTGGAGTTAGTCACCACGCCACAGCGAGCTTTGGTGTTGAGTGAGGGGTAAAAGGGTTCGCAGGAAAAGAGAGGAAGATCAGTCAGGGGTGTGAAGAGGGACAAGAAAGGAGGGTTGAGAGGAGGCTGTCGAACAGAGAAAGATAAGGAGTCAGAGGAGAGAAATAGAGGAGGAGGGAGGATAAACAGAGAGGAGAGGGAACGCACTGAGCATTTGAACCCCAGAGATTTATATACAGTAGCTCTGTATATTTTCATCCGTGTTACATAAGCCCATCTCTCCAGCCTCACTGCTGACAAGTATTTGGAGACCAGCTGAGGCCCTTCACGTACGTCTGTTCTCCCTTCAACAATGGAGACCACCAGCTGGAGGCCACGGCTCCATCCAGCAATGAGGAGCACAGTTGCACTTTAGCTAACACCTCTATTACCGCTGCCCTCTCTCTGCTGTACTTTTTTTTCTTTTTTTTTTTTTTATGACAATCAATCTTCATGATGTCACCATCGCCCACGGCAGTGAATGTTGCTATGGAGATCAGTAGATCTGCAGCGAACTGCTACCTTAGGGAGAGGCTTACGTTGGCACATGTGTATGTGTGTGTGCGTCGTTCTGTGTGTGCCCGTGCACACGGCTCATCTTTAATTGCCATCTGCAATCTGCATCCTGAACACAGTCAGTAATTTGAGAGGCCCAGCATGAGGTAAATAGCTGAGACTCATTTAAAAGTGTGTTAATGGACTTTCTCTATCTTTGTCTTTCTTGTTACTCTTTCTCTCCCCCGCTCTCTTCCTCTGCCAGTCCTTCCCGCTCCTCTCTCTCTCTCTCTCTCTCTCTCTCTCTCCCTTCACATAAGCAGTCGCACATTATACTGTAGATCAAAACCTACTGCAGAGCAGAGTAACAAAAGCAGTATAAAAGTGGTTTGTGCATAATTAGCATATTTTTATGAATAAACACACTGTTTTTGGCAAATAATTATCTTCAATTTTGTCATTACCATAAACATTGTTGGATTGACTATGATTGGCTGCTGCTCACTCTATTTTAATAAATAGAAAATAACAGGGTGGCTGCAAGCCTTTGGGGGATGCTTAGCCAGCTGAAATGAGTTGTTTTTTTTATTGACAAAGGTTGTTATTCCTGCTAATGTTCAGGAAACTGTTCCGGGTGTAAGAGAAATTGCGTTAAATTTGAAATAAGTAAAACAGATAAACCTTTTCTTTTTTTTTAACTGTAAATTGCCACGGGAATGGAGGGAAGACACCCTCATTTCCTTTAGCTATTTTCGCCTCTTCTTGCAATTTCTCCCTTCTCTTCTGCTCTTTCCTCCTCCACGCTTCTTTCCTTCCTCCCTTAACTACTCTCTTCAACCCCTGAAATGTGTTATTAGTATCAAACAATGGTAGAAAAGCCATTTTAAGTACTGGCTTTACTTTCCTTAATAACTACCCTCCATGGTTAATAATTACCCCCTTGGAAACAAAAGAAAAAACCTTCTTGGGTTACTAGGCAATAAGCGTGCAGCTGGGATTGTGTGTTTTATGGACGTGTGTGGGTGCACACTTACTGTAATGCATTTTTGCTCAGACCAAGAACAGTGGATTTTTTTCTGATCTTGCTAAGATTGTTGAAGTGTTAGGAAGGTGTCTGTTCACAGCCAGTATGGAGATGGAAACAATTACTTCAACTCAGGATATTTGCCGATACTGAATACTAAGATATTACCACTGCTTTTTTTCCCCCCAAAATGTAAAACAAAAAAGTCGGTAAAGTAACATGAGGCCAGGGACTGTATGCAAACTCAGAAGGGAACATTTTGTAATGACGTAGACTAAGAAATGTTTCTTTCAAGAATTTTTTTCTTTTTGCATTTTGCTTTCAGTTGGTAGGTGATACTGTAGAGATAGACCTGTGAGTATTGTTTGACAATTTTAATAGCATAATAATGCAGGTTCACCCTTTAAAAGAGTAATGAACTTCTAATTCGTAAGAATATTCAGACATTTGAATTGGAATGTGAAAAAATATTATAATATCCTAAATAAACCAAATAAAAACACAATAAATAAAATGGACTTTCGGGCTCTGTTAACAAAAATTGGCCCGAATTTTTTTTTTTTTACATTTAGAGAGTCATTCATTCATTAACAGGCAATATACTGACCTATGTTAATAAAAAGTGCAAAAGAAAAGTAACAATATATTAGTGATAAATTAGATCTAACAACAACAACACTCCTCTCTCATTCGGCTCAACCTAAAATGTTCCCATACTGGCGTTGTGGACGATAAATCACAAACGTTAAAATGATCAAGGTCTTATCCATATATCGTACGATAATTCGATGACTGAGTTAGTGTGACAGGCCTAGTTGTAGCTATATGGTACAGTATGTGCCTTAACCCCCAGGACACCCGAGAGAAACCGTCTATAATGTGAATTGTTAACATCTATCCGACATGGAAGAAGGTCAGTATTGCGTAATACTCCACATATGTGAGTAGTGTATTCAAATCTCAATCCCAATCTATCCTTTGCCAGTCCTCTGGGCTTTTAACATTGGCCACATGTCACAATAACACATCCCTGCTGTCATTAATAACCACTTAACCGACTCATGTTGAGCCAACATTGATCTCGATGCGGCATTAATAGTATGGATTGGTTTTGATGATAGCCAGCTTCCTCGCTGCCTTCTCTGCGTGCTCTTATCTCAGTTTTATGTTTCGGGCTACAGACTGTGACAATGGGAGCACGCTCCCTAACTATCTCTGAACTGAAGTTCCTTTCCATTGTTATTGCACCTTTTCACATAGATTAGGTAAATCTTACAAAAACCAGTCACATTCTTGATAAATTCTGGCTCTAGCATTATCAATCTCCACCGCTTTGACTTAAATCTTCTCTTTTTTTTATACCTTCCTTCCTTCTTTTATACCTTCATAAAGCAGTGCACACTTCAATCATCATGATGTTTTGCCTTTTTTTTTTAACCAATCGTAATTGGAAAAGAAAAAAGTAACTAATTTTAATTCCGGTCATGGGGTAAGGCAGGTGTTCGGCAGCTCCGATGGCAATGTCACAATTAAATATTTCGAAAATAATATTTTGCATTCACTCTGAATATTAGGACCTAATGAGCCTCACATTTGCACCAGGCATACTAAAAAGATGACTGCAGCCTTATCTGAACTTTTTTTCTCACAACATGCACGTTTCAGGAGCACAGTGGAGACATGCAGTGTGGTGTTTGCATGCTGCCTGATTCAAACCAAAACGGAAAGCGCTCTGTTTAGTATCCTGAGTGGGCCCTTAACCCAAGTGCTGCATCGTCGTCATTATCATTATCATTATCATCATAATCACAGTGTTATATAAGAGAACTCTCAACGGCTTTCTTGTGATACGCTCTTACTGTCAGTGAGAGAGTGTAAAATGGCTGTGTCTTTCAGGTTTTTTTTTTTTTTTTTTGGTTGTTCCTGCATTCAAGTAATACCAGCATTGGTTGTTTGTTCAGATGCTTTAAAACATGGTCTAAGCCTGCCTTAAAAATGGGTCCCATATGCTACCAATCTGGCCTTTAACCATGAAGCCAATACTTCCAGAGTAACAGAATACATGGAAGAGAGTTACGTAATTAGGATACAAAAAACAGGTTACAGAAAAAACAAAAGACGTAATCAGATTACCGATACATTGGGTAAAAATGTTGCCATTATTTTGTATGTAGAGCAAAAAAAGGCACCAACATCGTAGTACAGGGCAAGTTATCTCCTAGCGGGTTGGTTTGCGCACTTTCTAGTTCATCGCGATTCTTGGTTTTGCGGAAGGGCATCCCAGCGTGAAAAGACAGTTCGTAGGAAATGAGCAAACCGCTTCAAATTTATTTTCCAGCAAATATAATACAGGACAAACCATGAACGCTGCATGTAGGTTCTTTTATTTTAATTAATATGGGTAATGCTGCTGCTCCAAGATAAAAATCCAGCAACACTAATGTGCCCAATGATTCGAGTCCTTGGATGATGACAGCATTTTCACAGCTTGAAGGCAGAAGTTGCACTTTACTGTGATGTTGTTCCCCTTTTCTGCTTTACATAAAAAAATAATGGCGAAATTTCAACATTTTACTTCTCTCTCATTTCTGCATATGTGTTATTGAGGTAACCCAAAAGTAGCGGAAAGTAATCAGTTATTGTATCTAAATGCAATTAACCTTCCCAACAGATGAGATATATATATATATATATATATATATATATATGTATATATTATGTTGTTTTCAGATTATGAGGACTTTCTTCAGATTTTCCTCCAGGTTTGATGGTGACCATGAGACATTGTCACACACTTCTCCCTTCTCTTACTCTCTCTCACCTCAGGTTCCTGTCACTGTATATCTCAACACTCAGAGGTGTTGTTCTTTAATTCCTGCAGAGCTCTCACCATCTGTCCAGTGCCGCCTGCTGGCATCAGAGCCTGTCGTTGGTCTGTGCCTCGCACAACCAGCACAGTTTGTTTGAATTTGACTCTTCACTTTAATCCTCCACATCTTCATTTGTCAGTTGGGTTTTATAGATTGGGGCTCGTCTTTTCTTGTCCTTTTTTTATGTGCAGAAAGCTGGTAGAAAATTGTATTTTTAAAACGCTACTTGCTGGCACTCTAAAGCTCTAATTATTCCTTGATTTTATTTGTGCACTCGTTTTTTAAATGACTTACTCAAAGGTACTCTGGAACATAGTTTGCAACTTTCTCGCAAAATTCTCACATTTTCCTCTTGATGACCCCTGTGTTTGGATAAGAACAATATCAGCTGGGTATTTCAACTATATTCCCCTTTTTATCCAGTATCATGATATAAGCGTGGCCTTTATGACATGTGGCCAGGCAGACAATACCTAGCAAGCACACAACTTCACTTCACTGACCTGCTACCATATTAATCTCCTTCTCTCCTTTTCTCACTTAATTTTTTCCACTACTCAGTGGCTTTTCTAATCGCATGCACTCCCCTATTAGAGATAACATGACCTTTTGTGTGTTGGCAGTTTCCTGTATGACCTTTAAGAGTGAGGCAGTCTGAGAACAGCTGTGGCTCGAGTGGAGCATAATGTGGGGCTAAAGTGGACTTGATCACGGAGTTCAGCCGGAGAGGGCCATTAAAACTCTTTGTCCTCAACTGGAAAATGAGAAAATTAGTCACCTTTACACATGTGCAAGTGTAGCCAAGCTTACAAGGACTCCTCTGACCTCATCCCTTGTTCTCTTCGGTAGAACAGGCCCTCCAGATCACGCCTTGTTTCACAAGTAATCTGTCACTTTCACTCTTTCGTGGTGTTCCTCCTCATCACATTCTTTGCCACTCATTGGTTTTGAACTCCTGTCTTTATTTTCTCTCTCCGGCTCCATCACCCATTCAATTAATGTCTCCCTCTTTTTAGGTTTCAGGGTTTTTTTTCCGACTGAAACCAAAGTGGTGAATAAGTACTCATCATATGTAATTTAACTTACAAAGTTCACCTTATTTGTAGCACAGCAGTGAAATGGACTCGGACTTGTTGTTTCCAATGTTCCTCTTATTTTTCCTTTGAGCATTAAAAATAAATTGTTTTATCCCCTCTATACACCTGACTCACTGGTGGGTGATAATTATATTGAACGTAAGCATATCTCTAATGTGCTAGGTCTTGCTTTATGATTGCAGTTAATGCTCAGTGGCTGGTTAGAGAAAGAAGAAAGAAATACATATTTTTACCGTATAAATGGGTGTTGCATCAGCAGCAATGTGCAGTCTAATGCTGCCTTTGCCTCTTTCAGGCTCTTTCTTCTTCTGTGTGTGTCTGTTCAAGCATGCACTCATGTTATTTCCAACAGAACAATAGATTTCCCTTTTGGCTTTAACTCCATTTGTGAAACAAATAACTTTTCTATTACCCCGATTCCCCATGCACCGCAGGTAGCTTGGCTTTTCACCTATGTGAATTAACGGCATGCACACGCACTGGTGAACACACACACACACACGCACACAAGGAAACAAGCACACATGCATGCAAACGGACACACACTGCCATGCTTGATAAAATAATCATGGTTACCGTTTGATGGATTGTCCATTTACCCATTTTCTGCCCACACATCTTCCTCCGCAGCCACATCCTTCAGCCGCTCCTGCGGGATCCTGAGACGCTAATACAGTATACACCACAATGAGAAAAAGCAAAAAGCGGGCATCTAAGCTAGTGGACCTAGTTAATGTTACAAATGTACCTTTAACACCTAAATGAACACCTTTAGCTCTCTTTTGCAGCAATGGCCTGAGTAGTTGGGGTTAAAGGCCTTGCTCAAGGGCACCTCAGTGGTGGTGAAGATGGAGGGGTAAGCGCTGCTATTTCCCCCTCCCCGGCCAGATTCATCCGGCCTGACCGGCACCACTGGTCACCACTGCCCCTGTGAGGATCACATGCCAAATCGTGCACATTTTTGATTGATATTCCTGTCCTGAACTAATTAGGTACACCATAATGTTATTACATAATTTAAATTGATTCTTAAATTGTTATAATTTTGGGACAAGGTCATGGGGTAAAGTCATTTTTCACCAATACTTAGGCTAATTTCTCTCCAGATGGGTTTTTCTTTCACTTTGCCCGCTGATCATGCTACTTGACAGTCTCGCAAGTCACAGTCACACATGCCCACGTTAACGTCATCCCTACCCAGTGATATAGTAGGATAACAATTTGAAACAGAGGGGACCTAAGTCTGCCAGATTTTGTTTTCCAATTACATATACTGTATATGCACTAAGTGTGTAGTGTAACTGCGTACAGTACATGAACACGTGCACATATCCACACACAAACAAACGATGTGCCAATGAATACGCGAAGGGAAAGAATATTTCCCAGTCGGGTGCTACAACGTATCGTCTTCATTTTTGATTGTTCCAGTTTCTCCGGAGTGATGTGGTTGTCTTGGTGGGAATGATAGTGCAGTGCAGTGGAAAAGCACAGAATGGTAATGATATCCTACAGGAGAAGTTCCAGCCGTGCAGCGATAATCATTTCTACAGGATTAAGTCCTGACCCACATCAGCCCAGCATATTAGCATTCTGAGAGAGTACTGCGGCAAGATTCCACACAGACTAAATGCCTGCAGTTAATAGGATGGGAAAGAGGAAGGAAAATAGGAGAGGGAGACAGAGTGAGTGGGAGAAGTGAAGAAAGATTGAATAACGTGGCGGGGGGCTTCTAGTATGTGTCAGGATTTGTATGCTTGTCGTATGTTTCCTGGTGTGCTTTTTAAGATGAACCTTCCCGCCAGCCCGCGTTTGGAGCTGCACAGATTAATTTGCATCTTAACTCCTCCATTGAGCGAGAGAGGTATCTGTGAAATGCTCTGCTCCACAGTGTTATTGGACGGCTGATATGAAACTTCAGAGGAACTTTATTTGAATTTCATTGATTTTTTTTTTCTGATTTTTTTTCTGCTTAAAGCCATTTTTTTTTTTTTTTTTTTTTTTTAAGCCAGCGCAAGATCAATCACCATATCACATAATACAGACAAACAAGTGGACGTGTTCTGTTCTCTACATTGCACAACAGCGGTGCCTCAAGCCATTTTTTTACCTAACCTGCTCCCTGACACTTTTCATCTGTTTCTACTTTCAATGATGTCACACCCTTTGATCTCTCACACATCACAGTCCCAGGTTTCTTAGACTAGAACGCCTCCAGTTGTCAATCGTGTGATTGAAGATTTGATAGCACAACATCTTGTAATAATTACAAAGTTTAGCAAACAGCTTTTTAGTGGGCCTCTGCTTTCAATCTTTCACTCAGATTTACATTTAGGGTGGGTGTGAGCCAGCAGCAGATGGTTTGTTGGAAATAATGAACACACTGATCCACCGGCCCACTCAGAGCTATTGAGAGGGACATCATTTATTTTTGTCACCCAGGGTTTAATAGCTTTGGCCATCATTTCTGTTGGTTTTGAGGACACAATACTAACTAGCTGGTTTGGTAAAGCTTCAGAGATGGGACTTAAAGTTCAAAACAACTTCGCAAACAGCATCCACGGGGATAATCAACATCAGCCTTAAGTCTTTGCACAAAGCGGAGCATCTACAGTCATTTGAACCCTGCATTGCAGTGGCCGGATCATTGTTTGCGCACGCTCTCGTCCTCCACCTGGGTCGCCATGAGTGTGCAGTATCCACTGATTCCCAGCAATCCCCGAAAAGAGAGATCAGACTAAATCAGGGTTGGTCAATGAAACAGACAGGAGGAAAGTTGTATCTCTTCAGGGCTCTATAAAGTATTGAATAGTCGGAGAAGTAAACACCACCCTCAGATAGAATTGCGCACAGCTCATAGATACGTGCGTGTGAGGCGTTTAAGGGCAGAGATCCGTTCACACAGTTGTCAGATATGGTTCACATCAAACGTGAATGTGAACAGTCCGGGCAGAAAGATCGGTTCTGGTGGAAAATTGGAATTGAGCATGAAGCCTTGTAATGTGAAAGTAGCTTTAGTATATTGGGAAAGCAGACGAAAGAAAATGTGAGACGAGGAATTAGCTGACATTGTATTCTGCAGTGTTTCCTATGAATGGGACCCTCGTCGTACACACATCTCCGGCACCCTGCTCATGAACTGCAGGTTGGTATAATTTAGATGTTTTTTTTTCCTGGGTCTGCCTGCTTTTTTCCTCATCTTCTGCTATTTGGCTTCCACACCTATGTAAACAAAACTGTGCTCATAAATACTGTAGGCACTCCAGGCCATCCGTCAAGTTGAGGTAGATCTGCATTGCAGTGTCAAACTTTCAGTGTGAGTCAGCAACTTCTCACTATATTAATACAACCAACTAAACTCCAATAAGTGCCTCAGAAACGTGACTCTATTTTACCAAATTGCACAGTCTTTATACAGCAAACTCCCAAGGAAATCATTAGGACATTACAGAGCCATAAAATAAAAATGTTACCCAATGCAGATGAGGAATCTGCTTAATAATTATTGTCTTGGTGAAGCCGTGTCGGCAGGATGGTCTGCAGAGCGAGGTCCTTGCTTTAATATCATTTTTTATGTCTGTTTAGGAAAAACACAAGATATAATGTGCATATTACTCTCTCTGCCTTTTTTTAATGTAGAACAGTAATAATTGCAGCGTTTGTCTGCAGTATTTAAGAGTTTCCTTTCTTGTTGAAACATTTCTTATAAACTTCTTTTTTTTTTTTTAAAGATCATAAAACGTTAGATAGACACCGCAGTGCAGCCAGTAAGTAACAGTCACTCTGTTTCTGCGTGATCCCAAAACAGTCTTCTTATTTCAGTATCCAGTCGGTGGCCACACAGCGTACACAGGGTATTTTAATTTGAACTAATATGAGGCTAGTTGTCTTCCTCCTCTCAAAGCACTCACGTGTTCTCCTCTCACTTTGATCATGTGTTCTTATTATTAAAACAAGGAGCCATGAACACAGGGCCCAGCTGCTGGAAATCAGGGTGCACGTTTTCATTATTTTAATCCTAGCTGTTTGGCTTCTTAGCTGGACATTGGTGGAAATCTTCATTTACAATAACATTTCATAGTCCCGACTCTTATTTTCTGTAATCATTTCAAAGAAACCTTTGATTTTCAAAAATATTACCTTAATTTTCAAAAATCCCTTCGATTTTGAAAAAAATCACCACAATTTTCAAAAAACCTACGATTATCGAAAAATTAACAACTTTCAAAAAAAATCCTTAAATTTTCAAAAAAAATTACCTAAATCTTTAAAATAAATCTTCCATTTTAAAAAAAATAAATAAACAACATTTTCATAAAAACCTTCGATTATCAAAAAATTACCTCAACTTTCAAAAAACCTTTGATTTTAAAATACCTTTCGATTTTGAAAAAATTCTTCAACTTTCAAGAAAAGGTAGAGGTACTGCGGGGGGTTGCGAAATGTTTGGTTGATTAGACAATTTTTTATATTTTTTTTATTATTATTTTGTTCAACCAAATTTTTTTCCACAAATGTACATGAATATATGAACCTGTGTATTAATTGAATAGCTTAGTATTGAATGCACAATAACAGGGTAGCTATTTTTATACATAAATACAAAAATATTTTGAATATATATATATATATATATATATTCTCCATCCCTCCATCAGTTTGGGGGTCCTTGGCCTGAAAAACGTTGAAGACCCCTGTTCTAAAGGATTGCTTATTGCTGTTATTTGTGTTTATTTTGGACAGTAGGTACAGTTTTAGCTTGATAGGGAATTTAACAAGCATTGAGGAGAAGAGATTCAAAGAGAGATTCCTCTTAGATTGTCTTTAACAGATGATGTATCCCTGCCTCAGGCTCATTTAAACTTGTCGAATCTGAGACTTTTTATAATCTCAACCTACTAACGCACATGCACACGTGTGAATGCACACCCATACACGCATGTTCCCAACACAATCAAATGGAATTTCATTTTCTTTTATCCAGCCAGATATTATGAGAGTCAACAACACTCACACCAAACTCATTTATTTTATTTTATGTGTGTGCAGAGGTTCTCCCAGCTTTTAGACACATTTGTTAATTGTTCAAATGTGACCCAAGCATATATTGCATTGTGCACATTTAGACACACACACAGCAGTGATTGCTGTGTGAGTTTATCTCAGGGCCACTTGTCTCCAAAATGAATTACCACGCAGCCTCTCTGGTAATACCTGTCTCTTTATGGAATCAATTAGACTCCACCATAAGGCACAGCTTCTGTTGTCACACAGAGAACAATCACTCACACTTTATCTGAGCCCAGCGGACCATGGATAAATCCAGGCTACTGTATAGTTTAGTGAGGGAATGGTCCTTATTCATCATTTAGAGATAACTGAGGGTGTGTATGTTTTCTATATGCGCATAAAGGGCACATTTCAAGGATTTTGATATACGTAGAGTTGATTCACTTTGAACCAGTTACACTTATTTAACCCTTTGAATGCGACCGTTTCTTCATAATTAAGTCAGACATGTACACATACATATCATACACACACTGTTGACATCAGCAAACTTACTCTTACCAGTCTCTCCAGTGTCCATGGATAAAGGTTCATAAATCCACATCTTCGTATAAAAATCATCACATTTATGAGAGTACATGTAAGGTGCATGGTTACAGTGGAAGCTAAAGATACTAATAGTCTAAACAGCATGAACTTCCATGGTGCAGTCATCAAAATAGAAATACGAAATTCATGTTGTGAAAACAGGGCTCCGGTTTAAACCCACGGCTAACTCATTGTTTCCATGGCAACTTTATACAAAGCATGATGGAAACCCTGGTGGAATATTTCAAAAATACTTTTAATATCAAATATAAATACGAAAATGAAAAACCGCAGTGACACTTGAAAATTCAATTGAAAGGAAATAGAGAGTGCTGCACTGGGTCAAAAAACTCTGTGTTGGTGATGTTGAAATAAAGAATCAGGTGCTCTTCCAGGATAGGGCACGTAGGCAGGTAAAAATAAAAATCAATGATATCCAGCTTACTTTTGATGAAAGTCTTTGGTATTGGTTGGCAGTCTGAAAAAGGTCTGAGGCACTCTGATTGTACGTTATAAATCCTTTATTATATGGACGACTAACGCTAGTCTCAACAAGTCTTCATCAGTGTACATATACCAAGAACGTTCATCAAGACTGGACAGTCTAATGTAATTAAAGTGTTTTATTTGATCCCAGAACCAAGGATCAACATATCCAGATGTCCTCTATTAATTCATGCAGATATATTTGTTATCTGTTAATAAAAAGCTGTGAACGTACAGGTAAGAAAAAATCTTTTCATAACAGTTACAATTTATATAGTTCAAATCTACCAGAAGCCTGCAAATAAAATCTGTAAAAACAAACAAAAACAGCCTAGTTTTCAAAAGGTTAAAAATCTTTCCTTAAAATAAAGCTAATAATGCGTAACACTGAAGTAATTTATAAAAAAAACGTGTTAATTACTCTCAAGGAGAGCAACTATTAAACACAGTTTTAAGCTGATGGAAAAGAAACTGCTTCATAAAACAAAGAATTTGTAGACGATATGATATAAAGTCTTAGCTAAACTATACAGGGCTGGTATTTATCTACTTGAGAAGTGTGGCTGAGCACAGGACATGGCATCACGCTGTCTTCTGGTGATAATTGAAAGCCTTGTTCTCTCTGCTCATGGATAAGATAGGAAGGCAAAGCAAACGTTTCTGTTACTATAGAAACCAGATCGTAGTTATAACTTTTTTAAAGTAATGATTTTCAGGGAGAAAAGTAAAAATGGGATGTGATGTGTTCAGTAAAGGGTCCTGGCAAGTTTGGATCATCAAGAGGATGCTCTGTTAGATTCATCATTTAGAATTACCAAAAAACATAATATCAGTACAGTAACATTGCAGCAGAACTTAAGGTTATTAAAGTGACGGAAAAAGAAAAGAGTGATGCGTCATGACTGCAAGGATTTGTGCACTGCTTCTTATTTAATCTCTTCTGGAGACAAGAGAGCACTGATTGATGCTGCGCTCTCGTCCTGGCCTGATGGAGAATATATATTCTGTAGGTACACACACACTCACGCATGCAAATACGCACACAAATCAAACACAGCCTGCTTCTCACAGGAAATCATTGCAGTAATTAACGTCCTAGCGTCCTCCCTCGTTGCCACTCTGATTCCATCCTGAGAAGCGGCTACGCACAGTTCCCACAGGTATTTTTTTGCCAGCGCAAAATTATCCCAGCGCTTTGCTGGCACCAGGGGACATCATCAGCCTGTGTTAGTGTGTAAATATTTCTGTTTTCCCCAGTGCCCCTGCCCCAGTGTCTCCAGCCCACTCGTCACAAGTCATTTGTCAGCCTTGATTTAGATTTATCAACACATAGGCCTCCTGCGGTTGGAGCTCAATCCGCACCCCCACTCAAAAAGTTCTGAATTTACCAGACATGCTCCTGGTGGGTTGGGTAAGGAGGACATGTGATGGATGGGAACCGAAAATTGAAAGAGGGAAGAGAACGACAAGACAAGGAGGGAAGGTAAGAGAGAAGTGTGAGACACGCGCAGAAAAAGAAAGATGGGGAGGAGGGGGTAGCGTGACTTATGTGTCAGTCTAAGCCGGCCTCAATTGAAACTGGCTGAAGTGCCGTGTTGAGATTTGAGGGTCAGGTTCCAAAACCAGAGGGTGAGAGCGAGGAAAGACGGCTGGAGGTGCGATAAGAGGCAGAGGGGTGGGGGGGGGGAAGAGGGGTGGGAACCCCTATTGTGTTATAGAAAGGAGGAGGGCTGAAAGGGTGTGTGTGTGTGTGTGTGTGCGTGTGTGTGCGTGCGTGTGGAGGGTTGCACTGTAAAGGAAAAGGAAGGAGAAGGCAGGTGATGATAAAAAAAGAAATAGGCCAAGGGGGGTTTGGAGTGATGTTCGGAAGATAAGGCAAAGCTTTGGTTGGTTGAAATAGCTAGATAGCTACCCAGAAAAAGGTTAGCTGCAAAGTGGAGGGGGGACATATCTGGAGGATAAAGAAAAAGATACAGAGGGTCTCTATGTTCAGGAAGTGAAGATATGTGATCTCTTGCATGGAGAAAGGAGATGAAAGGGAAATGGTAAATTAATTCCTTAGATCTGCTATTCTCAAGACGGGGTATGAGCGTAAAGCCAGGGGTATGTGCAAAGCTCCAGAGGGTGTGCAAGAAAAGAAGAAAATCACAATTTGTGCATAAAATTATTACATTTAGGTACGAATGGCATGAGCAAGTCTTGTTGCTATTAAACTGCAAATTAGTATAATGTACCTTCATGTTTTTAAATTAGGGCATGAATATCTTGTAGTCTAAATTGCTTTGCGTGCACGGTATTTCTGTCTAAATGTCTCCCTATTGTTATCAATTGTGGGGTCTTGTCTGAGTGTCATCAGAAACAGAGATCTCACGTGTGACATGCTTTGCTCGGTGTGATTGTTAATCATTTCAATATCAGTTATTAGTATGTATGCTTTATTTAAGCTGCATTAATTATAGACTGAACGTGCATGAATGATCTCTCAGGAACATATTGCTCCTCAGTGACATTCACGGCTGAGCTTCCACTGCAAACGCCAACCTCTGTTGTTGCACTGCTGATTTTAAAATACTGCTAATTTATACAGTAAATCACTGAAGTGCTCAGATGCATAACACATCTCTGACCTGCTTCTACAATATCAACCCTTCTGTCCTCACTATGCACATATGTAGGGAGCTAAACAACACTTCCAGTAAACAGAAGTTGGCCTTGGAAAGTTTCTGTGAGCAATTGTGGAACTGTGAAAATAGTATTGGACAGCACATTCAATAATAGTAAAAAATATATCCCCATAAGAAGTACAATATATATTAAAACATGTTGTAAACACATACTTATAGATACATTCATAATGTCACATTACAGTTAATCCAACAATACTGTACAGAGAGTTTAACATCCAGTTATATGCACTGTAACAACGGGTGACAGCTAAAGATCCAACAATAAACTATTTTGATTTTGCCTCCTTTGACTGGCTTCATCTCCATAGCAACAGAAGCTGAGGCTCATGGGCAAAAAAAAAAAAACAAAACATGATTTCTCAGAAATCTTGGTCTTTTGAGTTATTTAAAACTGGCAGCTTTATTAAACATGACGATTTTTATTTATTTTTTTATATTATCCTCTTCGTTGAGGAACATTGAGGAACATCAATAAAAGTAAAGTTTCAAACAGCTATGATTAGAGGAAAGTAATTTAACATCTCAGAATACAATAACAACAATATCAGAACAGCTACAAAATTGAGTGCATAGATAATGATCCAACAAGGGCATTTTGGCAGCATAAAACATACTTTTGGTGATCAACCATGTGACTAGATGATCCCACTTGGTGCAGCCCCTTCTCACATCTATAAGGCTGATAACCACTGATAACGCCCATTTAATAGGCTGATCACACTCGAACCAGGTTCCTGTTTTATGATGGCCCGGGACGCATTTCAGAACGAAGTGTAAACAGAGTCATTGTCATTTACACTGCTGTGGCATAACGGTTGCTACTAGAAACAGAACGAATAACTAACTGAAAATAATTACCACAAAAAAAGTATTTTTTCATTTCTAATGCTGCCATTTATTCATTTCATATAATTTATTCTGTTGTTTTAGTTTCAAAGTCTTATGCAAAGCACTATTAATTACTTAACTTTGCATTGTACTGTACTGACCTACTGTCGGTTGCCTCCTCTGCAGTGGTTACTAAGCAGAGAGGACTCGTCTTCGCCTGACTAGATTTCTCATCCCATTTGGCATTTATCAAAATGATTCATAAGTCACAAGCCTCTTAACTCTAAACCATGTCAACTAATGTGTGACAGATCTGATTGTGTCTTTCTCCTAACTGTAACGGTTTCACTAAACTACAACTTTTAGTTGGGGTATTTGACGTTTTTATATTCGACTGGCGTTGTAGCCGATCATCAGAATCAAAATCAGAAATCCTTTAATCTCCAGCGGGGAAATGTACAGTGCTACAACAGCAGAGGGACAGTGCAGATAAAAAGGAAAATATTAAATAAATGAAGTAAGAACAAGAACCCAACCATAGTAAAATAAGTAGCAGCATGATAAAGTAAGTGAATATGTGAGAGTAATACAACTAGCAGCCAGTAATAACAATAATGAATAGTAAAAAAGGATGTATTGCACATGATGTATTGCACAATAATAAATAGTAAAAGGATGTATTGCACATGATGTATTGCACAATAATAAATAGTAAAAGGGTGTATTGCATATGAGCGGTGGAACAGTGGTGTTACAGTCCACATTGAGTGTGTGTGGGGGTCTTTCTACTTTATTACCCATCAATAATTATCATTGATCATCTTTTCCTTGTAAAAGGTATTTGGACCGATAGTTATAAAGAAAGAACATGTTAGTGCGATCATCGTTTTCTTTGTTTAGTCCGTTTAAAATAACTTTCCCCAACCTGCTTTCCTCACAGGCAACATTGTTCCTCATTTCAGTTTGGAAATATAGAGTGGTGAGGGATGAGACGGCCTTTCTGTTGACATAAGTAAGTCAGTGGAGTGTGTGAACAGGGTGGTGATAAAGTCCACTGTTATATGTGGGCTGATAGAGGATGGTCTGGGTTGGTGTGCGCTGATCGTGGTTAGTGAGCTCTGGGTTTGATTGAATTAGTCTGGCGTCAGTTGGTATTCTGGTCAGTGGGTCAGCGCCCGCAGCCAGGCCTCTCTCCATTCGTTAAAGTGATGTTCCTCGTCAAGTGTTCAAATCACACCATTTAATTGGCCTCCAGCCCCCTGGACGGGAGCCAATTACAGCTCTGTCTCTCTCTCTCTCTCTCTCTCTCTCTCACGCTCAGCATCTCGGCAGTTTTAGCTGAAATGTTCATATTATTCTTTTTCTCTCCACCTTTCTCCTCGATTTTCCTTTGGGTTGTCGTTCTCATCATCACAGGTATTGACGTACATTTACATTTTTAATATATTTTCTTGGTGAGTGGCAATTCTGCCCCCGGCTTTCTGAATGCACTTGAAAGGCAGTATTTAGAAGTGTGACTCCCAGTGTCATTGAGGGAAAATTTCATTCTCTTTGGTCTCGTTTTGACCAAAAAAAAGAAACATTTCACATGAACCCACAGCAGTGGGGAAAAAGGTCCCCAAACCCTCTGGCGTAGACATTCAAAGAAAGGGAGGATGTGGAGCCTGCAGCGATGATGAGACGTGTGCGACAAAGACACTTTGTCAGAGAACAAGACAGAGTTGTTCCTAAATGTCTGGAATTAATTACAGCATGCCAGGGTGCAGACAGGTTAGAAAGGCGAGGGTTCACAACATGGTTGAGATCGAGTGCGTTGAGGAATTGTATCTCCGTCTGTCATGGGATGTGGACATGGCTGAGGTTTGGGCAAGTGGCCCTTGATGCGACGTTGATCCCTCAGTCGGTATGAAATTGCTAGAAAGATAAAGGAGGGTTTATTTAGTTCATCATCACATCATCGCGTAATCCCCCACAGTGCCTCTCATGGTATAATGGGCCTCTGTCTTCCGCTGCCTCGGACAGAGCACCTATTATGTCATCAAAAAGGGACGATTAGCAGAGGAAAAGGGAGATGAAAGCAAGGGCACCAACTACCTGTTCACAAAGGCTTTAATTTTCACCGGTAATTAAAGGCTGACATTTCCCTGATGGATCATCAGGGGCCACAGAACAAACGGGGAGAAGGAGCGACAGAGAGGAAAAGAAGCAGGATTCTCCTCTGTTAAAAGCTCTCAGGCTTGTAATGGTAATTAAGGGCTTGTCTCTGGAGAGGGGACGATATTAGAACAGACGAGAGGCTGAGGTGGTGGAGAGGGTGGAGAGGGTGGGCCCCAACTCTTTCATGTTCTTCTTATTGCCCTTACTCATTCTTCCACTTATTCTGCCCAAATCCTCCAAACCGCTCCATCACTGTACTTCTCACCCCTCCAATTCCCCCACCTCGCACCGACCTGCACTTCTCCGCAATGCAGAGTAAAAAGTAATCAGTTCAGCCTATCGTCATTGTTCCACATCAGCTCACTGCTACGCCGTGAACAAAAAGGCCACATCTTTACATGCAGTAGGGCTTATTTGCAGGTATAGCTGTTCTAAAAATGTTTCAAAAGCTGCTTGATGAAACAAGTATTTTCCGGTTGTGCGCATCGAGAATTTAGTTTTTGGCCGTCCTCCAATTAGAGTTGACTTTGATTGCTGCTTGCCATCGGCACAACGCCACAGAGGTCCTAATGTGGCAGAGCACCTGTCTTTACTGTATTTTCTGGGCCTGACGGAGCCCGCAGAGCTGCTCCTACCCAGCTCAGCAGGCGTCGTCATGGTAACCTGCAGGCAGCTAAAGAAAAGGAACAGATGATGGACAGATTTGGACTTTTCTGAGCTCAACATCCCACTCCTGATACAACCAGAAAACAGTAAACACACCTGCCCGGTTCTCCAGAGATTACACCCCCCCCCCCACCACCACCGCCCTCCATGTACTGAGAGATGAGTCCGGACGAAGAAGCGGGATCAGATATTTTTAGCGGCAGCGAGAGGAATGAGAATTCCAAGGAATCTCTAGGGGATGTTGTTGACGCTCACTAACTGTCGTTCACCGTCTTTTCTCAATGCTCCATTTGTTTTTATCACTGTATGCCTCCCCCCCAGTTCATCCCAGTCTCTTGCCCTTGACTAGAGTGTGTGCATACTGTGAAAGTGTGCCGCTGTATGACTGGGGTGAATTTGAGGCTGCGTGTAGTTTATATAAGAGAGCGTACAGCAAATGTATGTATTATCAGACGCAACATGCACTCGGGATTTTCTTCACTGCCGCTTTCTAGAGTGATCCATGCATTTTTAAGCACGCAGATGATGGATGCTCCTCCCTTTGCAACATTGAGCAGACACACACACACACACACACACACACACACACACACAGCAGTCATTTATTGAAAACAGACTGAAATATACCACAATAGTTTGAAATACATCAAAATGTTGAGTCTATTTATTGCTTTCCTTGTTCACTCCCTTATCCTCCTCAGTGCAGAAAAAGGATTACACAGTACTACGTTCACTTTTTCATGCCTGTTTCACACCTTGTGGGGGAAGAATCATGACTGACAGGACTTGTATCAGATTCTCCTGCAGAGATATCCACAGGAAATCTTATCAAAACTCTCTCTCTTTCTCTCTCCCTCTCTCTCTCTCTCTGTTTCTCTCTCTCTCTCTCTCTCTCTGTCTCTCGCTCTCTCTCTCTCTCTCTCCTTCTCTCTCTCCCTCAGACACACATATACAGTACATACTGTATGCACATACTTTCTGCTTGGCCATTTTAACTTTGAAATGACAGTCTCTGTAAAAAGCAGGGCTGTAGAATAACACTGTTTTGCATGAAAGCCTTGTACATCACCTCCACTTTTGGTGGTTTTTCATAATTCTGTTTTAATTCTGCTGTTCTTAACTCGCCGCACCGTATATGGACAGCTGGTACATGTAAAACATCAATATGTTACTGCCAATATAATCTGATGGCTTTGCTAATGCTTGCACCATATTGGTTTCCCAACCAAGCCTCAACCAAAGCCATAACATCATCTCATTGCACCCTCTTCATCTGCAATGGTTTCAGTATTCAGTTTGGTTAGGTTTGAATACGACAACATTGTCCTTGTTGCTGGTTTAATGGGTGCAAAAACAATCGCAAACAAAAGACAATTTCTCATAATGTAGTGTCCCTATTAACAAGTAGTGTAGTTATATTTTTATATATATATTGCTTCCTCTGGATGTTAAACCCTCACTGTACTGGTTGATGTACAGTATGTTGCGAGTTTGTCACGAGAAAACAGTTTTCACATTTGTCTGCTGCACTGTGAGTTTGAGACATGCACATATGGGAAAAAAACTTTTTACATCACAACCAGTGTGAAAGCCAATCATCATGTCCCAAAAATCTAATTTCACAAGCGAAAGTGAAAACTCTAAATCTCCACTAGACACACTGTACACTCAGAACAAACTGTATTGAAGTAGGGAACACTTTAGGGGAAATCTTTATTGGACAAAATTAAATTGAAAGCATGTTGTTTTTTTTTTTTACATCTCACCATGTGTCTTGACGGGACACGCTCAGCTGTTTCCCTTGGTTACCTCATGTTTTTTGGATGAGTCCGCACAGTGAAGACTGGTAGGAACAGGCAGTCCCTAGGATGTGATGGGTTGTTAATTGGAGACTGGTTTTCTAATTATAATATTTTCCCTATTTACATTCCATGTATCCCCATACTCTCAACCTCTCCTGCATGTTTGGTTGTCAGAAAATGATGAGTTTCACTGGTACGATTTGGTTATTCTGCAGAAACCTCATGTTTACTTCTGCATGATTTCATCACAGCATCTCGAACTCATCATTGTACGTAATTGCACTTTGTTCTGGTGACACGTTTTTCAAATTATAGTAGCTGATATAGTAGTATGAGCTAAAATGGAATAAGGAAGCACATGTGATATGTGGGATGAACATTTCCAAAATGAGTGATATTTAATGTAGGGAATAGATAAAATACCAACAATTTGCTTGGTTTACATGAAACCTCCAACTCACTGTGCCTCTCATTCCACCTGCACAGGGCAAGAACATCTAACAAATGTGCAAAGTGCACTTCAGGGTGAAGACAACACCAACATGTGGTATCACTTCTTGTGCCAGACTTCGCCCTGCCTTGAAAATAGAGCACTAAGAGAGGGGGTTGTGATGAAGGCCAGTGAGTGTTATGAAACATCAAAATATCTCTGACGGTGACTTGTTCAGAAAGCCTTTCAGGTTGTTGCTTATTCTACAAATAAAATATGGCGGTGGCTGTCACAAACAAAAAGAAAATGCATAATCCAACTCTGCTCCAAGCAGTGACATGTGAAAGACAACGGGCCTATTCAGTGGATTCTATTCAGAAAGAGATGAGACAGAAAAGACAAAAATGACATTGACATGCATGTGTGCGTCTGCTCGTTTATAATCATGTTTGTATGCGCACGGTTTTATTGTTTCTTTTTTCTGCCTGCCTGGTCATTCATCTGCCCATTCTGTCTGCGTATCTGTCAATCTCACTGTGTGCGCCGTGCATCTGTGCTGGACTTGGACAGCATCTGCAGAGTGCTTTCTGTGCGAGGATTGTTTTCCTCTCCTCTGGCGTGGAAAGTATTCCTCTGTCTGAATCCGAGTGCCAGCTCTGTGAAGCCTAATTATCCCAAATACTGTGAAATCAGCTAAAACATGCACCAAGGGTTGATGCAAATCAAATTCACGACCCTCTGTAGCACACGTCATTTTACAGTCTCTGTAAACACGATCACCATTCTGTCACGCAGCCTCAGTCATTCATTCCTTCTTTTTATTTTTGGTCACGAAATAAAGATAGCCAATGTATGTATTTGTGTATTTTCCATTTGAGGGCTTCTATTATGGTTCCTTTGAAAGGCATGATGTGTTTTTTCTGTTTATATCCTTATCTGGCATGAAACGTGATAGCCTGTAACAACATGTGCACCTGTAAAGTTTAGGAATCCACACGTTATAACATGTTTGTTTAACTTGTACGAAAGCAGGAGTGTAACGTTGTGTGCCAAATAATCATTTGGCGAAATCATGGGGTTTACTAGCCAGTACGGTATTAAATGTGCCTGTGAACCACACACATTTGTAAGCTCATGTTTTATATTTGTCGATAACTCGTTGATAACCCTTGGAAATTGAAAATGTACTAAGAGGCTCCAGACTAATTCACATTTGCGATTGTGGTCTGGCGACGTCATGCTAGCATTACACACCCATTTGTCCTAGAATATGGGAACTCCAGTTTCAGCTTTTCAGACAGACCAATGAAAGAAGCCTTCTATGTGAAAAAAATGCTATTGTGGAGGCCAGGGAGTTCAGAGGCTAGATTACAATGGGGATGAGACTCTGGCAATCTATGCAACTTCACCTTGACTGCACATCCCGTTATAATTAGGTTCAAGAGGTATCCTTTCAAATGATGCTGTCCTCCACTAGGTATTCAGTATGTAGCTTATGGTGGACCACAGTTGTAATCAGTTTGGGTGGAAGTCGGTAAAACTCTTAAGAGACGCTGGGAAGGAATAAAAGGGTGGATCTAAAATCTCATTTCCATCAGGCACTGTGACCAACTCTCAGCCGGGGGGGAGGATGTCAATCACTCAGATTACATGGATTTGTTCCACACCCACGCATGCGTGAAAGCAGAAACAACACACAAAGACGCGCACACATAAAGAGACACACACTCATGGAAACACTTAATCACGCTCTTGTGCTGTACAAGGCACACATTCAGCGGGGGATTTTTTTTTTTCACACCACATCTTGCCAAGTCTTGTAATGGCACATTTATTTCTGAACTTCAAAAAATGACACAGTGGTGGACTCGAATTTTTGAGTTTTTACCAAAGGGATGGTAGCGCATTAATCCGCAGAGAGAGAACCAAGGAGCTACCTATCAAATGTAAATGTGAACAGTATTGCTGGCAGCCTATAAAATCCTATTTTGCCAAGGCTTGTTTTGTTAACAGTGTATTAAAGGCATGTTTTTTCCACATTTGTTTTCTTTCTATTGGGAGTAGGGATGTCAGCAAATAAATGTTTACTGCAGGATTATCATGATAAAAAATAAATAAATGAAACTCATCTTTGTTTGTAATACTTTTAATATTAAATTGCTAATAATGTGCTTCAAAACCATATCCTTTTTTGAAAATGTATTAGAAGAGAAAAACACAGATTATTTTAATAGTCTAAAAAAATAGTTTTGATACTTTACTTTGCCCTATGCGATAGTAAACTGGATTTCTTTGGGCTTTGAACAAAATAAACTATTTTAAAACGTCACATTGGGCCTTAGGAAACTGCGATGGAGAATTGTCGCTATTTTAAAATATTTTTCTCAACTAAACGAATCATTGAGAGATCGAGAAAACGATACACAGATTAGTTGATAACCAATACTATTGTTAATTGCACCTTTATAATATATATTGTAGAAAGTTGTCACATTGTGAAACGTCTCTTTCTAGCAAAAACACATTTTCAGTGTTGGTTTAAAAGATTCCTAATAACACTTCAAATGCTTAACAGCTTCGAAATAGCCACATAATTAATAGTTACTGTACATGTACACACTGCTTCGCTGGGTGAATTACTTTTCGGAGGTAGCCTGTTTAAGCATTTGCACAGGTGACATCACATTAACTTTGTTATTTACTGTGATTTTGATGTTATGTTGTTCTTAACTGAATGGGAGTGGTGTGCTGACTACGGAAATGACTCGTGTTGTTAGTTGTGTTTCCTCCTGGTCTTTTTGAAAGGTGGATGGAGGCCTGTGGATGTCCCACCTGTTGCCTCGATCAATTATTTTCGTACAAGTTGCTGGGAAATGAAACAATATAAATATTACATTTGTTTAAATATGTAACTGTGACTGCAGCTGCCAATACAGGTGAACCTAACAACGTGACGCTGGCCTCGCTCTAATGTGAGTCTACTGTCGGAACAGATATTTCAGTTTGTTCTTGTTTTTTTTTTTCCATGCTGTTCTCTTAAAAGCCTCTCTGAAGCCCAAGGTCATAATTTAACTTTCCTTGGCTTTCCTCTCCCTCCGTGATGCTTTTATCTGAAACCTACTGTACTCTTCTTTTAAAATGAACCGGTAAGCGCTTTAATCACCCAGGTTTTTAGACGTGTATGTGTTTCGTTTGTTATGGCGCCCAAGGTGGTCGTGGTCCTCCACACACACAGACACACACACACACACACACACACACACTCGCATCATTAGGACTGATTACAGTCTGCCTGGTCTGGGGTCTGTCTGTGCTCGTTACCACCTCGCCCATTTAGAAACAATAACGTCTCGGTGATAATTCACCCTCAAGATCAGTTAAAGTCAACACCGACGCCATTCTTGTGAGTTACCAAGAGTTACAAACTGCTCCAGAATAATAATAGATCATAATAATAATAATAATGACACTGCTGTGGGGTTTGACAGCAGGAGAGAACAGATTTAAAAAGCTGCTCCTCCTCTTTAACTTGATAGTGTGCAAATGATTCACCTCATTGTTCCAGTCCTGGTTAATAGTCTTCCCACCATCTGCTCAAACTTCAACCGGCTTGACATCATAGTAGTTTTACTGGCTCAGAGGCTAATGACGGAGCCGTGCCAAAATATTAGTCAGGGCTAATATTTGCACGTCTTTTCCAGCAGCATTGCATCAATTTTTTTAACTGCCGCTATAGTCGCATGCTGTGTATTATGTAAAGGTATTATTTAAAATATCTTTGGAGTTATTACAATAGAATGTTTTTGGAGTGATAAAAGGGAAGGGCTGTAGATGGAGGTGAAAGTATGTTTAATGTAGGCGGAGGACGTGATGTGACCATGGATATGCTGAGGATAATAGAGTTGTATATGTTGCAGCAGTCAGTCTCGCTGCCAATTGATCTCCACAGCCAACAAAAAAAAAAGAAGCCTTTTCATTATAGGCCATCACTATAAAATTTCTGTAAAATGTTGGCAGAAAATCTTGAATGACTTGCATGGTCTTTGTTATGTGAATAGTTGAAAGGAACACAATTGACCTTGGAAACATTCAGTTTGGCAAAACAATCTCAACACAAGATCTCTTCGTAGTTGCTCCTGAGCTTTCAACCATAGTACACTAACTTCCTCATTTAAAGGACTTCTTGTTTCCGTATGTTGGCTTAAAAGTTGAGATTTGAAATATATTCCTCTTCAATCATTATTCCTTCTCAAGAATAAGCTTTTTATAAACGTTTAATGCCAAAGTGCTTTAAATGCTCAGGAAAAAATGGATATTTGAACATGTACAAATCCATGACAACTCGGTGAACTCGGTGAATAGAATGCTCCGAAATATCTGTTATATGTCCGTAATGCACCTCGTGGTGTTGTTTTTCCCAAATAAGAAATAATGCTTGTAAATCTTTAACGCAGCGCGCACAGCTCCAAATCTAAAATAATTTAGCAGGTGCACGGTAGTGAGGAGACTAGACGGAACACCTATCATGCAATTATAGGTGTTCCAAACCTCACCTGTGTCTCTAAAATGCCCTTTCTGCTGGTTCGATTACGCTGATGATGCCTTCTAGATGAACACCTTTGTGTTTTTTTTTTTGCCCATAATAAATAAAAAGACCATTAATTTCTCTGAGTGCCACAAAAAAAAAAAAAAAACAAAGCTTTGGTGTATACGCTGCGGGAATAACTTTTAGAAGAATGAATGTCCACACTCTGCAACACAATGTCCAGCTATCGTTGCAGGTGCAAAACCGCCCACTGGTGTTTGTAGTGGTGGAAGAAGTAACAAAAGTGGCCGTGAGGGAGTTTGGGGAGTGCTGCACTTGGATTAGAATAAGACAGCATGAGGCCTTCAACAATTTCCTGCGATTCCCAGGGAGCTCAGTGGAGACTTCCTCTCCAGGCAGCAGTTGCCGGCAGCATGACATTCCTAGTTTGCAATTGATCTGTGGGATAAACTAACAGCATGGGGGAGATTTATAAACAGATGAAAAGGGAAATGCTGAATCAGTCCCACACATAGAGACACACAGCTGTACAATATGTACTTTGCACAGTATGGTTATTTTTGCACGTTTGCTACACAAATAATTAAGTGCGACTTTTCAGTCGAGTACCGCTGCACCCAAACCTGTGTATGTGTGTGTAATCACATGCAGGAGGTCCCTATTTTGTAGGTACAGCATATAGCCTTTGTAGAGCGGGGCTGTGCACAAATACCAAGCTGAGAGTGGCTGTTGAACTTTGGAAATGTCAGCCACTGCTCCTCACAGACAGTACCATCAGTTCATTCCTGGGTGTGCTCCCAACCTCCTCCCCTGCATGCCTTAAAACTTTCCTTGCGCTGAGAGTGACCTACTGAAATCTTTTGAAGCTGTGTTGTTGGGTTGTGGGCAGGACGAGCACAGAGGATACATGCCCTTAGTTCAAACACAAACTTTTTCAAAAAAGGAAGCGTGCCAGTTTTGCTCTGAAGACATATGTTCCGCTGGTCATGGCTAGAGCATCTGAGAGAAAGGTGCAAAGTTGTTAGTGGAGTAGAAGGGGCCCAAAGATCAGTGGGGAAGTATAATGTCATCCACTTAATAGAACAGTGTCGCAATGAATACTTAGGTATTTTGTCTGAGGATTTGACTCAAACATAGTTATTTTTGAGGCTCTAGTTAAGTAATTTTCCCTCCATTACATGCACTAGACTATGGGGAGCTGTCCATGGTGCTGTCACATGCTAAGAAGGATTAATGAATACATGCCCCATACCAGTACAGTTTACCTTGCACTCCTGCTCATTAATCCTGCTGTGAAACAGTGAAAGGCATCTCCTTCAGCCCCATCCCTGCCATGCCTTCTTCCCAGAGCTTCCCAAATCACATGCCTCGGAACCAGACACAGCGTTAGACGAGAGCATCCTCCACCGTGCAGTTTGATGAGCCTCCCTCATCTGTGTGTTGTTTACATGTTGCTGTGCGGTTCCCTGAGAGGCAGCAGCATGTGATTGTTGCTCCCCAGGCCTTTTGAGAATGCCACTTCAGAGGAATGCAAAAAACATGTGCTAGTATATGCCAACAGTGCTCCGTCTTTATGTTCACCTGCCTAATACATGCATAGTTCATGGATACTGAAGGTCGTGCCTGAGTGTGTGTGTGGGGGTGGGGGGACCTCTTTATGCCAACTGTAATCAGTTCACACCAGTGCTACATGTAACATTACATTTTTTCACTTTTTACCTGTAGCTCAACAATTATTTGGAAATGTCCAATCTTTCTGAAATCGCATCATAGTACCACCAGATGTAAGGGGGGGAAACTGTTCCATAATTGATGCATAAAGAATCACGCTTTTCTTTCTTCGGTGCCCTCTCTGTTGAACCAAACAGATAATCCATCAATTTACGGAAACAAAGACTCTGTTGTCTCCTCAGTGACGATCGCTTCATCTTCCACATATCAACTATCAGCAAACTGCAGTGGTTGACTCCTGACCTTTCTTCATACCTACAAGCAGCTCTAAATAAAATAATGTTATTCTCAGCCTCACACAGTCTCGGGGGGCGGGGAGGGGAGGGGAGGGGAGGGGCAGGGGTAGGGGGGATTAGGAAGCTCTTGAGTGCCCTCGTGTGTTCATTACTGTTTACTTTCAGATCAGTATACTGTACTGCATGTGTTTGCTATTGGCATGAGCAAAACCATTCTCTGAGTTTCCCCTTGAGTGTGTGCTAGCATGCGTGTGTATGTGACGCACACGTTACAAAGAATTGTGACTGCACATGTCACCAGCCAAATGTTTCTGTACATGTCACTGACTTTGATGGTGCAGATATGATATGGTAAAAATCTATTTTTTTTTTTTGGGTGTGTGCACATGAAACGCGCAGCTTTTAACAAGCCAGCCGGTCCATCAAGCATGACAGCATGTCATCTTCTGTCTTTGCAGGAAGCGCTTTGAACCTGACTTGCCGGGCGTTTTTCGGCTACAGCGGTGACGTCAGCCCGCTCATCTATTGGATGAAGGGAGAGAAGTTTATAGAGGACTTGGACGAAGAGAGAATCCAGGAAAGCGACATCAAGTAAGAAACACCGCTGGAATTGGTTTCACAGGACATGGAGCTAATGAGGAATTAAAAGCAGATGTAGATACATTCACTGGAAAATATTAAAAGAAGATACCAATGATTTTGCATGTTTTAGGCCATTAACTCCAAATTGCATACACTAAACCAACCATTTTCCAAAGATTTATCTGCTGCCTTTCAGCAGCTGCTGGTTTACATTAATTTGGCTACTGTATGAACATCATGCAGTTACTTAAAGCTTGTTTTAAATAATGATTCCTTTATTTTATTTTTTTTTTATGTTATTGTGGAAATGCACTAGCAAGCAGGTAGAAACAGCTCATACAGTATATAGCTCATAATATGCTACATTGTGCACAATGACAATAGAACTGCATACATCACACACACATAGCAAGGTAATCCTCTATTATACATCACACTGTCTGTGTGAGTGAAGAGGGAACACACTCCCCTGAAATGTGAGAAAATCATATTAAAGGGGTATTACTTTTTATTAACTGCGTTTAGTGTTTTTGTCTTCACACATTTTTGAGACACAAAACAATGACCGTATCATCACAACATACTTCAGTATTGTATATAAGTGTATTGTGCAACAGCTTCATATTGATTATTTGTCCCATGCCTCGTTGCATTTACCAGCCTTGCTGCCGAAAAGTCAAGCCACAAGACAAAACACAAACCTGTACGTAGAGAAGAGAAAACTGTGATGAATTTCCGTTTCTTGCATTTAAAAGCTTGTTATTCTGCAGCTGACTCAAGTCGGGGACGTTTCAGCGTCCTTGTGTGCTGCAACAAAGAGACCAGTCCTTGTGTGCGGCTGCATATATTGATAAATATTGTCATACTGAAATGAGCTTCAACTGGTCGCTGGTACAGTTGTTTTGTAACGTGCGGTACCGTCCTTTTTAAGTTCTTGCCTCTCATGAACACTTCTCTGTGATGGCTGATGTTGTGCTTCTCTTGCTCCCTCTCTATTTTCAGAGGATAAAATATGTTGTGCGTTCAATTTGTGAAATAGTAATATTGTATTAACTAGTTTGTTCATTTACTAACTAAACTAAACTGACTAAAACACAGAAATATTTGCTTAAAGAACGTAAAACTGTCATAAAGGAAAACGTTACCGTGTGAAATGCAGTCGTAAATTCTCTTGCCAATTTAGATGTTGATCGTCTCCAAGTACTGCAGGTTATTTATTAATAAATTTTGACAATACATTACATCTGGGAAGTCAATCTAGTTGTATATTGTTTATTTTCTTTACATTGAAGTTGTGACATAGGAACCAATTCTGTGTAACCATTTATTTCCATGGCAAGGCTTTTTGCTTTAAATGTTTTATTAGCTGCAGCACAAGATGCCCTTTTGCTGGTTCGTACTCACCACCTCATTCTGAAACCACAGTTTTACCAAAAGCAAATCCGTGTCCTGCTTTTACATGTTGTGTTTTCTGGCATTTTACACCAAGGATGAATGTGCTAAATGTTGAACACATCTTAAAAAGCAGCTTCTCTAACTTGCCCTCTCTTGCTGTCTCTTTTCAGTGCAACACTGTAACATTTGCCCAGCAAGACTCGCTTTTAGAGCTCTAAGACTTTTAAAACAAGCCCATTTCCATGTTTCTCCTTCCTAGTGGTGTAACACATTTAAACAAGTCCATTCCCCGGTCCATGTGCATGTTTCCCATTATGGCTGTTTGGAGAGGCTGCAGCTCTGGGGAGACAGCCCTGTCAGATGGTTAACAACCGCCATTTTTCACACCGCCGCCACTGTCGCTATCTCCCTCGCTGCACCCACCTATAGCGGCATGCAGATGGGCCACAGGGAGCTGAGTAGGAGGGGAAGAGAGGGAGAGGTAGAAAAAGAGAGAGGGAGCAGACAGGGAAGAAGTGGAAAGAGTAAGAAATATGGTATAAGTCACTTAGGAAGGAAAGTAAAGAAGACATATCTATAGTAGTGATTTTCCTTGTGCACTGATATGAACATGGAACAGAGACAAATCTCATCAACGCTGCTCTGCTGTCTGTCTTGTCGTCTCCTCCTCCATTACTCCCTGACACCAGGATTCCCCCGCTCACTGGCTGAGGGGATATCTTTTCAATAATTCATACCGATATTTCATGCAGCAGATCAACAATGTATTTGATCATCCACTCTCTGTTGCCGATGCTGCCACCCTAAGCTTCTTCACGTTTTTTTTTTCATTTTCTCAGCCAGACGTATGGACCGGGCAAAGACGGGGAGCAACGCAGAGAAAGGATAGGAAAAAAATCTAAACATGGACAAATGTGTGTGCTTACCCTGCAGCCGAGCTTGTGTCCCTTTTACATGATACAGTGGGCATGTTTCTAAGGGTTACCTCTCTTCTTCAGGCAGCCACCCACACGCGTTTAGCTTTATTACTAATGCATCATCAGCCAAACTTCAGCTAAGAGACGAGCACCCATACCTCGGGCTGAGCTTCCGCATGCGTTTATTTACCCAGCCCTGAGCGTATTGATTCAAAGGAGTTCATTGCTATGGTAGCCCGAGCCCATAAATTCTCATTTGCGCCGCCGGGACAGGGCTATTGTTGTTATCATAGCACGGATGACTGGACATTAGCAGAGCACGCAGAGATTAATAAATTAGCAAAACAAATCTGGCTCAGCAAAATAAAAAAAAAAGGTGATCAATATGTTATTGACCCAATTCAGTTGGTGTTTTGCAGGTGTATGTTGGATTCGATGTATTAAAGGAATGACTAAGTTGCAAACACTGAGGTTTTTGCTCATGAGGAAGGGAGAGAAAAGGAAAAATGCCTGTAGCGATTTACTCATTCGGCTAACTCCATATCGATGAACTCAAACACCCAGAAGTATTTTACTGAGAGTTTTACAGAGAATTATACGGAATTCTACAAATGATGGTCCACCTGAATCCCCAATGTAGGGGCATCTTGCAGTACATGCAGCTATACACAGTGTAGCAAGGTTCAAATCCACTTTTCAGCCCAGTTCTCTGTGTATTATGAGCTGGCATTCAGCTCCCATATGTGTTTCTGTGCTTCACCTGGACGTTGTTATCCACCTCCTCTAACTTTAGGCCCTCATCGTCTCCTTCTGAGGGCTCAGGTTGAACAGCCGTGGTCATTATCCATCAGGTTGTATGGCAGCAAGCTGTGTTGCCTCATATAGTGTGATAATGTGAAACTGGAGGCTTCAAAGTACCCACCACTCCCTAGAGAGACATGAATTATTCCCGTGCCTACTTCTCCCAGCGCTACAGCCCCCCCCCCCCCGACCCCATTGCACAACAAACTCAGCTGAAACTACAAATATCATCAGCACTGCCTCAGCCTCTCTACACAAAGCCCATGATACACTTTCAATTACTGATGCCAAATCTTCCCAACAAGCTGTCCGTATGTGCGGTTTATCAGCTTGAAGGCGAGAGAAGCTTGAGAGTCATTATACCCCTACACACTCCAACACACACTTTTCTCATCCCACTCCTCCTTCTCAACGCAGCCGTTATTAACATACAGTAGATGATACCTGCGCACACTCGCGCGCGCGCACACACATACAAACAGAGGAGATCTCTCTTTCTCATTTGTTTCCTCCGAAGTGTAATTTGTGCTGAGGGTGCTGCAGAAGTGGGTTAAGTAGTGTGTCTAAGGTACGAGGAAGCATTATCTCCCAATTCTCTCCTCCATCAGGCTCAACCAGCCCAGCGGGGGACACTCATTTACTTTATGGAATATTACTTTCTCTCCTTCTCTGCGTTACCATGGCAGCCGCTATAAAAAGATTTTCTTCTGATCGCAATTATTTGATTTTGCCCCCCCCCCCCCCCCCCCCCCAACACACTCCGTGGAAGAGCCCTTATTGATTTTCATTTCTCATATGTTTTGAGTGCAGAGAAAAGAAATGAACATACCACGAGTACTTAAAGTAACACAAAAAGGGTTTCATCGAGATACAGAAACACGCTGCTCATAGGCATTTTATGGTTCAACCGTCTGGAATTGTAACATAATATGTGCTGTGGCACTGCTGCACTGGATCACGACTCTTGAAGCCCCATCGCACGCAGTACTTGCTGCTTGCCATCACATTGACTTGCACTGATTATATGTTCTTGTACATTAGCGCAGGTCTTAGGAACTTGATTCAACAGGGAAAGTCATTTCTCACCTACTGTTTCCCAAACTCGTGCTGCAGAGAAGCTTCTACTTCTGAGTAAGTTTCTGATTGTTTGTCTTGCAGGGTTGTCAAGGAGCATCTTGGTGAGCAGGAAGTGGCCATATCCTTGACTATTGACTCCTTGGAGGAGGAGGACCTGGGAAATTATTCCTGTTATGTTGAAAATGGTAACGGCCGTCGCCAAGCTACCATCCAGCTCTTCAGACGGGGTAAGGGCTCTTTGACGTTTCCCACTGCAGCCTTTAGGAGTGTTAACCCCTTAACATCTAATTTTGGATTTCATTTCCTCGTAAGTGGCTTTAAGGTTGGAAAACTCATCTTATTCCTCACTGTCTGACACTATCATACATATTCTGTATCAGCTCGTTCCAATGCTTCATTAAAGCTTTATGATGAATGAAATATCCAAAGCATGGCTGCACCATTTCATCAAATGGAAATATTCTAGATGTCTTATGCATAATTTTTTTTTTACACACTTTCCCAAGCGTCAACCTGACATATTTGGTATCTTTGGGAACACAAGGATCCCCATTAGACTTCAAAATAAAGTTCAGTGTGTTGTGAACAAAAGTTGTCTGGAAAGCATTCGCTGCTTCACTACAACTAACAATTATTTTCATTATTGATTAATCTAACAGTACAAAGAAGACATTACAGTATATACCTCACTTCATACCGGCAGAAAACCTCACTGCACTCTTCAAACGGCATCCTTTTGTTTGTCTTTTCTGGTCCATTTTTTCTTCCTTTTTATTTCCACGCGTGTGTTAACAACCTTTGCTTGAGCTCAATTTGGTTGTGACGTTCCTTCCTACATGTGCTCCAGCAGCTGCGGAGTTATTTTGGCTCTCTAGAATGACTTGTCTGAAGCTCTTTTCATGCACTGGTTGTCACCCTGCAAAGAGAGGTAATTTGATGGCTGTTTAAACAGCAAATTGGTCCTCAGCTCTTCCCAACAGGCCAATAAGTTCAGCATACAATTACATTTTAAGTATTTATCTTCGTCTGTTTCCCCGCTTCAATCTTTGTCTCTGTGACCGTCTTTTGTAGATGGCCCAATTCCTTTTGAGTGTCTTTGTAGACTCCAGACAGCTTCATTTAACTTTCTTTCAAAGCAGCATTTCCAACAAGAGGGATGCTAAGAAAGACTTAACGTCAAGCTCTCTCTCTGTCTCACACATTATTCTGATGTTTATTTCATGTTTCCCCTCCCAGAATGCATCACTCATAAGCCCTGCAGCAGGTTTGTGAATGTCTCTGCAGGCTGAATTTCCCTCCATATCAGAAGAAGGAGAGAAATGAAAAGAGAGAAGGCAGGAGGGACGTAGTGGTCAGTGAAAGTTATGAGGAAAGGCCAAGAAATTACATTTTACAGGGCTAAATTATCACTGCTGGTTTATTAGTTGTTGTTCATAAAAAAAAAAAAAATAAATTAAAAAAAATCAAGGATTATGTCGATAATCTATCTTTACACATTAAAGGACTTGATTGACATTTGGGGAATCCCCTTATTTGCTTTCTTGTCGAGAGTTAGATGAGAAGATCGATACCACTCTCATGTCTGTACGGTGAGAATGAAGCTACTGCCAGCAGCCAGTTAGCTTAGCTTAGCATAAAGACTGGACACGGTAACTTCTCGGGAGTCTCTGAAATAGTCTGGCGTACAACCCCACATAGACCCCACATTGTGTCATTTTTACACCTTGGTTTTTTTCAAACAACCAAAATATAACGTGTACATTAGTACGCTTTTAAATTGGTGTGCAGATTTGTTACCCTCAGACAGAGCCAGGCTAGCTGTTTCCCCCTTGTTTCGAGTCTTGATGCTCAGCTAAGTAAGCTAAGCTGCTGGCTGTAGCTTCACACTGACCGTACTGTAATTACAGTAATATTATACAGTCTGATGCTGTGCCTTAAATTAAACCTGTTTGAGGATAGAAAATAAACTTCCCATTCAAGTGCAAAAAATGTAACCATGTGGTGAGACAACTTCACTTCTTTCTATGCACTGAAATAACATTGAAAACTAGTGAGAAATACAAAGGTAGGACTCTGTATATTTGCAGTGAACATAATCTGTGATAATACAGAGGCTGCATTGGTGGTTGCCATGGCAGCCGTGCAGGGCTCAGGTCCACAGTGACAGAGATATAAGGTGAACCTCTTCTGGCTGAGACAACCAGGTAAATGCTGCTTTCATAAACAACATAACTCATCTTTCCCCAAACTAGGTCTCTAAGGAAATGGAGGGGAGAGAATAGAGAAGATAAATGAAGGGAGAGAAAAGAGGGGGTGGAGAAGAAAGAGAGGGAGATGTATGATGGAGAGGGGAGTGAGTGAGATGAGTAGACTGTAACCTCGTATTTTAAAAATGCCTCTGTCCACGTCCAGAATTGTCACAAGTCCCACTATGGATGACAGCCAAAGTGCAGAGCTGTGTCGTTGCTGCGCTGCTCCAAAGAAATGAACCCAACCCTCCTCCACCCATGTGTCTCCCTGCACTGTGCCCTCTCATTTTTTCCCAATGTCATCATTTGCCTCGTGTCTCTTCCCCTTGAAGAATGAAAGTATTCGCTCTGAAAATACTGATGATTGTCCGGGCCTTCCATCAAATGTAAATGCGTCCTGTAAATGCCTCATGCTGTGTCTTTAACAGGGGAATGATGAATGCAAATCCCAATCTATGAGTCCAATCTTCTGCAGATATAATTCAATAGCCTGTTTTTGTGCTGTACTCACCATACCGTACCATGACTGTCTCAGCAGTTTTAAGTATTTCCTGGTCTGTGTGTCTTCAGCAGAGCTCATGTACACCGTGGAGCTGGCAGGAGGGCTGGGAGCGATCCTGCTGCTACTCATCTTCCTCATCTCCCTCTACAAATGCTACAAGATCGAGCTGATGCTTTTCTATCGGAGGCAGTTTGGCAGCGAGGATGTGGATGGAGGTAAAAGAAAGCACAAAGGCATCACAAACATATGCTCTGTTTCTGTGTGAAGACCTCCAACTTGTTAACACTTTTTCCACCAGGCCTTTCTCATCCGAAATGACTGTATGTGCGTGTTTGGGTTTGTTTTTCATAGACGTGAATATGTTCTGTTTGTTTACCCATATGCATAAGATTTAATATGTGTCTGTGCGTGCGTGCGTGCGTGTTCTGTCAGAGCCACTATCCATAACAGACTTCCCGGTAGATACAAATGTCTTCTCCTATCTCAGTGACAGCATCCCATTTCCTCTCTCTCTCAACTGTTGGTGTAGAGGTGCACGTGATTGTGTGTGTACATTGCTGCAATGGCTGCATAGGGAAGAGTGGAGACAGATTTTCAATTTGTTGCCCATTTAAAAAGAGATCAGTCTCAATATGTCATGGAAAGATGCCCACCCTCTGCTGTCGAAGGCCAAATAGCAGGACATGGGGACTGGGAAGGCTCAGAGCTCCTTCCCCGAGCGACAAATAGGGGCGTAAACAGCCTGAAATTGGAGGGCAACTTTCTGTTTTCTCTCCAGAACATAGTTAACTTTTGCCTCAGTTAACGATTTTGTCTGTTTGTGTCCCAGTATTTTCCCTTTTTGCTTTTGTGTTTCGTCGCGTTCTGCTTTATTTTCAAAAATTCTGGGAAGACTCAACTCATTTTTGAATCATTGGATTGTTTCTACAGTAGCATGAATTATCTATTACACGCTGTTTTGTTGATTCAAACTTCCACATGATTAAGTCATACCATCAGGGACCCGCAGATACAAGCTGTTTCTGATTTTCCAAGTTTGCTAGGTGGTTAATTTGAGGCTGGTTGCTAATTTGAAAGTGTTGTTTGATGTTTGGATCCTATCGAGCGCAGCCCTGGCCTTTCCAGTGAGTTTCAAAGCTACGTGCGCTCCTCAAAGAGTTTGTGTAAAAAGCCCCTCTTCCCTTTTTGGCTGGCCCACAATCCCTTTTCCACAGAGCATAATGACTAGGACTCACTGAACATGTCACCAGTAGTGTGTTTTTTTCCCCACCTTCTATTTTCTGCCTTTTCAGTTCTTCCCTCTGTCTTCAGGGAAATCATTTTGAGGTGGGGAAGAGGGTATTGCTTGAGTCTGGATTTGGGTATTTTTGTATCTACCCCAATTTATTTCTCATATACACTTTATGGCCAAAGATATATGGACACCGCTGTCCAAATGCTCTTGTGTACTTTCATCGTGTGGCTGTATGTTGTTAATCTAGGCCACTTTGTTTCAATTAAGGATGCTAAAGCATGATTTGGAGAAGTGTTTTGTCTTGTTTCAACATGAGCCAAGTGAGATCTATAAAGAAACGGTGAACTGGAACTTGAACTTGATGAACTGCAACGAGCCCGGCCTTATCGCCTGACATCAGCGGCCGACACTAATACCCTTGTGGCTGAATGGGAGCAAATCCCTGAATCTAGGTTGTGCAAAGAGCCCCCCCACAAGAGTAGAGATCGTTATAGCAGTGTGATTGAAACAGACAAACACAATCATCACTTTGTGTATTGTATGTATACATATATACATACATGTATATTTACAGTAATACAGCATATTCAATAAAAACAATGACTGTTTTAATTTCAAATATTGACTTCTGCATAAATTGAATATTTTGTCTTACATTTATAATAACCTTTGAGGAAATCAACATTACATACTCTGTTTTAGCAGCATTATCTGATAATGACTGGTGAATAATAATTTATTTCAAAATGCAACAATGACTACAATTTCATTTAAAATATTAATTTGATACAGACATTGTGTGTGCTGTGCAGATGAGATTTTAAGACCAAAGGGTTAAGGGTTTTATAACTGGAAAATGCTGTAATACCTGCATAGATTTGTAATAAAACATTTTTTTTTAAATCAAATATGAGTGTAATGATTAGGTGTCCACATACTTTACCCCTTCTAGTGTATTTGTATGCAAGTTTTTGACTCTGCCATCCGGACACCAGGGATATTGTGCCTGTTAAACTGGATGTCAATGCATTTAGTGGACCTTTTTCATGAGCCACTTCATGTTTTTTCCTCTCTGTTTTTTTTTCTTCCTTTTTTTTCCCCAGAAAACAAAGACTACGATGCGTACCTGTCCTACACCAAAGTGGACCCTGACCAGTGGAGTCAGGAGACCAGAGAGGAGGAACGCTTTGCCCTGGAGATCCTCCCTGATGTCCTGGAGAAACATTACGGCTACAAACTTTTCATCCCAGACCGAGACCTCATTCCGACAGGAAGTAAGCGCTGTGACTGTTCGTTCATACATGCTTGCACACACGTGTTCATGTATTGTATTGTATTGGAGTGTGACGCCATTTACAGTTGCTCGTATAATGTGGTTGCTGCGGTGTGTGGCACATTTAGAAGCAAGGCACACGCCGCAACAGTGTGAGTTTAAAGGTTTAACAAAACGAGGAAGTGTTGGATGTTGAGGATGGATGTGAGGAAGAGGAGGAAAGCTGGAGGAGGAAGCTGTCAGTTTAGGCCGGTCTTGTGACGGATGTATTGAAGGCTGGGAGAAGAGTGAACTGACTTAAACGGAGCTAAGCACGAGTTTGACGGAGATTGTTAAGATTGTCGCGAATGTTGTAATGGATGTGCCTGAGATGACGAGCAGCCAGAGAATGTTTTGATCCGAGATGCCCAGTCAGGCTGTTGTGGAAGCTGTGCCAATGCTGAAAACATGGCTGTAATAGTGTTCTGAAGGTATGACAGAAATGCAGAAGGCTTGTGAAACCAGAAGCCATTTCCCATGTTTCGGTGAGAAAGAGTGGGTCTTGAGGTGAGGCCTTAGTGGCATACCTGGAAATGATGTATTTGGTCAGCGGCTCGTATGGGCTGTCTTGACCTGGATGTGGAACGAGGCTCCCGTCTAGTTTTACTTCTACAGAGTGTGAATATGAGAGAATAAGAAGTATGAATGGCGATGTTGGCTGGGCCTGGGCTAAGGAGAAGGATCATAGGTAGATTTGAAGCAGCACAGGAATCTGAAAAAAAGCCAGCAAGAACACAGATTCCAGAGTTAAGACGACCATGGGGGATGAATAGCCTGAACACAGAGAATGGATTCAGAAGCTGTGAAGGTCGGAAGTGAGTGGCGAGCGATTCGCTGTGAGAAAGAAACGTGTTGGAGGTACTAGTTGGTACTAGTTTGATGGAAAAAAAAGCTGATTCCTGATAAGCAGGATGTTGGTGGAGCAGAATTTCAAAATGGAATGGAGCGTGTGCGATAAAAATTGCAGATAGACATGATGTCTAGAGAGGGAAAGGGCAGCTGGTTAGTCGTTATGATATGCCTGTAAACAATCCCAGCCGGTTACATAGACTGAGGGAGAGTGTGTGGGGCGAGGCTGGTAATGGTGGCTTCTTGTGAGGTATTCAAAAGGTTTTTCCAGCCGTGGAGATAGTCGAATATTGTGGCAAAATACACGGTGGGAGTGGTATGTGTGAAATCGAATCGCTTTCAAACAGATCATTGCCTGTATCGGACGGATTGATCTGCAGTTCCATGCTGAGTTGAGGCTTTGATGTAATCGAAGGTAGCTTCGGTCTAACGTTTTAGATTGATGCAAGCGTGCGGCTAAGTGAGAGAAACAGGACAGGATGGCTTACCCAGGTATACGTAGGCTTGACAGGTGACTAGAGGTGTGACTGAGGCGTGGCCCTGCTCCCGAACCCAAGTTAACTCCATCAGTTTGAAGTGTTTGTTTTGTTGTGTGTACTTTTGTCTTCAGTTTTGTTTTTCACTGTCACTGTCTCGTGTTTCAATGTTTCGTGCTGTTTGGGCAGATTCAAGCAGATTACATTCACACTCACAAGTAACGAGTGGAGGGTTATTCCAAAAGAAGGAAAAGGCAATATTCAGTCAAAAACTATCAACAAGAGCCTTTTCTTGCATCCTCTCAAATCTCTCTGGATAAAAGTAGAAGATCATAGTATTTCACACTGGCTATTCTCATATTATGTACGACAGGGTTGGGAATATTACATATAGTGTGTACCAGGAGCTGATATATTGAACAAATGTATCATCCTCCCTGGTTTTCATCCATGCATTAATAAATCCATGAAAATTCTGTCTGAACATATTCTCATGCGTGCTAACTCTGCTTAGTAGTCCATCTGTGCCAGTGGTACACAGTGTGCTCTAGTTAGTAGTAATGCTGTGTGTTTGTACTGTAGGCTTAATGTGGAACAGATAAAACGCAAACACGTCCTAGTTGGTCCAGATAGAATTAAACATCAGTGGGAAATGTGTGAAGGCTCTGAGCCCTGCCGCCTCTTTCCTTTAATCAGAAGAAAATTGCCGCTAGCGTCAGTGCCAAGCGAACTCATTGTAGATGAATGTCCAATCAGGGAAACATGGTATGGGATTAATCATGTTTGAAATAAAAAGATGAGTGAGAGAAGATGCGGCCACTTTTGCAACTTTGCTGAGCATGTTTCTGTGTCTGTACTGTGTTCTGCCTGTGACCTAAATGTCCAAATGTTTATGTTTAGGTCTCACCAATGAGCATTACCAGGATGAAACGCGACTCTTTGGAGGTACTCGCCCTCAGTCTTTTCCTCTTGTATCAGCTGCTGTCATTGACCTGCTCCTAGGAAGTTTTTCGAAGAGACGCTTAGAGTGGCACTGTTGTGTGATCTGAAACATCAGGCCCCGTTCAGTAGACAGGTTTATCAATCACCCCCCCCCCATCTAGAGCCATTTAGTGCAGCACTTAGCTTCGTTTGTGGCCTCCAGAGTATTGATTACAATACATAGAATAATAATTAACACTGCAGCAGAACAAAAGACACATATTCAACTGAAAAGACACCATGCTTTTAGATATGTACGTACACACCCATATATAGTCCTTACGTCTTCCTCCACACACTATGAACTACAGACTAAAATGAGTGTTACTTCCCCAGATACTGGAGGTGGACAGCAAAATGTCATCGTCTTGTGTTTTGTGTCTGATGCTGTATGTTCATCCATTGTTGTTAAGTGGTGTGGTCCTGTCCTCCATTAAATCATATCTTTAGCTCAGAACTTACTGAATGTACATTACACTACTATTTTGCTGCTTTTATTTCTTATGCATGTTTTTTTTTTTCTTCTTTTCTTTCCCTGCCTTTTGTTTCCTGCAGCCTACATAGAGGATGTGGCACGCTGTGTTGACCAAAGCAAGCGCCTCATTATAGTTATGACACCCAACTATGTGGTGCGGCGAGGCTGGAGCATCTTTGAGCTGGAGACGCGGCTGCGCAACATGCTGGTGACTGGTGAGATCAAAGTCATCCTGATCGAGTGTGCCGAGTTGCGCGGCATCATGAACTACCAGGAGGTGGAGGCTCTCAAGCATACCATTAAAACCCTCACTGTCATCAAGTGGCGCGGCCCCAAGAGCAACAAGCTCAACTCCAAGTTCTGGAAGCAGCTGCAGTACGAGATGCCGTTCAGGCGCACAGAGCCTATGCTCACCCACGAGCCGGCGCTGGACGTCAGCGAGCAGGGTCCCTTTGGAGAGCTGCAGACCGTCTCTGCCATCTCCATGGCAGCAGCCACCTCCACCGCCATGGCGACCGCCCACCCCGAGCTGCGCTCCACCTTCCACAACACCTACCACACCACCATGAGGCAGAAACACTACTACCGCAGCTACGAGTATGACTTACCCCCAGGAGGGACCCTGCCACCTCTCTCCTCTCTGGGGAACCAGCACACCTACTGCAACATCCCTCTAACACTGCTGAACGGACAGAGGCCTCCTGGGAAGAGCCGAGAGCACAGCCTGGAGGAGGCACACGCTAACAACGCCATGCTCCCTCTGCTGCCAAGAGAAACCAGCATCTCCAGCGTCATCTGGTAATGATGAGCAGGCTCAGCATCAGCTGTAGGAAGAGCCAGACAGGGCTAGGCTCAGTCTGGTAGCTCTTAGGAACCCAGTTTATGGTCGTGATTGCGGCGCAAAGTTTTTTGGATCCATTTGGTTCCAACCGTTGTTAACTGGCAGCAAGTGATGGAGATACAGCAGGTTTTTGGACAAAGTTTCCCCTTGTCTTTTTTTCAAGTGGACAGCGCCTCTGTTCCAGAGGATGTTTTCTATGTGGAACTGCAGGAGATATAATAAAACACTGTTTCATCTACTAGCGAGATACGGACTTGCAAGAACTTCACATTAAAGAACCAACACTCTATGGCAATTGTGCACACACTCACATTCACACACACACACACACACACACACACACACACACACACACACAAACACACACACACACACAAACACTAATGTGCATACACACAAACAAAAGGAAAACAGGGTCTTGTACATATATTTCAATTTATTTGTAGCATCAGTGTTTTCCTGTTTTGTTTGTTTTATTCAATCATGTTTGTTGCCTTCTCTACTGTAGGACTTTGCTTTAACTTGTTATACAGAGTTGTATATTTTCTATTGATTTATCTCTTTAGTTTGTTTTTTATTCTTATTTCAAAGCACTTGTTTGGAAAGCCAGTTTGTCATGTACCTGCGCTGTTGTGTTTTGTTTTTTTGTTTTTAAATCTTTGTGTAGGTTAAGAGAACATTTTTAACACTTTTGGAATTGCCTGGACATTTCAGGAGCTTCAATGAGCTGAAACTTCTTTTTGTTTACCTGTAAAAGGTGTATCTAGTTTGAAAGGAAACTCTCTTTTAAAAAATCATAGAATATGCAAAAAGAATGAGGAGCTGGCAAAAACATACCGTCCTGTGGGACCGAAAAGGAGGAGCGATTGGGGGGCGGTGCTAGTCCTCTCCAATCAGATTGACCGACAGACTGGCAGATCTCTCTCTAAAGCTTCATATTTTCTATTGAAACAAACAGCCTTGCTGTTTTAGAGTGATAGTGAAATGCCTCACCTTAAAAGGAAATCTGTAGATTATTTTAAAAAGAATTCTATTTTTATAACACAAAAGAGTTTGCTTGAGAAGTCATACTTATTTGCATTTCATCTACCATGGAAAGGGGATTTGTGTATAAGTGTTATGCTGGTTTTGTACACTTGCAACGTGATTCCTGGTTTGTTAAGAGGTTGAGGTGGCTTTTGAATCCCAAATGAAAAAATATGTCCTCTACTGTTCTAGATTCAAAAGTAAAGCATTTTCAATGTTTTGGTTTGTAAAACATAATATTATTCCCATCCTGATAATTACTTTGGTTCATATGGATAGTTCATGTTTAAGGAAAGAAAAGAATACATTTGTGTTTTGAAAGACTTTTTAAATATATTTGAAGGTGTGATTTTTGAGTATGCATAGCAAATAGATATGTATTCTATATATAATATAGATATTTATATAAATATATAAACACGATTTTCACTTGGAAAGAAATGTCTATCTTTATAGAAACACAATCATTATCAGTTGCCCTTACTTTCTCACTGCACATTAAAAACATTGATTTCCTTTTTGATGTTTTCCTTTTGTCCAACTTCGACCATTTGTTTGCGGAAAATCCTAACATCTGCCTGAGATACTGATTACTCTCCTAATAATCCACAATAATACTCAAATCGTTGGTATGTTCATCACTCTTGACTTATTTGGCGCCACAGTGAAACATCAGGCCCAGCTGAACTGGTGAAGCAGGCGACTATTGATTGGAGGAGTGAGTTTGTCAGGGAAGGTGAACAAGCATCAGCGTCTCCAGGAACTGTTGGAAAAGCCTCTAAACACTATTACACTAAACCTTCACCTGCCAACTGCTCTTCTGGTGGACAACACTAAAAGACTATAGTAGCACTAGACACCCTGAAAGCTGTGTGGGCATCAGCACGTTCTGATCGTTTGTGATAATAACTGCAGGCTTCACATTTTTTTTCAGACATGGAAAAGGTTTATTTGCTTGCTTACTTCACACTGGCTGTTAATAGATCCCGTGTTGACGTGCTTCCAATAGAAAAGATGAGGACAAAATCAAGGATGCTTATTCCATGAATGCAACTTGAGATATATTTCAAAGTGTATCTGAAGCCAAAATGACTCTTCAGCAGAGTTAATCAAATTTAAGACTTGCTTTCCTCTATGTGTTTCCCCACAGTGTTTCCACGCTGAGCCGCTGTGGACAGACACAAACACAAGGAAGAAACGCTGGTAGACACACTGGATTTGTCTAAGTCCTACTACTGAAGCATCACATTAGCTTTGGTTGAACATCATCCCATAGAACGAGGACTGTGAATTGTGTCCCCCATCAATAACATTTGGAGGTGCTTGAAGGGATCTTGTAATGGCTAGTATGAAGGATTACAGCGAGCAGAAATTGACATTGTCCTTTTAGTTCAATTCAGAAACGCCAAAAAAAACCCTCTACAGGGACATTATGTAATGTGCTTTGTAAACAATGAATTATGAGATTTAGTATTCTTTACCAAAAAGCAAGGGAGATGTGTGTTTGGACGGTTTGTGTTCCTGTCTTCCAAAGATTCTCACATTACATAATACAACACTAACAAACATGATCATTTACAGCAGAATGTCAATGCAGAGTGCAAAAAGGAGAAAGCTAAACAATTAGACGGCATGTAATGATGGAGGTCATGGTGGGGCTCTCGCAGTTTAAAGTGGGCTGATATGGGGTTTCTGAGGCCTTGTAGTCTAGAAGACTCGCCATATAATCACCATTTCCCTGGTTCGGGACACAGGCTGGGGACTTTTGCTGCACCGTTTCCCCACCCCTTGCTCTCTCCCCGTGTTTCCTGTCTATCTCTCTTGTCAGATAGAGGCAGAAATGTCAAAGATAAACCTTTTAAAAAAGTGCTGATAAAAGAAACCTTTTGACTTGAAGCCAAGGAGTCTCATTTGATGCCTGACTTAAACGCAGTTGGTGTGCAGCGCTGCCAAACAGTGCCATCTCCTGGGGATTCACACTACCTACAAGGGGTGTTTGTGATTGAACACTGGTAAACACAGAAGCAGAAAGCAGATTCACTGATTCTCTGTCAATCCCTTGGGAGAACAGAGAAAATGAGAAACTGGGGCAGAGGAAAAAGACGGGGACAGAGTTAAAAAGAGAGGAAGGGAGAAAATGAATGAGTGTGTCACCATAAAAGGCTATGTACTATTTTTGTTTCTATTTTGCCAGGGTGCACAAAAGGAGCCTAAACCTCAGATGGTTTCGGACAATGCAAACACAAGAAAAAAACATGTATAACTGTATCAGTGAAAACACAAATGAACCACAACCACTGGAGTTTACTTTGGCCTAATTACGGTGCCAACGGTTGGAGGCATGCACACATGTTGTCAACCATAATTGTGACTGTTGCATGTTGGCTGCCTCCTAGCAGAAAGGCTCCAGACCAGCAGCTGCAGCAGAAAAGAAGATACTGGTGTGTCTGCAGCCACATGATGGCAGAGCTCCAAAGAGGTGACTCTGGAAAAGATGCATGTTTTAAATGTGTATGTTCACTGGCCACGTGTCGGGGGCGGGGGCGTTCGCGCCTTGGCCAGACTTCGCAATTAATGAACAGTAGTAGCTATAATAATGCAGTCGGCCTATAATAAATTAGGTCATTGTGGGGTAAGGTTATAAAAGGTTGAATGTACCTTAATTAATCACCGGTTTAATGCACCACCCAGCGAGCACGCTAAGTGCCACGAATCAAACGCACCCCCATTGCTTGACCTTTAGGTTCACTGCCGGGTCTGACTAAATGCTTGTAGTGGATCTTTCTTCGTTCACTGAGGAGCAATTTACCTTTAGTTGCGGCTGCGGAGCCTCTTTCTGCTCAAACTGTTTAAACGCTTTAAGGAGCGCAGTGGGGCGGAGTGTGTGGACTGGTTTTATGAGAATAAACGGGCAGAGAACTTGAACCTGGAGCAGATTGTGGAGGATTTCACGGTGCACCAGAGTGCCGTTCAGACAGGTGAGTAGGCCAACAACAAACTTGTAATGGGTGTTACTCTCCAGTATGTGTGTGTGTGTGTGTGTGTGCGTGTGCGTGTGTGTGTGCGCGCTTGATGTGTAAAACCTGTGCAGCATCTCTGCTTTTCTATTTTTGTATGTGTGTTTATATTGTTTATACTGTGTTCTCTGCCTTGGTGATGATTTATTCTGCTGTTAATTTCAGACGTGGCAGGTTATGTGGTTTAATGATGCTTGTTGCACCCGCCGTGGTGTCCATATCTTCTTTTTTTTTTGTCTGTTTTTCTTTTTTTTTTAAATGTATTTATTGTTTTGTATGTAAGTCTGTGTTTTGACCTCCTTTCAGGCTAATTCTAGTAAGCAGTACACTGAGGAAGGAAGGCAGTTGTGTAATTGATAATCGGTTGTATGCACAGGCCGCAAAGTGTCTGTATGGGAATATATTGTTGGTTTGGACAATGCCAACTTTGAACTGACATTCTAAATAATTTTACTTGTAGCTATTAAGTAAAACTTATTTAAAGCAACAATACTTTTACTTGGATAAAATATAGTAGCCTAGTCTTTCCATCCCCGGAAATAAGCATATCTTCAGAGCAAAGTCCACAGTAGTATATGTGTCAGGGTGGGTTGGTCATTGTTGTCTTTTCCCGCAATGCCTTATCAGACCACCGGGAGGTGTGTGAGAGTTATCAGTGATGGTCTCACATGAACATCCAGTTGGTATATGGTGTTTTCTGCTTATTGTCTTAAACTCCTTTCTCCCAGTGTCATTTCATTTCGAATGCATGTGGCTTTTCTGCGCTGAATATAAATAATCACTAGCTGGCACCAAGGAGAGAAGAGAAGCACTGCTGTGCGTTGGTGTATCTTCAGTGTTTCAGAAATAATCAGCACTGAGACAAAGTCATTGCTACTTTGAGACACACTTGAAATCCCTACTGCTCCGGCAAACATCTTTTCATTGCATTTTAGTTCAGACTCCAATTAGAATTATTTTTTTTTTAAATAGTGAAAAATCTATTTTTCTCCTTTTTAGTATTTAATGATATTTTTTAATTTAATAACTACTGAAGAGCATCATCTCTAATAGGCACGCTGAGGCTACCCAACTTGTGAGTTCATATTAAATTTGAAGCACTGGTAAGTGGAAAGATCCTTGACAAGTTTTACTCAACAAGACCTGTCAAACACCTCCATCAGGCACAGGAATGTGGCTCATGGTACCTTTTGATCCCATCGTTCCGTCTCTCTCAATATCAAAGAGGAGTTTAATAAGGTTTTTGCTTGCTGCTGTGACTTTTGAACAATATGCCACCTCCCACCCTTAACTCTCAGCCTCCTCTGCTCGCACACTCAGCTTTCATATGATGCTGCACAGCTACTGACGGCAATGCTCCCTGTTTCAAGGTCTACCCAGGAACAGGAGGTCATTTGATGGTCGAGTGGCCGTCTGATTAAAATAGAAGATGTCTCTACTTTTCTTCCAAGCAAATGAGATTTATGTCTATCTCTGTCCATCTCTTCCATCTCCTTTATTTGGGTTGGGTAATCCAAAATGTACAAATGTAAAATATAGACCTGCAACAATTAGTTGATCGACAGAAAAATAATCGCCAATTATTTTGATAATCAACCACTTGTTACAGTAATTTTTCATTCAGAATTGGCAGAAAATGCTGTTCGTTTATCTTTTTTTAGAATAATAAAAAGATTTCCTCTTTTTCTCAGTTTAATATAACATTAAATTATCTTTGGGTTTTGGACTGACTTGACAAGAAATACATTTTTAAAAAATCCCCTTTGGACTTTGAGAAACTGGGATGGACATTTTTCACTATTTTCACACATTTTATACTGCAAACGATTAATCGAGAAACGTATCGGCAGATTAATCGATTTCATGAAAAAAACCCTAGTAAAATTGCAACCTTTCAATTAGATAATTTTTGTCGGAGTGTGCCAAAAACAAAAATGCAGGGTCTGAGCACAGGTACAGGCCATCTGGCCTTTGAACAGTGACTAAGTAGAATGGAAGCTGTAAGCGGGACTCAGGTGTCCAGGGACTCATTAAAGTGTTGGGTAATACTGTACTGCACTGTTGCAGCAGGAAATCTTTGCCCCATTGTTGTACAGTGTTTCATCACTTAGATCTCTATAGAATTAATGGAACCTCATGCTGTATGATGATGCCATAAGCCTACAGTATCTGTCTTTGCCTTTTCGTGTGCAGTCTCCAGATGCTTTCCCTCTGCAGGATATTATAGACTTTTTTTTCTTGCGAGTCCATCCTTTCTCTAGATACTTTCTGCCCGGGGCATTTTAGTCTGCATCTACAAAATTCCTCACTGTAATGGCAAGAGCCGGAGAAACGGTTAGAACATTACCTGAGGCACTTTTACTACACCATTTCTGGACCTATAGTCTGTGTGTGTGTGTGTGTGTGTGTGTTGGTGGATGGGGAGAGATGATGCATGTGCCCAGCTCCTCCATGTGGTATACTGTTGCACTCTGGTGGTCTAACATGGCATTTCACCAGTATTTAGAAGTCACAGTGTCACTGCTAAACTTTTCACTTTACCGGCTCATACTGGACAGTGTACAGCCGGTGTGAGAGACTGAACTGTAGCCGCATCTTAATCTGTAGTTGATGTAATAAACCTTTTATCAATAACTTGTGTGAAGAGGAGTTGACCTGAACCAATGTGACTCACATTTTCCAATGTGATGTCAGATTTCTGAGTACATAAGGCGTTATCGCTGCCTATGTACGCCGACATATTAACTCCTACATAAGATTCTGTCTAAGGCCGATTTCTGCACTTGCCCAAGGGAAAAGTGTGCTAGGGACAGAGCTGATCTCACACACACACACACACACACGCACACAAACAAAAGAACAGTTAAAAAAAAAAAAAAAAAAAGTTCAGAGTATTTTTTTATTATAGAAAAATAGTTTATATAAAAACAAATAAGTTATGAATTCTAGCAGCTGCTTTGTATTCCTCTTTAACATATCTTGCCTTCAACACACTCTCTTCCTTTCTCTCATGCACACGCACGCACACACACACACACACTTTCTCTCTCTCTCTCTCTCTCTCTCTTGACTGGTTCATCTCACAGTCCTTGAAGATCTTCTACATACAGTAGTTGTAAATTCAGTCCCTAATATCCTCTTCATCTGCTGCCCTCACCTCCTACCGAATAAGGGATCTGGAGCCATTCAGTCCATCTGGCAGCGGATTCTGCAGAATTCGCCTCAGTCCTCTGTGACCTACTTCCCGTAGAACATCTCCATGAGCACCTCCTCGATGCCGACGGTGCCAATAACGGGTCTGAAGAAGAGTTGCGCGACCACCGACGGGCTGATGGCCCTCAGCATGGACAGAGCTATGAGCAGTTTGGCGAACCGCGTCGTGTCCTCACGGTGGATCAGCCTCACGTGCTCGTTCAGAGCCTGGTGCGCCTCCCGACGCAGAGACTGGATGTAGTCGAGGCAGCGCAAACCTTCCACGTCTGGGGGGGGGGGGGGGGGGAAAGGAGGAGAGAAACAATGACATGGGGGGGATGAAAGTGTGATGAGTGGAAGGAGAAGTTCAGTCTGGTTTCCACACATGCTGTACATAAGATGAGCTGTCAGCGAGAAGATGCTATAAACCCCTTGTTGTTACCAAAGTCTCCCAAAACAATGCTATCAGCTGCCTTGATTACATAAGTCAACTTCTATATCTCATTTCAATCATACACATGTTGCTGTTAGAAAACACGCGTGTTTATGCACTAAAACACGCGTCTTCTCTATACAAACATTTTTTTTTCTGAATTTCCAAATAAACGAATATAAAATAGTTAAAAGCTTATCATTAAGGGTGTGATAACCCCACCCTGAGAGTAGGTCTTACAGTCTTAAGTGTAAGTCCCCTCGTGCCACCTGAGTAAAATAACTTTGACACACAGGTAAAACTACCTACCTGGGTTGAACAGCACAGCTCCTTTCAGATACGCGTACTCCTTCGTACTGATATCTACACTCCAGCACTTCTTCAGGAAGGCTTTGATGGCTTCAATATCCACGACAGAGACCCCGGCTGCCCCCCTGCTCTGGCCGGCGAGCACCTCGCTCTGCCTGTCCGGTAAACCGGTGAGGATGCGCTGCAGCATGCTGGGCTCCACGGTCTCCGTGGTCTCAAAGTCCACCCGGTCTTGCGCAAGTCCCAGCACGACCAGAGGCGCCCAGCCGCTGCGGATCAACATCAGCTGGTCGTCCTCCGGCAGCTCACGAAAACAGGGGACGTTTTTCACGAAGCGCAGCGTCTTCACCAGAACCGCCGAGGCGGCTTTGCACGTCACCTGCGGGGAGCGGAGGACACCTCGGCGCCGCGTCGAGCCGCAGGAGCAAGCCTGCTGCCGGAGCTCCTGCAGCGAGGCTGGGGCGGCGGTGGAGGAGGTCTTGTGGAGCAAGTGTTGCAATGTCTGCTGTTGGGGTTGATGCTGGTGTTGTTGCTCCTCGGCGGTCGCAAGGCTGTCACTCTTCAAAATGTTGTAGAGGATGCTGTTGTTGTTTCGACCGCTGGCACCCCGACAGCGGCAGCCCTCCAGCGTGGCCATGGACGCTCTACATGGGCCGGAGCTCAGCGCGTCCCGCTGTCTCTTTGAAGCTCCGGAGGTCAGTGACAGAGGTAGCGCTGTTTTCTTAGCCCCTGATAGCCCCGAGTGAAGGGCAGCACGTTTATATTAGCTTCTGTCTGTCCCGCGCTTTGAGAGCTTCTTCAGACTCTCTGTATATTCCACCTCCCTTGACTCAGGCACCTCCTTTTTCTCCACCTCCTCTTCTTCCTCTAACTCTATCTCTCTCTCTCTCACGCGCACACACATACACACACACCTATAAACACACTCACACACGCATACTTTTTAAGGCTCCCACATATTCATGCTTTTGGGCAAGGAACCGCTTCAAACAATAATCTAAAGGACTTTATCTCTTTTGCTCACATGCGTAAGGCTAAGAGAGGTTCAAATGAAACCGAAAATATGTGACTCAGACTGATGGCACAATGTGTCACAAGGCATCAAAGGCAAATGTAAATTAAAACAATGAATAAAAAGCAGCAGTGGAAAGGCCTGGTTAATTAAACAGGCTGTGTTATTGTGAGAGCGGAGGAAAAAGGCAGAGTCAGACAAGGAATCGGAGCCCAGTTCTATTCTCAGCATTACCTTGACTCTCTGGCAGTGCTGTTTATCAGGCCGGAGCCGGTAAAAAATATAGGCCAGCGACGGATCTGAAGGCTTAATTATTTTAGGGACAATTTATATGATTTTCTATGAGAAAGAAGTAGGAAGAGCTGAGCTGTGAAGGCCAGCCTCCAACCTTGACTCGGACACACTGATATTGATTTAACCGTGAAAACAGGAGCCGGTGAATTATGATGTCATGACTCAATGCTCTCCTTGCCTCTGTCACTGAAGGAGGATGGGGAGGGGGGGAGGGAGGGAGGAAGGGGTGGGGTGTGGGTGGTTTGAGGGAAGGGGGGAGTGGAGGTCAAGTGAATGAGAGACTGAGAAAGACAGGTCGGGATAAAGCAGATGAATTAGAGGTTTATCTTAATTGCTCCTAAGAGGGATCACAGGTTAGGGTTGGCTGCTACCTGAGAGAGAGAGAGAGAGAGAGAGAGAGAGAGGGAGAGAGAGAGAGAGGGAGAGAAAGAGAGGGGGAGAGAAAGGGGGCTCTGGGGAAATCGGAGGCGATTACAGAGGAGTTTAACCACAAAAAAAACCAGCAAAGAAGTTGTCAGAATGAGAAAAACGAATAATGTAAACCTTCTGAGCATACATACGACGCAGTATTCTTATGTGGGGGTGCAGGGAGTTGCATGCATCAAACCCTTCACAGTCACACAAGGGTCTTAATCGAAGGTTGTCTCTGGTGTGGAGAAAGAATGACATTGAGTGCATGGCCACGTTCAGGAAATCGTAGCAAGTAGGACTTCAGCGACCCCTGTTCTTTTGCATCGAAGGACGCTGCTTTGAATGGAAGTGGGATGAAAAACTTTTGCTGTAGTGCTACAACATTGTTCAGAGGCCGAATATCTTTGTATTGATTTAGCTGAGAGAGAAAACAGAGATTTTTCACATGTTTATATCAAGGACACCACGGGATAAACAGCCTTCACCCAGCCTGTATTTTCTCCTGCTCAAGGCCCAGCCAGCGCAGGTTATAAAAAAATCCTTCTGTCTCAAGGAGAGATTACATTATGTTTTGTTGCAAAAGCACAAAGGTGAAGAGACGGCTACAGTGCTCTGTAGCTCTTTGTC
>CALSBV010012277.1:5012475-5025564 GCA_943590825.1 Bovichtus diacanthus
TTAGAATCCAGACAAACAAACAAAAACAAAAAAGCACTTTGGTTACGGTAAGAACAGATTGTAGTTTTGTGGTTGTGTCTCCATGATTTGTACTAGTACTAGGAGACGAGGTTACACGGAGATATCTCGGTGGTCTTCACGTGATCTTATTATGGAACTTCAGTAATGCATATATGGTGGGGTGTGGGGGCGTCGAAACCCCCCTGTCCCTGATCAAAGATGGTCTTTGGTATCAGATTTACAGTTATATAGTTGGTTCATTTGTGTGTAGTAACCCGATCATTTCGTGAAAACAGCTCAGGGACACATAGAAACTCACTTTGAACAAACACTGCTTTTCTCATTGTTTACCTCAGCTGTAGAACCTCTCACTGAGTGTGGGTAAACAGGACACGCACACGCACACACACACACACACACACACGTACGTACGTAATGCACACGTGTGATACGGCGGTCCCAGTCTATTTTCCCCTCCTCTTGTAACAGTGTCCAACGTCGGTTTATAAACACAAGGTCACCCTGCTTGCAACAAACAAAGCCGCAGATATGCTAGCTTTCATGCCAGGCCCAAATCATTTCACTATTACAGCCCACTGCTGGGTTGTGTTTGAACATGTTGCGATAAAGTATATTGCATTGTGTCACGTGGCATGGCATTGTTTTTGTGTTATTGTGCATGGTGATGGAATCATTTGTGTTTTTAACCCGGCAAGAGGGAGGTTGGAGGAAAATCACTTTTTAAGTTATATTTTATTATTCATTTGTAATGGCCTTTTTTCGTGGATTTAGTCTTGTGCATTTAATTTAGTGTCGTACATTCATTCTATACTCATAGTAACTGGGTTTGTGATGCAGGGTGGCATCTAAGGCTTAATAACATTACAATTTATAGTAATTTTAAGGTTATTAATATGTGGTCATTTTAGAAATCCCAGCATTCAAAGTGTAAAAAGATTGTGTTACAACCTTTTGCAAAAGGGCTGCAGAGAAATCTTAAGTTTAGAGAAAAGGCTTTTTTGACCTCATTGCTTTGGATGAAAAAAGTCAACAACAAAAAAAACGACTCGTAGGGTTTTTTCTCTCGGATGACAATGTGTTCTGCCACATTTTCAATTAAGGTGTTTGTTTGGCCAATAGCTACAATTTATATTTAAAAAAATAAAAAAATAAAAGAATTGAAAAACAGCCAAATAGCCTTCATTTGGCAAACTTCTGTGTTGTAGTTAAAAGAGGAAAAGCAGCTCAAATAACGATTTTAAACTCTGTATTAAGGTAGTCTTTAGCTGAGATCCCAGTTGTGAGTGGATAAAAGGAGTGATGATCCACAGTGACATCGATCTGGGGCATGATGCCCCTCAAACTGCAGCCTCAGCCCCTCCCTCCCTCCCTCCCTCTCCCATGGGAGTCTTGAGTTCAGCCAGACCGCTTGGCAACCAGCTGCCAACAAGAACCACCTGCGTGTTGAAGCTGTATTTATTGTGCTGTCACATGTCTCTTCATCTTTTTATTGTGCAGCGCTTTTGACGCGTTAACACCAATTACACCAAGTAATCCAGCTTTATTTATTCACTCGTTTATTTATAGCTAAATAGAATCAATACAGGAAACCTGACACAAGCAGTGTGGAGTGTGGAGAGGGTCTCTATGTGTTGTACCATGTCTTGTACCGTGTACCACAGACTGAGATCAGGTATCTGAGATCTGCTGAATGTTTTGCTTGTCTTACTTTGTGTCTGGTAGTTTGAACGTTGGCCCAGTGATGATGATCTTTACATTTCTAGAGGAGCTAGGGTTCGGCAATTGGACGAATATATTGGCTGATCAAATTTTATTGTTTTTTTAGGGGGGGGGGGCTTACAAATCGTATTCGCAAAAAAAAATAAAAATCACACCATGATCATTTTAATAGATTTTTCAATGAAAATAAGAATAACGATGTGAAAAATGATCGCCCTCCATTATCGTGAATCATATAGCAATTGCGTGATCAGTCGAAAATAATCGCAACTAAGATCTTTTTTTTTTTTTCCCAAATCGTTCAGCCTTAATAAAATCCCACACAGACAAAATGAGATTCAAAGCGTTCCCGTCTGAAATCCACACAAATATACCCAGATAAACCCACCACAACAAATGAGGGAGTGAGCGAGAAGCAGAGGCGGGACACTGCAGTTGTAATGTCCTTGTTGTGGATAAATTGTGTGTTGAACATATGCCACTGGGACGTGAGCTAATTAGCCAAGGTTGAGTGGGACCCTGGGGGTTGAAAAAGGGGAGGGGGGTTAACATGTAGAGAGGAGGGAGGCGAAGAGGGAGAGGCTGCCAAGGTCAAACTCACGAGTCTGCATGTGCTACCGGATCCATACAGCACAACAGTGGCACTCATTCAGTCTCATGTACTTAAGACCATCTTCACTTTGGCAAAACAAACCTTCATTCCCATTACATCGCTCGACCCGTCTCACCCTGGCAAGTCACAAAGGATTTACTCGACAGTAGCGTCGTAAAAGTGCATTTGGACACAGCTACAATTAAAATGCAGATTGCCTCACCTTACTCCTTTTTTTTTTTTTATATATACAGATCCCATTTACCTGCCTTCGTCCCTGCCTTCGTGCCTCGCTTGTCCTTTCTCTCTATAGCTGCTTGTCCTTGTAGATCTATTTATCTTCTTCAAATATATGTCCCACTACGAGATAATGTTGCTTTTTCATATGTATAGCCATTACTGACGAGACATGTACGATACGTGTGCATCAGCGTGTGCGAGAGGAAAGGCTGCCGAGTGAAATATGAACTACTAGCTGCGGAGCAATAATTTATGTCCCTCCTGTCTCATTCTTCATTGGTCTCACAGTGACTACAGTATGAATATTTTTGCCTTGCAGCATATCGGGGTTGGGGTCATGTTTGCATAAGAAGGTAAATTATGACACTAATAACAATGTTGGCGTGCCAGCACGAGCCGTGGGAGGAGGTGAGGATGTGGGGGTGAGTGGGGAAAGAAGAGGGAAGGGCTCACATATGAGGAAGACCAAGGTGAGGAAGACATGGGTGGGTGAAACCAACGTTTAAAATAAGAATAAAGTGGGAAAAAAGAAGTTAGAATGGTCTTTTGTCTTTCAGTAATGAAATGCAGCGAGATGACATTTTCATTAATGTCATTTTCATTACCATCTCCAAAAATTCTCATTAAATGTGTCAGTGAGGTGTCCTTCATTTGAGACTTGCGCACCTTGAGGAACAACAAACACATTTTCAGACTAAGTGATTCGTAGACAGGCAGTGAGTCATGCTGTCTGACTTCACTTCGCTTCTGTAATACTTGTGTGATTAAAGATCCGTAAGGCCTTGAAAATGTAATGTTTTCTATCTTTCAACATGTCAACCTTTCTTCTTTGAAGTCGAAGCTGTGAACTTATCATCGGAAAGCCTCCGAAATAACTTTCAGACAATTATTGCAACTTTATACAATACTTCTACTCCAGTACATGTCTGAAGGCAATATCATAATTTTTTATTTTTATCCATTTATTTCATCTGATAGTTGTAGTTGCTCGGAACTTAGCAGATAAAACTTTGACATACAACATGTACACAGTGAGCTCACGATGCATTGCTAAAGATGAACCCCCCCACCCCCCACCCCCTCGACCTGCTTATAATGCTGTTTACATGTTGATGCATCAGTAATTTAATACTTACATCATGATGACTCATTTTTGTACTGAAATACATCTTGCTGCTATTTGTGTACTTTTGACCGCCAAGCTTTTAATGTGATGAGAGAGGAAATCTACACATTCATTTTGAAATGTTTTGGTTTACTAATACTTTAGAAAAGTGGGTTGGAAAGTAGACTCTCCAAGTGTGTATAGATGGGTTCAAAAGCTAAGGTTTTTGATATTATATTTCCCTTAATAATGTCAACAACTTCCATGAAAAGACCAAAACCAGCCATGCATAAGTCCGCCTTCTCACGCTGTCTCTGGCTCTCAGAGACATCATGAACAAGTCAAGTATATCTTTCTTTGCTTTAAGAAAAGGCTGCGTAATTTCCTAAAAGAGCTGGGCACTGTAGTTTTAAGCAAGTTTTACTCAAACAGGACTACATGTGTTGGGGACAGTTTTTTAACTGCTGTTTGCAACTGTTTGCAATACGTATGTGCAAAACATCCTTTTTTACTCTGTATTATTGTTACTACTGGCTGCCAGTGTATTACTCTCACATGTTCACTTACTGTTGCTTTTCAACCTCAGCTGCTATTACAATGTGCATACATATTTATCTTCAGATCTTCTGCCTGAGTTGCGTGTCTTCACTTTGCATAGCGAGCTTCACATACAAAACAGTGGACTACTGGGCCACAATAACCATAGTTTCAGGTTAATACCAACCAACTCTGATGTGAGGCCTATATCTGTGTATATTGAGCCTTCCTGACAAGATTATGAGCATCTAAACAAAGTATTCACCTGTGACATCTGATTGAGCTTTTCAAGCATGTCATATTTTAACCGTGTGAATCTGACCCTAGGTTCTTTTCTTACAATAATTTTTTTTTTTTTTTTTTTCTTCCTCTTTTCTACCCTTTTCAAGTTCGTCTATTGGCCTTGCTTAACTCGATAAATCTCTTCGGCACATCATTCTGCCTCCTCTTCACAATTTATTTGTACCTGTAAAATGTTCCTCTCTTTTCAGGGTGTTGCTTTCAATACGTATTTGTTTTCGCTAAGGCCTCTGCTAAATGCAAGGAGAGCCTTGTTGAACTTCCTGTTTATAGGCGACACTCGCTGAGCTACCTCGGCAGACATTATATTTTAGTTTTGTCTTATTATATGCGTCATTACTCTCTTTTTGTTTGGATCAATCAAGTCAGACTGACACGGAAAGGAACATCCAAAACGTTGCAGATAATACAGTGGCAGAATATTTTCTTTACAGGAAATAATACATTGAAACTTATAAAACTGCCTCTGCAGTCAAGTCTGGATTAACCACTGGGAAGACCTGAGGGCTGTATTACAAAGCAAGTTTGTCAGAGCAAGTTTGTGCTTTAGCTGGCTCGACAAAACCTAAAACTATTTTTAAAAACTATAATTAGAGATAACGGGTACCACGACGTTGGTGAACAACTGTCTTTGTTAACTCTTTGTTCTTCCTCGGGCTCCGTGCGCGTTCTCTCATTTTACTGTACGAAATGGAACGATCGCAGCCTATTTCTGCCTTTTTTATAAGAATATTTAAAAAAGTTATTACAGCATTATGCAACCTGTTGGTGCAAATAAGAGAGAAAATGTTGGCAGAGGATTACTAATCGTGTGAATTCCCACGTTACATATTTATTTTACCACTCGATGCACTCTCAGTGCCTAACTAATTCTACAGCTCGTACACTTTGAACTTGATGCAGCAGATTTAAACATTGTACTCAAGAATTGCATTTAGGTCTGACACTGTCCCATAATGAGGGAAGGAAATCACTTTAGGTTTTGGCCAAATCAAAGTGAAATCAAATGTAAAGATTGGATACTATGTGTGATGAATACCAATAGACTAATCAATTTTCTTATCGGTGCAAAACGGCAGCAATGTAAAACGGACTTCGGCAAATCAGGACAAAGCGTAACATAATCCAGAGTGATGACGTAATGGTTTGAAGGAATTATACAGCATTTCATATGCAAGTAAACATCACACGGATGACATATACATTATTCAATAAGAGAAAGAACAACCTTGCAAATGAAATAAAACGGTATTCCTTATTAGATACTGAATTGATGGGGGCCTTGGGTGACACCTTTTAAAGCCTAAAGTTTTAGAGCGAGGCTCGAGTTCAAATCTAGTTCTACGGTCTGTTTTATTTCTGTATATATTTGTGCCTACATGTTGCATATTCATAAACAAATGGATACTTAATCAAACTACTAACTAATTCATACACAAGGCATAGAGGGTGGGAGAAGTTCATAGCTCATGTTTGTCCTTCGGCCAATTAATCCTGCCTGCCAGCAGTATGCGAGTACTCACAATGAGCACAATGAATGTAGATATTTTACCTCTGCATCTCTTTTCTTAAGTTTTTATTAAAGATTAACTTTTGCTAAAAATGTTGGATTGCTATCACTGACTTCTCTTTACCTTTTAGCTCCACATGTTTCTTTTTTTCATACAGTATTTCAATGTTTGACAGCATGGTGAACTATAGATGAGGGAGTCATTTTTGTAAGCCTTTACAGAAAATTGGATTGTAAAGGCTCAGCATTTGCATTAAAAGATGAAATCCGGTCCATTTTTTTCCCCATTTTATTCAATCCGATGAACCTTGAGCTTTTCATGGAGGTATAGTCAACTAAAATATTTTTTTTACATTTTCACAGCTTTTACAAAAGAAAAGTTTTTGATAATGTGCAAATGTTGTGCGCTTGAGCTCCAAACACCTGAACTTTGAGGCAGTGTGACATTTAGTTCAGATCTTTATTATCCAACGAGATTTGTTTTTTGTCTTTTCTTGCAGCAAGGCACAACAAATGAAACCCAATTGAAACTGTAAAAGTGGTAGTAGTGCACGCGCACAATACAGAGTACAATACAAGTTTCAAGCGATTTTAAAATGAAAGAAACGCTGCAATAATAAGAATAGGGATCATTTATTAAAGGTTGGATGAAGAAAAGATTGAACCTGTTGCCCTTAATTTTCAGAAACCTGCATCTCTGACCTCTCACATTTGCTATAATGGATTTAGATTTCTGCATGGTTAATTTATGCATAATACAATATATAATAATGTCTGACAAAGAAGTCTGTTGCTTACCACTAATCATAATCACCATAATGACAATGTTGCCCAGATAATTCCTGTCTCGCACATTTAGGTTGTCCTACCAAATAATTCACCAATAAGGTCAGAGCTGGTCCAATAATGGATCTTGCAAAAAATAACACTATCAACTTTCTGTCAACATTAAAAACCTAATGCTTCACAACAAGTCGAGAAGTGGGTGTGAAGCATCATCAAGTGAAATTCATCCATAAAGGTCTTGCAACAGACACGTGTTGCATAATGATTTATGCAATGGGGACAAAGACAGATGAAAAACAAGAGACAAAAATAAGAGATAAAAGAACAAGTATGTCACAATCTCCAGAAAATGGGGGCAGCGCTGATAATAACCATTATCTATTTGTCGTTACATAAAAGAAGACCATGAGAACAAAGTATTGGTACAGTTGGGAAAATATGTTTGTACCCACTTTACAGAGGCAAATATGTCCAAGTGTTATAAACCTAAGAAGAATAAAAATGTGAGTGTATACAAATGTGTTTTTCCATCCAGTTGCCGGTCACATGGGCACTGTGTGCTGTGATATATAGTCATGCATTACCACATTATGTTCCCCAGCTCTTTGAGCGCCAGATCCTGCTGCCCCGCTGTCTCTCAAGGTCTTTGTCTGTCTGCTGTAGCTGAGCCAAGGTCACCCGCGCCGCTGCAGGCTCCCTGCAACCTTGAGCGGCTAACTGACCGGGAAATGTGAGTTGTCCCGTTCCACCACCTACGTGTCCCGGTGTCAATCAGCCAGATACAGAGCAGGGGCTGTCTTTAAATGTTCCCGCAAGCTGCCACTTGGACATTAGGTCACTCCAGTAGATGTAATGTTTAAAAGAACACATTCGCTCAAGGCCATTGGAGAAATTAGGAGAAAGAGCTCAGCTTCTGGACTTAATTGAATTAACTGTCTCAACGCACCAACTGTAGTCTGAAATGCTTCCACCTGTGTGGTTTTGGTGTGCGTTTTGAATGAGTGAGAACACACAGCAGCTATACATTAAAATCTTTATGGGAGAACTAATTCATGAGTTAAAAAAAAATTCTTTCTTTACGGAAATGTGCGTTTATATCCATGTCTAATCTGGTAAAGAGCTCAAAGGATCTTGACTATCAATAGGGCTTGAAATTTTGTGATGGAGCTTTTTAAATCACCCAGTCACAAAGGAGGGGAAAAAAATATAAGTAAACAGTATACGACTGTTCCAATTAACAAGGCTACATACTAAAAGCTTTTTAAATAAAGGTAAGCCACAGAGTGCTACAGAGCATTAAACCCTCAATAGTGAGAGTGTATCTGGGACCTTGGTTTTGATATGAAATCTTGTGGCCTTGCCTTTACTGCCCTCCATGTTAAAAGCTCTTTGTGACAAGGAAATTACTTTATGAACCTCTGAAAGACGCTCCAACACTTCAACCTCCCCTTTTCGTTTCATCGCTAGACCATGAGAGAAGTGTGGGATGTTTTTTTTTTTTTTTTTTTAAATTGCTGCAGCATGCAGTTCGTTTTTTATCAGTCTCTGTCCCTGCTCTCATTTAATGGCTTCCCCTTTATTCTTTGACCTTATTTTCACTTTTTTCTTAAAGAGAAAAACTACTACTAATTACAGAAAAAAAGTCTTTGCCCTTCTCTTTGTGTGTCATTTGCACCCAAATAAGTAAAACCAAGTGAGATATGTGTTAAGCTTTTGACAAGGAAAGGTAAATAGTTTGTGTGATTTGGTGAAGTTAAGGGTTTTACGAATAAATACTCACAACCTTTGTGTGTAAGAGACTGCAGTGTATAGCTTTACCACCAGCCTTGTAAACAATTCTTAGCCTCTGCTTGAACAAGGGGGTCTGTTGTTCATTTTTTCAGGGCCTGAGGAAATCAGTTTGTTTGAATATGCTCACAATGCCGGGCTTGGCATCAGGTGAATCATATTTATACGTGAGCGTGTTTTTGTTTAGGTCTGTAAGGATTCGGTTCCTCTAACATGTACCTGGAATGTTCAATCCGGATAGAAGCAGAAATACCAAACATGTGTCTCTGCGGCCTTGAGACTTCACAGGGCTCCAACTGCGGCGCTCAGCTCGGTAAACACAGTTTCCTCCTGCGGCTCTCTGTTTGGACAGGAAACAAGGAAGCTGATCAAACACAGACTCAGAAGGCCACGGCTGCACTGAGCTGGAATGGAGTCGCGGGTCTTTCTAAGCACTTTGAATAGGGGGAAACGGGAAAAATAACATGTCATTGTGTATCAGTTTGCAGCCCTGCTGAGTTTAGTATCAGACAGTGTTACATTTGGTGTTAGTGCCTGACTGCCTGCGTGCTACAGATTTACAACCCAGTCCTGATGACATCATAGATTAGCGGGGTGCAGATGATGGGAAACATTAGCTGTATGGATGGATGTTGGGTGAGGGAGGGGGAAAGACGGAGAAGAGGAGGAGGAATAAAAGGAAATAGAGGAGTAGAAGGGGCATTAAAGTCATTGGGGTTAGTAAATTAGGTGATATTGCTTCCCCCTTGTGACCGTTTAATAAACTGCAGACTTCAACTCATTAATGGTATATTATCATTTGCAGCAGAGCATGGGAATAAACATAAACGACTAACATGTTTACATGTGTGGAATATACCTTTGGTCACAACAAAATATATATTTCTAAGCAAAATTTTGGCTTTTTTTTATACAGTATAAACTGAGTACGTCTCAGCTGATGGCTAACAGACAGGTCAATACTCAGCATAATAAAAACATATAGCCTACTTAAATAGCCACTCCGGGTAAGAGGTGTGAAAATAACAACACCCTGATTGAAAAATCCAGAATCTATGAATATGTTAATATTTCACAAGTTCAACTACTGGACACAAGATGCTTCCTACTTAGCTGAAAAGTCCATTTTTAGTGTGTTTGCACTGGAGTAGTTTACACAGCACACTTGTGTAAGTTGCATATGGAACCACGGCCTCCAAACTAGTTGTGATGTCACAAAATGTTGTCGCACGCTGTTACGAACACGTCTTAAATGTAAACAGAAGAATGTAAAAAAACAGTTTTCTTATGTCAAACTCTTCACATGCATCATTCTGCTCTGTGAAGGTCCAACATCCAAGTGAAGTTACTAAAAAGCAAAACATATTTTTGAAACTTTAACCTTACAGCATTAGTTTAATCCAGTGAAATAAATGGTAATGGAGCAAACCTGATAAACTAATATATGTATATAATGTTGAATAAGCTTCCTATATGACAGGACACCATCTGCACTTTAACCATAGAGACATTTAAAAAAAAAAAAAAAAAAAAAAAAAAGAGAAAGATTGGTTTCAATTTTCAGTTCCTGTCTTTATTGTCCTTCAGAAATTGAAAACTGCACAACCACACAAAATTAACTACTAAAAACAGCAGAATATGTTGCCAATTATTAATTACATACAGAATTTTCTTTCAACATCATCCTCTCCACAGCCTATTGAAAAAAAAATCCACTTCTCAGTTTTATCTTATTTTTGGTGATAAAACTAAAATTAAATTGTATTGGGTACGTTCCTTGACCCTGGGTTACTCCTATTTATTCTCTGGGAGTTGCTCCCTGGATGCCTCATTTGACATTTGCAGAAAGGGAGTGCTGATCTCACTTGACTGCATGTCACCAGCCACCCGCAGCAGGCAGCTGAGGACCATGTCTTTGGCCAGGCCGGCCTCCAGGTTCCCTTCCCGACTCAGCTGCAAAGTGATCTGGTCCAGGCTGGTCAGGACCAGCTCTGAGCCCAGCAGAGGGCAAATGGGGCCCGGTTCAGAACCCGAACCAGGGGCCCCTTCCCTGGCCATGTTCTCCATCATGTACTGCTGGTACAAATCTAAGAGTTTCTGCTCCAGATAGTGATTTAGAAGAGAGTTGGAGAATGGACCTTCACGGCCCTGGAACAAAAAGCTCCGATCACGGCCACTCCCCAGTCTCCAGCGATTTGAACCCCCCCTCGGTGGATGCAGAAGTCCGCCCTGAGATGTCTGTCCTGGGAGAGAATCCTCCACAGCTGGGGGGACATCACAGGACTGGAGAAAAGGGCCGACAGCCTGTGTTTCAGTACAGACCCGGAGCTCGCCATCATTGGTTGAGAGCGGCAGCACCTGGTCTCCTCCAATATGGAGGTCGCTGTAATTTTGGCAGATGCTCTGACAGAAGGAGGGGACCAAGAAAGGGGCATCACCAACTGAGCCAGCCTGAGCCCGGATCTCTATCTCCGGAGAGATCTGTCTGCCTGGCTGGGATCCGAGGAGATCAAAGGACTGCAGCGGAGAAATGTACAACTCCACTGAATCACTCCTGTTGTCCGAACAACCTGTCAGCTCGGGGGAATTGTGATGAACGAGTGGAGTGTGTCTGATGGAGCCTGGCACCAGGGTAGCAGCTGCTCTCAGCAGCCCAGAAGCACTCTGGGGAGCATTCTGAGGAGGGAGAGGATCCACATCCTCCAGTTCAACATAAGTCATGCGCCACAATCTGCCTTCACAAAGCATGGCTGCAACAAAGAGCGCATTCTCAGAAGTTAGAGTTCAGAGCTCAGAGTTATTAAAACACATTGCCATATGCCATGTCAGATTTATATTAAATATTCAAAGTGTGATGCATTCTATTAATTAAATGTTTATTTTATATAAATATATATATATATATATATATATTTTCTTTTTTTAATAAATTTTTTTATATATAAATATATATATATATTATTTATAAAAATATTATTTATTTTTTCGTTCTTTTTTCATTATTTTTTCCATTCTTTTTACATTCATTTTTAATTCTTTTTTCATTTTATTTTTTTTATTTTTTTTGTTTCTTTTTTTTTTTCAGGACTTAAATGCATATGACATGTTTATTTGCCATAAAAAACAACAACAGTTTCCAAGCATGATAATGCCACCTGGCAAAGCCTACCCCTTTTAATTTTTTGATTATTTTTTGATTATTTTTTGATTACTTTTTCATTATCTTTTCATTACTTTTTGATTATTTTTTGATTATTTTTTGATTATTTTTTGATTATTTTTTAATTATCTTTTCATTATTTTTAATTTTTTGATTATTTTTTTATGGTATTTCCTACCATAAAAAACAATGACAGTTTCTAAGCATGACAATCCCACCTGACTAAGCCTACCCCTTTTAATTTTTTGATTATTTTTTGATTATTTCTTCTTTATTTTTTCATTATTTTTTCATTATCTTTTCATTATTTTTTGATAATTTTTTTCATAATTTTTTGATTATTTTTTCTTTTCATGACTTTTTGTTTTTTTATTTGTCAATATTTTTGGTATTTCCTACCATAAAAAACAACAACAGTTTCTAAGCATGACAATGCCACCTGACAAAGCCTACCCCTTTTAATTTTCTGATAATTTTTTGATTATGATTTGATTATTTTTTGATTATATTTTGATCATATTTTCATTATTTTTTTCATTATTTTTTCTTTTCATGACTTAAATGCATATGACATGTTTATTTGTCAATATTTTTTGGTATTTCCTGTCATAAAAAACAACGACAGCTTCTACACATGACAATGCCACCTGACTAAGCCTACCCCTTTTTATCTTTTGATTATTTTTTGATAAATTTTTGATTATTTTTTTGATTACTTTTTGATTATTTTTTCAATATTTTTTGATTATTATTTGATTATTTTTTCATTATCTTTTCATTATCTTTTCATTATCTTTTCATTATTTTTTATTTTTTCATTATTTTTTTATGGTATTTCCTACCATAAAAAACAATGACAGTTTCTAAGCATGGCAATCCCACCTGACTAAGCCTACCCCTTTTTATTTTTTGATTATTTTTTGATTATCATTTGATTATTTTTTGATTATGTTTTGATTATTTTTTCATTATTTTTTCATTATTTTTCATTTTTTTTTCATTATTTTTTCATTATTTTTCTTTTTTTTTTCATTATTTTTTCAGTATGTTTTCATTTTTTTTCATTATTTTTTCATTATTTATTTTTTTATTTTTTCATTATTTTTTCATTATTTTTTCATTATTTTTTCATTATATTTTCTTTTCATGACTTAAATGCATATGTTTAGTTGTCAATATTTTTTGGTATTTCCTACCATAAAAAACAACTACAGTTTCTACGCATGACAATGCCACCTGACTAAGCCTACCCCTTTTCATTTTTTGCTTATTTTTTCTTTATTTTTTCATAATTTCTTCATTATTTTTTGATTATCTTTTGATTATTTTTT
>CALSBV010012277.1:5025767-5131441 GCA_943590825.1 Bovichtus diacanthus
GCATGACAATGCCACCTGACAAAGCCTACCCCTTTTAATTTTCTGATTATTTTTTGATTATGTTTTGATTATTTTTTGATTATTTTTTGATTATGTTTTGATTATATATTGATTATTTTTACATTATTTTTTCATTATTTTTTCATTATTTTCTCATTATTTTTTCATTATTTTCTCATTATTTTTTCTTTATTTTTTCATTATTTTTTCATTATTTTTTCATTATTTTTTGATTAATTTTTGATACTTTTTTTATGTTTTCATTATGTTTTCATTATTTTTTCATTATTTTTTCTTTATTTTTTCATTATTTTTTCATTATTTCCTCATTATTTTTTCTTTTCATGACTTAAATGCATATGACATGTTTATTTGTAATGACATTTTCTAAGCATGACAATTCCACCTGACTAAGGCTACCCCTTTTAAATTTTTGATTATTTTTTGATTATTTTTGATAATGTTTTGATAATTTTATGATAATTTTTTCATTCTTTTTTCATTCTTTTTTCATTCTTGTTTCATTATATTTTCATTATTTTTTCATAATTCTTTCATAATTTTTCCATTATTTTTTCATTATTTTTTCATAATTTTTTCTTTTCATGTCTTAAATGCAAATGTTATGTAATTTGTGTATATTTTTTGGTATTTCCTACCATAAAAAAGAATGACAGCTTCTAAGCATGATAATGCCAGCTAAGCCCACCCCTTTTCATTTTTTGATTATTTTTTGTATTTTTATACATATATCATGGTCACAGAATGTATAGCATGTAAGTATATATAGTATGAATGTAAGTTTGCAATACAGATACAAAACTTATCAAAAACTACATATAAAACATCACAAAGCACAGTAATAAAATTACAATAAAACTCAATGTTAAGCACTAGATCCTTCATGACTACATGAATGATTTCCACTTTTAAAAGCTGTTTGAAATGATCCATTCCGGATTTAGACTCAGTTAAGAGTTCTGTGGGTGAGGTAAGGTAACATATTGATCTCTCCAGCAGAAAAAGATGTCCGTCCAAAGGAGGATTTTTATGAAAGGGCACCCAACCTCATCCAACAATCAGAAAGATAATCATATTCCTCTGATAAGAAATGTCTTCCTACCTTGGACCAGAACCACAGTCTCTGAGTCAGCTTTCACCTTCGGGTGCTCTGCCAAGCGTCGTTCTTCAGTCTTTATCACAAAGTACTTCTTAGAGTCCACACATTTGGTCGGGTGTTCAAATACGAGGGTTGTTTTATACTACTTAAGAGGAAGTGGGAATGTTAGATGTTTTCTCTCTTCCCATTTATGCAAACATATTGTTGCAGCTGGGTTAACCATGAATATATTCCAACTCCTCATTTTGCTAATTAATATCTTATTTTCATAGGAGTGTTACAGACAGGCTGAGCATATACCCCTCCAGTTCTTACTTTTGTAAATTATATCTATTTTACAGCCTTGCATAAAAATGGTATCTACCTCTGCATTAGTATTTCCTCTTGCCAAATGAAGTAAAATGGCAGATGTTTCATTCTTATAAAGGGCAACATACGCTCTAAAAGGAAACTACAGAAGTGGTGTTTCCTTGTAAAATAAACAGGTGTGTGGTTGTGGTTAAAGTTAAAGGCAAAAAAAGTCATAATTAATACGACCAAAATTATCAGGAAACAGAAAGGTCGACAGATGCTGATTTCCATTTTCGTTTTCTGACACCACACATTTCGAGTTACCTCTTCATGAGGACTTTTTAAGCATGCAGCTTTTTAGATGAATAACTGCAGTTTAGAGCTTCTAGCTTTACTCCTATTGTGAACTGTGTCTGCAGCCAAAAGCAGAAGTGTGCCTCCACGCTAGGTTACCTAACCACAACTCATCATTTCCTCTTTGACAGTAAATGCTGTATCTGTCATAGTAAATATGCCTGTGCATTGGAAGGATACTTAATTTCACTAGTTATGAAATAGTTTTTTTCCCACTTGATTTGAGCTCCTACTTTTGTACTATTGTGGACTAAATCAGTTATCTGGTGAAAGTGATTGAAACTTTCAGGCGGATATATATATACTGTATATATATATATATATATATATATATATATATATATATATATATATATATATATATACCTATGTAGGGTTTTTCCAAGAAGACAGTACCGTGTCTGCATATGTATGACTCGCTTCAGTTAAGACTCCTGTGTTCAGACTTCCTCTGCCTGCAGCCGGGAAGCCCGACAAGAGAGGCACATGAAACACGAGAGAACATGTTTTATTATTAATCAGGTGAGGAAAGCTAGACATAAGTCAGCAACGTATAACTTCTGGAGTTTGTAACAATATCCAGGTCGTTCAGACAAGTGAATCAGTTCATTTGATCTTCAGCACGTTTTAACAACAAACCCAAAAATTGTGACAATCGAACCCGCCCGCTGTTCAAATTATCTTCTTGCAAAGATCCCCTGTCTTGTCTAACACATGGTTTATTGAGAGGTGGATTCACTGCCTCAAGCAGTACAACCACAGTTAGTGGACAAAATAACAACAGCCAGCTGTCCAACAAAGTCTCGTACGAGTCAGGATATCTGACACAGGCCTGCTGCTCAGTACTAACGATAGCACAAAGTGTAGAGTTACCGACCCATTGCTACAGCGACGTTGCTGAGCAACATCCGATGACATTAAAGACCCGCTGAGATCAGGTTAGACAAGAGACTCAGACCCGTTTTTGCGTCACAAGAGAGCAGCCGTTTGGAGCTGTTCACTGTGACAGTCGCTGTCCAGGGTGCTGAAATTGCCAGTCAGGCTTAAAGGCTCTTTTGTTTGTTTGTTTGCTTTGAGACGTATTGGCTGGCTTGAAGGGACAAATATGGATAGATGCTCCACAAACACTAAGGAATCAAAGGACAAGTCTGTAACCCTGAAAGACTCCGTTTAGAGGTATGTTCAGGAAGATTAATAACGTGTTTCGTCCCAACCAACACGGTCTCAGAGGGCGGGATGGTGGTGGTGGGTTTCGGTCCGAGCAGGACTACCACAATGCCTGCACCGTCAGGCTGGTCCGCAGCACCTCCATGCTCGTGGTGGGAGAGAAAACTCAGGTATCCATGGGCTCAACTTTAAAACGGAGCAAAAGTACGGTGAGCATCGAGTCGACCATGTACTATTATCAGAGACAAGAGGACAGGATTTGGCTCTACTCTCAGAATCAGAACTGCCTGGAGTATCTGGAAGCACTTGTGGCTTTGAGACGGCAATACACAAAGAGTGTGATTGACTTGAAAAGTAATGACACCAAGGCCACAGTGTCCTCCAAGAAGAAGCCTGCACCCCCTCCGCCTACAAAGGAAGAACCGGTAAGCTTAAATCATCCGTCCCAGAGCACATGGCAGGCAATATCAAAGACAAATGTTCTCCCGTTATTTTTTTTAAACCGCAGATATCAAGAGTCAAACCCTCTGCTCCTCCAGTCCCCAACGAGGAGGACACTTTGCAGTTCTTTGATGCGGTCATCGCCGGCTGCGACAGCGAACCTCTGCGCAAACCGTATATGGATGATGGACATGCAGATGTGGACTTCATAGGTGTGTTTAATACTCTTCTCTTTACCTGTATTGATGCTGAGATTTAGGGCCTGCAAGCTTTAAACTACTAAATATGTATATGACGTTTGTTTAGGGTTTGTTAACGGTCAAACGCAACTAAGTAGATTGACTGAGTACGCTTGGATTTCATATACAAAATATGAAATGATTTTATAAATATGATTGCTTTACATACAACAACCCACCAATTTATATAAATAGTTAAAGAAATTATTTTTGTGACCAGCTGAGTTAGTGTAAGTGCATTAATAATAATTAGCCAATGATACAATATATTGTAGGGCTCTCCATATGCCATAATGAGTACTTTTGTACTTTTACTTTGGATCCCTTGTGTACATTTTTGCTGATAATATTTACCTACTTTTTTAATTAAGTAATGGATATGAATATTTCTTCCACCAGTGGGGATGAGAGATGATCGGTGGTGCCAATCAATTTCACTATATTTAGTCAATAACCCTACTTGATATACTGTACTTTTATTTGTTAGTTATAGTTACTAGCTACCTTCTTAATTTCAATTTTTACAGTTCAAGGAATATTTTAAATTGCTATATATTAGGCTAAATGTATACAGTAGTACTAGTAGTAGTTGTTGTTTGTAGCAGTATAGTAGTAAGATGTATGACTGATGAGGTGTCACTAATAATGTTAATAAGGGCTCAATTTGTCCAAGTTAGTCAGGATGTACCATAGAGCTGAACTGGGACACCTGAATTTAACGTTAGTGCTACTGATTACATCTGAGCTTTTCCTGCTCTGACATGTCAAGAAAAAAACTCTTCCACCACTTGTTCAACTGGTAAAGATCAAGTGTGGTTAAAGGTATAATATGTGGTATATGGTATAACATTTCAGCATTAAAATGTTTAAAAACTACTAGATTTTAGTTATATATTTTGTTGAGTTGTGTAATTACGTTATCCCAAATGTTTCCAACAATGTTTAAACCTAGAGAAATCCCTCATTTCAATCATGGTAACGACCCGTTTTGCATCGCCTTTGCATCATAACTTCACCCTTTTATCCAGTTTTTTAACCAGATATTTATGACACAGTTTTTAGATCTTGGTCATTTTAACTGTATATTTTAAACAGATGAAGGATTTTAGTCATCGGACATCTGGATCTTAAGTTATCAGAGAAACAAGCTAAGCAGATGTTAGTGCTTAGCTCGCAATCCAATCCCTCCGTCCTTTGTCCACTGGGGAAACACTGATTTTTAACGTGAAACTGTTTTACGCAGTGTTTTTTACTGGTTTTACCAGTGAATCGGTATCCTGGTATAAATCTCCTGAACGATAAAGTAACCCTAACCAGGAGAAGCTGACAATGGTGAAGACAACAAGTCACATGATCCCATGCTACTTCATGATGCCACCAAACTCCGTCTTTTCTTATTGTTTTGATTGAGAAACCCCTAGTTATAGGGGTAAATAATTACATAACTGTGCATTTAAGGATTGGGAAAGGCAGACATAATTTGTAAAACAATAATTTATACATTGACTCCACGTTTTAGGGCCAGCTGATTAGTTAAAATAATTCTGGTTCTTGATGTATAGGAGGGACCACTACTGGTCTCAAAATAACAGCTTTTAGCCTCAACTCAGATTCTTGCTCTCCGCTCTTCTCTCCCACAGTGGCCTGCAGCTCGGCCGAACACGACCTCCACTCTAACTGGGTCTTACGGGTTCCTCGGGTCGCGGATGACTCCAAGCAGAAAGCAGTTCAGTGTGCCAAGGAAAGCGCCCCGAAGAAGAAAAACAAGAGCGGGTCCACAAGCAGCAGACTGCGGCTGCAGAGGAACCCGATCCATCTGCCCAAAGTGGTGGAGAGTGCATTCCAGACTCTGCGCTTCAAACCCAAATTAAAAAATCAGTGAAGCTTGATAGACATTTGAAACCAGCAGCACTGCCACACTGCTGTGGAGCTCAACCTAGTTTGTATGGACATACACTATGCTCTGCTAAGACCCCATCCGGAAATTAATATTTACATAAAACAAACATCAAAACGTTAAGCTCAATTACAACTTGTGCGTTCTTGCTTTTATGTTTCATACTTTTAGAAATATTCTACGTTTTCGGGGGAAAATTACGCACTTTTCTCACACTTTTTAATGCATTTTGATCTCTGATCTACTCATTTATACTTCCAGGTAGAAATTCCATTTAAACTTTAAAATTCTCCACATCTTTCATAAATTCTGGGTGTTATTCAGATTTTAAATCCCATTAAAACTTTAACAATGATAAACATTCTTTGAAACTTAGTATAAAATGACCTTCTCATATTTTAACATTGACTTTGAATATTCCGTCCCACACACCAGAGTGCGTGACATAATTAAAATTCTCATAAATTTGGTCTCATTCCCACAATTTTCCCTCTATATACATAATTTTCGCTTCAAAACTAGGCAAAATGTGTGCTCTTTCATACAACGGAGCTATGGAAGCAGACGTACAGTATACATCGGGCACCGTGAGCCTGAGAGTGACAGTTAACATTGGGCTCTATGCAGCAGTCCCTTGTTGTGAGACAACCTTAACATGCCTCATCTCCATCAACGAGTTCTGCAAAGTATTCTCTCTCTCGTGATGATAATATTTTGGCAACTGGACTCTGGGTTTTAGCTCAGCCTCAGCTTAATTTTTATGCAATGAATTGACCAAGGAGTCCCTTCGCAGTTGCAGCTGGAGACACAAGACATAGACATTATTCAAGTCTTCTCTACTCAATTCATACTCTCAGCTAGAAACTCCATTCAAACCACACAATGTTCCACGTCTTTTACATGTTATGGGCAATAACGATTTAGTTACACGTCTGCTTTTCCACATCCACTATTCACGCAAGAATTTCTTCAGAAATGCTCCTCTGTTGTTTTTTCCTGCTATAATATGTTGAATTATCTTCTGTGGAAAAGCATATCCAGTACAACTTGTTTCAGGGCTTTTCTAAACTGTTGCATATGAATATAAACATCAACATCCGATTCATATGTATCAATTGGATGCACCTTTTCAAATGAGAGAATTTTACTTAGATGATTTTTACAGCAGTCTGTAATAAAAAATGTCTTCTGACATAGAAAGATTTGCAAGCTTCCAAACCATCTGTCAAAAGCATTTCTTACAATTTTGCTTTTGAACTATTAAATAAGAGAATAATATATAATAGTGTGAGCGGTATGGAATTTAGGTTGAGTACAGCTTATGGTTCAGACAGGTGAGACTTCATTCAATCGAGGAATTGAAGCCAACAGGAAATTGCAACTATGTCCTTGGAGCCTGGATGAAAGGTAAACATATTTCTGTGCTGCATGAATGTCTGTTTCATTTAAGAGAAGTTGAGATTTGTAAGGCGAGTCCCAAGGCTGCATTGCCTGGAAAGTTCAAAACCAGCTAAGGTTATTCTGCTCATAGTTGCTAAAGTTAAAATGGTATTAAACATAAAGGGTCAAGTCATCCAATTACAAAAAATAACACACGGTTTCCTAACTTAACCTTTTGGTATCTTATAATGCTGATATTTCTGGATATATTTGCCCGGGTTTTGTGAGAGCTTTGTAAAAATCTAATTCTCAAAAGTAACTAGTAACATAGCTGAACAAATAAATGTAGTGGTGTAGAAGTATACAATAAGTAATCAGTACTATAGCTCTTGGGTAAATTTACTGACATTTTACCACTGTTAAAGCTGGCCCTTACAGTCTTAATCTTAATGTGCTAATACTTTGCCGATAAAACAGAAATGCTAAATTACCTGCCATTATTCCTTTCCCTCTAATCTCGAAAATCATATGTCAAATACATTTTCTTTATTACAAATGTTTCATATACAAAACCAGAAACTATACAACACTCATTTCTTTTCTGCTTTGACTTTGGGGCTGAAGAATGACGACATCGACTTCATGCCAGACTTATCCACTTTAGCCAGAGATTTCTGAGCCGCAGTCATCTTCTTTGGCGGCTGGAATAAGAGGGAGGGGGGAGGAGAGATCAATATCACAACTCATCACATTTTCACAGAGACAGCAGGGAATTCATTACATAGCATTAACTTCAAATCAAGCTGAGAACAAACATGTTGCCACAAAGCAAGCCCCCTTGCCCCATGTGTACTCGACAGACGAAGCTTAAAGAAAGCATTCAACAAACGAGCTACGCTGACAATCGCTCAAGGTCTTCACTCGAGACTCCAGAGACGACCATTAGTCATTGGCAATAATGAAAACAAATGATCAATGCCACAGATTCCTCCAATAATTGTTTGGTCTATTCAGGCAGACTGCTCTGTATACACTCACTTTCCGCGCAAAGTCTGCACTGTTGAATTTGGTGTAGTCCTCTTCGGCCTCCACCGGTAATTCTGAAAGTTTCCGCTTCTGCCGAATGAGGAAGACAAGCTTTTTACAACAAATGGCACCAAACGTTTTTTTAAACCACAGAAAGGCACACCGCCACGAGCTGATTCCACACTGTTGTTGTACAACCCAAGTTAAAAAAAATCAATAAAATGAAAACAGTAGCACAACGCAAATGCATGCAATGTTAGTGAGGTGGAGACATACAGAAAACATGCAGAGAGAGAAGAGAATAGGCTTCATCTACTTCACACGTCTAAGAGAGCCACAAACATACCTTGGAAGGAGGTTCTGTCTCCTTTGGGCTTGTGAGCTGTGGTAACCTGTGCAGTAGAAGAAGAAGAAGAGGCACACTTGATCAACACTTTACCTTCGCACTGATAATGATCATAAATTAGAAGTGTTAGATGTCTGAACTTACTGCAAGTGTTTGAGGAGGGCTTTGCTCAGGTCCTCACTGAGGTACTGGGATATCATGCCATGAGCATAGCGTAGGTAGTCCTCTGTATCATAAAGAACGACAGTGCCAGTTATCAGCAAAACATATTCATACTTTACAGTTTTGTATTGTTTGAGGTTGGGAGAATGTCGTTTTGGGATTATAACCCATAGATCTAAACGGTGCAATATTACTGCCATCTATTGGTCAACATCATTTGCTGCTTGTCTTTTCATAGGAAGATGAGACGGGGAATTTTGCACAGCAATAAAATGGGATTTAAAAAGTGAAGTGGCCTGAAATTAAAGAGATTTACCCTCATGGTAGTCCGAGTCTGACTTCACTCTGATGTATGTTGAGGATTTGACTCCTTCTCCCACGGAGATATTTCTGGCTTTGAGCACAATGACTGTCCTCTCCACCTACACCAACAAGTACAAATAAATGTAGGGAATTCAACTGTGTAAAACCAACCAAGCTTTTTCACATGCACACGGTTTATACTGATATTTTTGTATTGTATTGCAGTAAAAAAATAACTTGCTCTGTTTTTGGACCGTGCACAGAAGAATATGTTTGAATTTCATCTAAAATAGTGGTGACGAGTTCTTTCCAATACCTTTTTCTTCAACCAGTTCATCGTCTTCTCTTGACTGTATCGATGGAACTTCAGTCCTCCCACCTCTGGAAGTATGAAACGGAGCATTTAAACAATGCAATCAGCATTAACAGTTGAGTGATATTTGGTTCCTAAAATAAACTTCACCTTTTTCCTCAGCGATGTGGTGCAGGGAGGACAGGGAACGTGTGCAGCTGAACAGCCTTGAGCAAGCTGGGAATTCCTCATCCATAACAACTTGATCCATGGGCTGGAACTTCCCCTGCGCAGCAAAGGACATTAAAAAAAAAAAAAAAAAAAAAAGATAATAAAACAGATATTCTTCTTTCATATGCGAAGTTCGGGTTAGAAAATGTAAATGATTAAATTAAAGTCCTATTTACAGTCATTCATATACAGCAATTGTTATATCAGAGGCACTATATTGCTGCTCTACTGTCAATTAATATAGTGCGATGGCCAGCACTCTAATTATTACCACAATTATTATGTTTTTGGTTTGTTTGTCTGTCTGTCAACAGGATTACCGGAAGAAATACTGGCCCGATTTTCATGAAAAGGTGTAGTATGGACTCCTTTTGGAGCAGGGCAGACATGCATCATTTTTCACTTATGGAAACGTACTTGGCAGAGGTCTCCGATCTTCTAGTTTTTATTTGTGATTAGGTCACATACTTTGGTACAGTAAATACACTCATTTAGTATCAAACTCAGTCTGCTGAGACTCCAGTACAGAGTTAACATCTTCTGACAACTTCAAAACGAGTCATGTTGTATCTTGTTTTTATGACTTGCATAGAATAAAACTAGACGTTCTTGAAGGAGTTGTACACGTGGATTCATTTCTGCACAGCATCTCCAGCTGCAGCTAGTGTAGCCAGGCACACTGTGTGAGAAACCAATACCAACCTGGCCCTTTGGCTTTGAGAAAAAAATATTACAATGCAGCCTCATTACAAAGACAGACCTTTTCAAATGTTGCTCCCTGTGGGGTGTTGGTAAAAAATTTTTTTAAAAAATGAAAAAGTTCCAACACATAAACCAGAATGTGTAATTTGTCTCCAGCAGCTGAGCTTGCTACTTCCCCAACTTCACGTGTCTCAACTTAGCTTTACGTGCTAAGCCGAGTTAAACACCTTCTGGACCTAACAGTACTGGAGGTATAGAGATATATTTATTGATCTTATTTAGCCAGGGATAACATGCAAAACCTATTTTGCAAGATTTTTGACTATTCTTTTAAAATAGAAGCTGAATCTGATGATATGAATGAAGACTTAAACATATTTGGTGTGCTGTCTTGGTGTTAGGTTATATTGGAAGCAGTGTTAATATAGAGTCCAGAGTAACAATAAACACAAGCATCACAATCTAATGATAACTCTTACACTTTCAAGAAAGGTATAACAATGATAGGTAACAAAATCAACATACATTTTTTTTACTAACTTCACCCTACAGCTAATTGAGATTAATTTATCGAAGAAAGTGCAAATCAGACTCCAGTGTGAATCCATTGGGCAGAGCAAAACTATAACACCACAATTAAACACCAGCTGTGAGATTAACGCAGATTTGTTTCATACCTCTTTGCCAGATTTGATCAAATAGGGCATAATTAGATAAAGAGGATCCATTGGTGTTAAAAAGAGAAGTCTCCCATCTGTTAAAAAAAGAGAAAAGAAATACAGACAACTGTGAAGACACGAACACCTGATTAACATACCGTCACATTTTGAGCCAAGAGCACAGTTTAAATTACAGAATAAAAGTGCAACATCTCTAAATATTAAAATCCATGTATTATTAATTATTAGGTTTGTGTGTTATTATGTGAGCCTGTTCTGATGGTTAGTTTTAATTTGTGTGAGCAGGTCCTCTGTCTTGATGTTGTTTTTTCTAGGCTTGGCATATGTCGTCATAATATACAGACAATGTTCCTTAGGTCATGTTGAACATTTGTTTTGATTTTTATGCCTGATGCACCGACAGTTTCTGCATTGATGATTTGGCTTCTTTGGGATTGCAAAAAACATCTGAGAAATAATGGGAGTAAGAGTAATGTGTAAAGTAAATTATGATGATGATAAATTATGTCCGAGTTTACACTGTAATGAATAATGAGACCAACCTCTCTGTACAGTCTGGCCAACAAACCAGGAGTGGAAATCTTCTTCAAATGCTTTGACCTCAAACAGCTGTTCATCACCACCACTCAGCATATACAGAGATGCTGCATCTGCAGGATAAAAAAAAACAAAAAACGAGGAACAGTGTTACTTTCACTACCACATCTGCAAATGCGGTTCACAATATACAGAACTAGACTGCTGGAATAGGTCAAAGGTTTGTCTTTAATATGATTTATTTTATACATATCCTCATCTTTGGCTCTTATCATATTTTGAATTTATGTTAATACAGTGTTGTTAGGGCTGCAATAAACAATCACTTTTATTATTGATCTGCAACAAATTTGATCATCGATTAAAAATGTGCCTGTGGCGTTTTCTTGTAAACAAACAAAAGTTATGTTTAAATCCAGTGTTACTAACAAAAAGGCATTGTGTGTATCCTTGAGGTCTAACAAATGTGAATGCTTTTCTTTCCTTATAAAACATTTGCACGAGATTAATAAAACAGGGACCAACTCCTAGAAAAACAGCTCCATAGCACTACTAGAGGGCCAAAAGTATTTTTATAAATAGTCCCTCAAATGTGAAGTGTGAAGTGATGTGATAGTTAACTGAATATGTTTCAGGTTTTTCACTGATAGTTGGGACAAAACAAGCTATTTGAAGACGTCACCTCGGGCTATGGAAACTTGAGATGGACATTTTTCATAAACTGACGACACTTTAAAGACCTGACGATAATGAAATTGTTGGTTGCAGCTCTACGTAGATGTGAACAATTAAAAAAAAAAAGAGATAGACCTGTAGCAGGATTCCTCAGTCTCACAAAAACGGGGTCACTGTCGTGCTGCTGAGTGTCGATGACAGAGTCTGTGGACACCAAAACAAATGTAAGATCCTTGATGACTAACGTTGGAGACTACAACAAAGCAGTAACGCATTTCCTGTGACATGTGGCTAAAGTTATAGTCGTGATGGCATAATAGCTAACAATTCTACCATTACTTAAGTAACTAAAGTGATGAGAGTTATCCATAACTTTGCTATGGTTACCTACGTCACGTTAGCAAGCTAGCTTAAGTTAGCTCAAACTGAACGTCTGCTTCACCGACCTGCAGCGATGACCACCCAACTGTCATTTTGCACATTAGGCGTTCGCTTCTTTTTAGTAGCCATGTTGTATAATTCAGTTTAACTGAGTGGTCTTCTGTTGACGTTGTTGTGGGTTTCTATTGCTATAAAAATTAAAGCTAATTTGGGCTAAAAACAGAGTCGTGCTGGCGTGAGCTCAGAAAAGGCGCCTCGCTCTCTGAGCACTTTCTGTTTTGTCACAGAGGTAAAAACAATATATTTTTATCACGACATCGGCTCTTTTTCTTAATTTTCTTAAATCAGGCGATACTACACGCGTTTTTAACAGCATGTAGATATTCCAACGTCGAAACAAGTGCAAAAAGAGGCGAAAAGGTCACCGTTATAGACCTTTAATGTACCCTGTTCACCCTGTTTTTAATGCAGTGGAATATTCCGTCGTGACGTCATGTCAACATGCAGTTCCAGAGTAAGGCCGCGAGATGTCGCTCAAGAACTGTGATAATAATTACATGGTAGGGTTGGAGGTTTGTTTACACAGTTTACCTTCCAGTCACTTAGATGATGTTTCTGAAATAAAGGTTTGTCTTCACACAGAGCCAGAGGGTGCTTTGCTCTCACGTGCAAGTAACTTGTTGTCCTTTGGCAGTGATGGAAAGTACATTTCTTCAAGTATTGTACTTAAGTAGCCTAAAATATTTAGGTTAACTGCTCGCACTTTACTTATATTTCCATTGCATGCCACTTTATACTTCTATTCCTTTACCTTTCGAAGGCAAATATTGTACTCTTTACTCCACACAATTTATTTGGCAACTTTAGTTACTATTTTATAGATTTAGATTAATATTACAAAATATAAATCAACTAATAAATTATGATATAGTATTATAGGTTAAGCCACCCAGTATATTAACTCCACTTTTACCAGCTGCAAAGTTAAAGTGATAAACACATGAATGCATCAATAATTCTGAAATGGGCCATTCTGCATATTGACTACTTTTACTTTTGTTATTTTAAGTGCCTTTTGATATTAATACTTTTGTACCTAATATTTTTAATGCATGACAGGTTAAGGACAGAGTATTTCTGCGCATTAATATTGCTACTTTTACTTAAGTAAAAGATCTGAATAGGCTACTTCTTCCACCACTGTCTTTTTGGCACACTTGCATACAGCAGATTGGGGGATCCATCTGTCCTTCAGTGAGAGGAGGGCATCTCTCACACTCTCGCTCAGGATATGACACTGTGTGTGTCCCAGTTGGTTTTCAGTGAGTCACTTGTTTGTTTGTTTTTTCTCCTTCTTGCACTGTTCATGTGCATGCTCAAACGATGATGTGTAGGATGATTCTGTGTGTTTTCATCCCTATTAGATGACTATAGCTGTGTCATCAGTTTGTTAAACTGTTGGGGGGGTCCCTCTGATATGTTTATATAGCTTTTTTTGAGCTGTTGATTTCCCTTTCTCTTAAAGACACCCACAGCACAGCCCATTAACAGGTTTTTAATTAGCTTGTTTTGGTAATGAGGAGGGGAGGGATTTCAGTGCTGGTTGACTGAGTTTTTAAACATCGCCTATACAGTGTCCCTTTGGGGGAGCAGCATAGAGGAAAACTATGGATCCTACGCAGGGTGACTTGTTGTATCATGTTTCTCTCACTTGCGCATTTTCTTGTCTTCTTTTTCCGCATTTTCAGTTTATTGTGCCTTTCTATCCCTTGTTTTCCGTTCTTGCTTTGGTCAAATTTGAGCAACACACACTCTAAACCTTTTGAACACTGTCTCCTCCTTGAAATCAGTTAGATTTATGTTGCTATAGTCTGTGACAAAGAGAGCGTTGGTGAGATATTGTCTGTGAATTACTCGTTTTATGGGTCCCGGGAGTATCACGCACAACAGTCTGTGTGTCTAAACAGAATATTCCATGAAAGCTTTCTTTCTTTTTGGGTTGCTTGAGGGAACGTCTGTGTTTCTGACTGCCAGGGAGAACAACAGCGGCCTTTCTGGTACGCTGGACCACAGACAGCCCCAGAGAGCCGAGTCCTCTGTCACCAGCATGCAGACAAGAACAAAGTGGGTCTAAATTTAGGCCCCGATATGGCTTTGTTGACCGTAAAGTCAGAGACCCCTTCCCCACACCCAAACCCTCATCCATCATTCAACAAAGAGAAATTCAAGATAAACGGGAAGGTAATCCAGGCATTGCGAGATATAAGAACAAGTGACAACGAGGAACAAACGAGGAAAAGAGGAATTCCACACAACCAAAGTCTGTTCTGTTCATCTCCCCCTCAAGCTCTACTTCCTTCTTCCCTATGTAATTCACTTTTGAGCCTCCTACTTCTTCTTAGAAAAAATTATGATTCCAATAAACTTCTCTGTGGAGGTAGGAGTTTATTGCAGCCAGCAGGCGGTGGACGGTTGGTCACACTCTGCTGAGCACATTGAGCCGCCCCATGGTCCTATCTATCTCTGTGGCCTCATTCGTGGTGGTCCAATGCAGGGTGGCTGGTTTCAGCTTTGCATATCGACTCAGCCTCGAGCCGTCATGTCCCCACCGTGTGCCGTGCATTACCATCGGAGTGTTTTCACCCACTTCCATCTTTTATTTTCAGGATTTGTAGAGTGAAAAGAGCTGATTTCCAAGAGCACACATAATGACAATTTTTAACTGTCATGGCTGCCAAGAGAAGCAGGTTATAAATAGAAAGACAACGTCACTCATGGTGCCACTTTTTCTGTGTGGATACAGACAGAGGCTGTTATTTCACGCAGCTGTTATAAGCCACATTTTGAATTCCCTGCAGATCAAAGAGGTAATGTACACATTAATACTAGACATGCACACACATAAAAACAGATGTGGAGAGAAGTCCCTTGGCAGCCGAAGCCTTTGAGTCATCATCTGGGATTCCCTTCCTCTCACTTCCAAATATGGGTGGGATTGTGAGAGAGCGGGAGGCAGAAAGTGGAACCCCCTCGTGATGTCAGAGCTCTGACTGGAAATTCACAGGAAGGAATGTCGGGAATGCAAGAATCACCGAAATGCTATTCCCGCATGCATGTTTGTAAAGTCTGAGTTTTAGCACACATGCCTCATGTTCGCCCCCCACACACCCACACACACACACACACACACACACACACACACACACCCACACACACACACCCACACACACATGATGTTCTTCACTAGTTCACTCATTGGGAAATATGCTTTCCCGTAAAGTCTTATTCCTCTTCACCCCACAGGATGGTGACTCCTCATTCCCAGCATCAGTTGCTCTTTGTGAGGCCTCTGGTTGCACTTGGTATTTCCCCTCTCCCTAAAGGCAGAGCATGGCGTCATGGCTTCAACATTAACTGTGTGCTTGGTGTAAAAATGTGAAAATATATGGATTTCCTTTTTTTTTTGGACAATACTCATTTGCTTTAGTACTTTAGAATACTTTTGAAGGGAACTATTTAACTTTTTACTACTCTACATTTATCTATTGGCTGTAGTTAATTTACAGAACATATGCAAAACATAAAATAAGCTTATTTTTTGTTCTTATTTTTACGTTTGAATCTCTCTTACTGTGTTAACGTATGCACCATTATACGCCAAAGCAAATTCCTTGTATGTGAAAACCTACTTGGCAATAAACCGAATTTTCATTCTGATTCTGAGTTTGAAGCTCATAAAGCTTTAAATTTAAACCGACTTACCATGGCAGTGGCAGTGGGCCCCACACCGTCATTTACCAACCAGTAATCCTCGAATGCTACATGCTCCAGGTTTACTGCGTGTCAATTCATTTGTGGTCATTATATTGAACACAAATGTACCTAGAAATATGCCTAATACAAACATAGTACATTCCCGAGTTAGGAAGTCGTTACTTTAACTTCTGTGTGTTCTTGAGCTTAAAGTCGTGATGTGGAAACAACATGGACACTGCAAAAAAGATGTGTTGTCTTTAATTGCTCAGAGCAGCTGAACAACACATTGACAGCTGTTTGTTTGCATTTGAGGGGGCATTCACGCAAATTCTTCTAGTTGGGAACTAATTTTTCAGAGTATTCCGACACCACATGATTGCAGCACAAATGCCCTATTTCGCAAAGTTAACGAAAGCGAAACATAATTTGTGTGTCTGCCCAGTCATTCGGATTCGCCCCAAAATGTAATTCCTTGGCCCATGCTTCACCCTTTTTCCGTAATCCTGTTGACAGACAAACAGACAAGCAAACCGAGCCAAGAACATAACCTCCTTGGCAGAGGTAATAATAAAAGTTTATAATCAGTTAATTAACACATTCTTTCTGGTCATGTAGTGAACTTTACATATATTGGACAAGCGTCTTGTCATTGTTTCTCAGAGGCTTTTGGGAAGCGTTGGGAACGTGATCCACTCGTAGTCATCCGTGGAGCTACAAGCTCCTTATCTTTTGCCAATAAGTACGAAAAATGGCTGTTTTGTTTGGAATTGTGATTGCAAAAAAGTTAATCTTGTGGAAAATGGACTCTGTACCCATGTATGATTTGTGGTTGAGAGAAATGACAAACGCATTACATCTGGAGAGACTGAGATTTTATAATGAAGATAGAGGAGGTGTGTTTGATAAGATCTGAGACCCTGTACTGAATTTATTTTCAGGGTAAGGACTAATGTGTTGTGTCCAATGTAAAGTACCGTGCTGTTTATATTTCTATTTTTAATTGTGTGTGTACACTTTTGTACTTTTTACATTTAAATTACCCTGGATGTGTTTTTTTTTTCTTCTTCTTTTCTTTGTTTCTTGCATGTCCGTATTCCAGCTATGGTCTCAGAAAATAATAAACACAGGGCTTAAAAAAATAGGAAAGAAAATGCACAACTGATCAAATACAAACAGTTGCCACACAGTAACTCGGGGCCTTTGAGGGTCCGAGGTCCAGGGGAGTTGCCTGATTTGCCTGGTCAGTTATGCAGCCCACCCATCAACCCCATCAAGTTAAAGGTACCCTGTTGAGTTGACCACAAGTAGAAATGTTTCGACCAAAAACTTCCAGGAATTATGGAACCAGAGTTATTAATCTCAGGAACTTAAACCACAAACTGAAAGTCCCTTTTTGTGCACTTCCAAGAAATGGGAAGATTGGGTAAATTCTACTGATGACGGATTAAAAAACTTTTTGAAAGCAGTTTTCCCCCATGAAAAAGCAACAACACAGAGCCCTTCTGTTGTTCTTTGTATTTACTGCTGCGTGACTCTGATGTTTGAGTCAGTTGTAATAAAAGTAGTGCCATAAAGCAATGTTTTGATGAGTGGGTTCCCGTTTTTGTTTGTACCTCATGCACACCATGTAGGACATGAATCACAAGACATACATTCCTGCCAATGGCTTCACACTATTCTACTTATTGCAGGTGATGATTATGTGCCCAAAAAAGTAGTACAGGGCCAGTAAATTGCAGGGAAGAGTATAAGTTAGAAAACATGGATGTTTTTTCAAAAAACATCAGCGTTTTTATGAGACAGAAAATGCATTCAATACGTTTGTTAGACCTCCATGAAACTGACGCTGAACGTTAACAGAACTTTGTTTATAAGAAAACACCACAAGGCACCTTTTAATATATTAGTTATTTAAAACTGATCGGAACATTGTACTGCTAAGATTCTCTAGGTTTAAACATGTACTGTAAAACATTTCATATTAGGTACAAATTCATTTCCCACCGAGGCGTTCGCTGCTTTTTAGTGACTGAAATGTGCTTATCTCTTCATTGTGTATTTTTTAACTCAAAGTTTATTAATCATGGAGCTAGGGCTGAGATGAGTTGCAAAAATATTTGATAAGGTCACTTGGCAAAAAAGTCATTTCCAGTTATTTCCTGTCTTCAGTTATTCATCAAGCAAAAACACCAAAGATTCACTAATCCCAGTTTGTGAAATGTTTTGCAGCTCTTTTCTGTTTCATGTAATCTCTAATTGAATATTGAATTGAATATTTTTTTTGGTTGTTGGACAAAACAACCCATTTCAAGATATATAGACTATAATAATTAGTTTATTAATAAAAAATATATATATATTGAAAACTTCATCCAAATTGAAACGGAGTGTCGCAGACCTAACACTGATGAGTGGGTCCTGATCAAATTGTAAACTCTGACACTTTGGGGGGGGGGGGTGTCTGTCTGTCCCAGAGGCTTTCATCTGCCCATGATCCCTGCCTGTCTCCTCTCTCGCTTCTCTTCCCCTCTCTTTACGCTGTCCCGCCGAGTAGATGTCCCACAATACACCATCCCCAACCCTAATTATTGTTTACTAGGATCAATCTCTCTCTCCCTGTCCCTCCCTCCCTCCCTCCCTCCCTCTCACTGTACCAGGGACCAGAGATGATGTGGTAATTACATCTGCCGACTGCTGGTCTGCCGCAGACGGCTCCGCAAGTCTCTCTGTTCAGAGAGAAATTAGAGACTGCTCAGCACATGTCCAGGGCTGTAATTAGAATAAGTACTCTGTGTATGAAATGTGTTTATTTGTTTATTTATGAGACCCCAGAATTCCAGGCCACTTCGCCGTGCTTCTACTCTCTAAGGTTGGGTCATATCAGGGGATGTGCACCAAAACCAGAGAGTCATGAGCGTATGCAACTGTAGCGGCTCTTCTCTTAAGCACCAGAGTATTTATTGTTGAACAAATTAAACGTTTAACTGATAAACTATGAAAAAAAAATGTAAAAAACAACAACCTTATTCAATAGAATACACTCAGGGGTTTTCTGAGTTGTGGCCTGGTATGACCAGTAGCTTATAGTGGCTAACGTTAGCTAATGTTATCTAACTAAATTGAGTCTGTTCGCCAACTTAATGCCACTCCTCCACTTGTTCTGCTGTTACACTATAGGTTTAGAGGAATAGTTTGACATTTTTGGAAAGATGCCTATTTGCTTTCTTAGTTAAATTGATTGGTACCACTCTCGTGTCTGTACACTCCCGCCAGCATCCGGCTAGCTTAGCTTAGCACAAAGACTGGAAACAGCTAGCGTGGTTCTGTCAAAGGGTAACGAAATCTGCCTTCCAGCACCGCTGCAGTTCACCAATTAACACGTTTCATCTTGTTTGTTTGATCTGTTGAAAAAAAGTGCAGAAATGACAAGTTGTAGTTTTGCGAGCGGGTTGTGTAGCGGACTGGGTTTCTTGTTGCCATTGTGAGGTTGCCAGGCGACCAGCGGAGCTTCATATTTATGTTACAGCTCAGCGAGAGTTAACCTATCAATCATGTCATCTAACTCTCGGCGAGAAAGGCAATAAAAGCACATTTCACAAAATGTCCATTATCTCCTTACTGTCACTTGTGGCCAAAGTTGCTGAAAAGATACATATATGTAAATATAAACATAGATACACTGTTTCCAAAAAGATACATAGGGTCACTTTTTAAGATTATATGTTGTGTAATATATTTACCTAATGTTTCTGCATAATATAATTCTACCACTGCCACTTGTGTCTGCTCTGTCTGTGCAACTCATGCCTGTCCATCCTTTTGGAGAGGAATCCCTCGTCTGTACGTGAGGTCCCTCTCGTTTTTCAAAAAAAGTTTTTCTTGAGTTTAGAAGGTGATAGAAGGTGTCCCGTGTTATACAAATAGTAAAAATTGGGCTATATAAAATAAAAACTTAATTTCACTATAGGAAAATATAGAGTTTAAGTGGATTATGTTCCCAAACCAAGAACAGAGGAAGAGGCTGGACATGGAGCTCAAAATATCTCCCTTTTTCTTTAAAAAAATGTTTTATTTCAAAACTACACCCTTAGTTCCTCTTTAGCAACTGTTTCCTCTGACTACCAGTCCACAACTGGGACATAAAAAAAAAAAAAAAAACACTTTTGAATCTCTCTGTTAGAGCAGATTCTCACTTTTCCTCTTCTTCACTGATAGCAGTATTTCTCCTGTTTCACGTTTGCAGGGATCTAGTTTCAGACACAAAATATTTGAGGGGACCCAGAGCTGCCGAAGGGGCGCTTTTCTCCACTCCCAGATTTATGAGCTGCGCAATGAGACAGCCGACAACTCGGGCCATTAAAAGATTATCTGGATCTTTCACAGGCATACTGGGACAATTTGGGAGCAAAGTCATTATGTTCATGCCATATAAATCTACAAGGTGGAGGGTGACACACAAGAGCAGTCTATTACACAGTGTATTTGTGTGCGTGCATGTGTATGTTGCAGTATATGTGCTGTGACACATCTGTGCCTATTTTATATTCCCCCTAAGACAAATAAATTCGGCAGTATTTAGAGAAATTCACAGCTTTGAAGGACGCTTTTGATTTTGACACCAAACTACTGTCATCATGTCTTGCACGTCATCTCTTATCAAGGACGCTGAATGATTTAACTGTGAGGTTTGGAGTGTTTATAAGAAGCTTTGTATTTTAATAATTTTCATATTTTTATTTTTTTTAAGGCCTCTCACACTCCATAATCTGAGAATCCTTACCGGAGCAGAAAAGCAGATGCTGGATGAGAGCGGAGGACGGACGGAAAGCAAACGCATGAAGGTGTTCGTGTTGAGGGAGACGGAGTGACTACACAGCAGTGACAGGTACTGGATGGCTGAGAGCCTTTAACTTACGTACCTCAGAAGATGGATTGACCCAGCTGCTTCATAAAATAACTAGTCAGTCTTTTAGTGAAATTGTTCCCATGATGGATCTATGCTTTTATGTCAGAACTGTCATTTTTCCACTAAACTAAAACGACTCCATGTGCTTCGAAGGACTTCACATCAGAGCTGACCCACTGCACATGTTCAATAAACACATTGGCATTTTAAACACAATCATTTTTAAGTGATGCATGAAATGGTGTATGTCAGCGAATATTTATATTGGGACATGAATGGATAGACAGTGTGTCAAGACCACTGACTTCATCATTCGTGACCAGAAAGACCAAATTGTGATTCATGTTGAATACAGTAAGAGTTTTGGCAAATTTCCATGCGATAGGTAATGACAACTTTACTTGCCAGCGCCATTATCTCAGAGTGTGAACAAGAACTACCAATAAGCTCTTCCAACAGGACGACAAACCAGACGCTTTCGTCTCAATAGTAAAATTAGTAATTACTCTCCAGACTGGACCCTGTCTCACAGTCTGCATTTTGTCCTTGGCTACTCAGGGATAAGGGTCTTGGCATGTACTGGCCAACTGTAATGTAATCAAAAAAGGCAAGTCCGTGAATCTGGCGGCGTGATGTCATCACTATGAGACACTTGTGTGATATCATAATTATGAGGTAATGGCGGGAGGGGTGTGTAAGTTTATGACTTTGGCACACGCTCAGTTTACCGTCAGCCGACTGCAACGGGGTACTAATGAGAATAGATAGCCTGCCTCAAAGTGTTTGTGTGTGTGTGTGTGTGTGTGTGTGTGTGTGTGTGTGTGAGAGAGAGAGAGAGAGAGCGCACATGTTCATGCTTTGATAAATTGATTGGTTATTGGCAGAATGATGTAGTCGAGGGTTGATGCAAATGACCTACAGATACACGCCGGAGGAGGATGCATGAGGAAAGCATGTGAGTTTTGAAGTCAACAAGTTTCACATGAATCTGATTCATGTTTCCCACTGACACACACTGTTTTTAGACGGTGTCTCATGAAGCACGAGATACAGTCAGACAACACCAAGCCACTCATCAGAGTTTCTTGTGAACTCAAGTCGGTCAGAATGACCAAAGGTTGAGTCTTTTTCCAAATTTACTCTTTGTGGTCTGAGCAATCGGCCAATCTCCCACACATAATACATCGTCATAATAGGCCTGTGAAGTTAAAGGTGGTGGAGCAGTGATTCAGCGATGAACTCAACACCCAAATACCCAAATACCCCGGTCCAGATTTGCTGTCCCTCTTGCTGCCACTGGCTTTCTCCTTATACATCGATGGCCTGTGTCGTGCGGCTCGGTCTGAGCCACTTTGTTTGTTTCCCATTTACAGAGCCAGGGCTGTGTATGAACACCAGACTATATTCACTGAGTTTGACAAAAAGTGGAATGGATTAGAATCGCTGACTCCACCTTTAATACCTGAGCTTTAGTGTGTTTTCTGATTTGTGGTGGCTAGTTAGTTTTGTAATAAAGCAATCAAAGCTTCTTCTGCTGTTGGACTCGCTGTTACTAATTTGGAATGAGAAAATCAGCCGAGTGAATAAAATCTTAATCTTAATTGTTGCATGACATTCTGCCTCCCCATTGTGTCATTTTGTTATTTTTGTCTCTGTACGTATGACATCTAATGCATGTCTGAGAGAGGGATCCGTACTCAGTTTCTCTTGTTAAATGTTGTGTTCGACCCATAAAACACAGAATAGCACAGACCAGATTTCCAAGAATAAAAACAACTACTTTTATTTTCATGTTTCAAAGTATACTAAAGCTAGTATACTAAACCACAGAGGGTATTTCCAATGCATTAAAAAAAAAAAATAGCACAAATGAACTCTGTGTTCCTCATCCCATGTGGCCAGTCTGAGGAGTTGCCTGGTATATATAGACGAGCATGAAGGAGCTACACCTGGTGCTTATTGCAGACTAAACAGTGGACTGACCATAAGATGGGACAGATTTTTCCCTGTTAAAGGGGTTTTTGGGGGAGATTTTCCTACAAGGGTGTCCTATTCTGACAGCGACTGTAAAGTTATTTGGGACACATTTGTGACTTTGGAATTGACTCTCTGAATGCTTTTGAACGGCTCAACAGAAAAAGTTGTCAGTCAAATTACTGCTTACATACACCAAAGTAATATAAATAGGTTTACGTCTTTATTCATCGTAAACAGAATATCAGTCAGTTGCTCTTTGTTTTCTTAGTTCAAATGTATTCTCACCTCTACCTCTGTAACCTATGGGCTCAGACCAGATTCACGTTAGGACTCAAAGGATTGATATCTTTTAATCACATATAAAAAGCAGCAATAGGATCAATTTTATAACAATCAGAAATGTGGCATATTAGTCCGCTCATTTTAGTTTTCAAAAAATTGAAATAAGAAGATGCACGAATTACGAGTTCCTTTCCACGTGACACTGACATTCATTTTTGGCCTCCACCAATTGCCCACTGAGGAGGGCATAGACGAAATGTCCTCCATTTTCCCCCTGTGCTAAATGTTGACATTGAAAACTGAATAAAAGCAACTTCGTAATTGATTTGGGTGTTCGAAGCCTTTGGTTGAAGCACACCACCTCTCTCTTTATGCCTGAGGTTGAGATGTTTTTTCTTCTACCTCACATAAATGTGACAAATTGTTTTAGTTGTGAGCCATTTAATGTGAAAATTACTGCAATTCTAAAAGCTCATAGTAACAGTTGGCAAGCTAGTATAAGATTTTTCTTAACTCTTTTTTTATGAGTGCACATATGGAGAAAATCACATACAATAACTGTGCACAAGCCTCAGGTCATATGGAGCACACATGAAGCATAATAATCATAAATTCTCACATCAATACAATCTTTATTATAGAATCAATAATGATATGACAGGAATCAAATCCAGGTGGTGTTTAATTATTTCCAGAACTGAGACAATGAGTTTTACAAAAATGAATCCTGTGTTTTTGATTAATTAAATGATTCAATTACATTTAAAACTGTTAATTCTGACTACCTAATTGGCTGCTAGAATTGACGTGACTCAATCTGCAGCGGTGACCTGCTGTTTCATTGTCAATTACAGGGAGTTAGAAGTGAAAGTGTGACCTCACCCAAACGATCACATGTGCCAAAGTCACCCTGCAGAAATGACATCATGGATAATGATGTCATCCCAGGATCCCAGACCATCTCCCATTCCCGCTTAAATGCTTTTAGGCTTGGCTGCACACACACACAAAGACACATTGCACACACATAAAACCCACTCCAGGAGCCTCTCCCAATACTGAGTCGTGATATAAACAAGACAAGCACACAACAGATGCGATAAGGATGTCATTTGGCCTCAGAACAAATAAAGCAAGTCTCCAGAACTAAAAATTCCTAATAATGAGCTTTGTAAACCTTCAGGGTTGTGAGAGAAGCCAGGCCACAGCTTCTCACATTCTGCAATGCCAGGAAAAATCTCCACTTTAAATCAGATTCTAAATGTATATTGAGCCCCTTGCAAAATACACCCGAAATAGAAAATAAATAAATCGCTGTGTTCATTTTCTGCTTGTATACAGAGTTCCTCTGTAAGCAAAAATAAAACAACTGGTAGTAAAACAGGACCCTAACTCTGAAAATAGCCATGTGTGTTTAGGAAGAGACTTTCAACGGAGCCTGGCGTCTCCTCAGAGCAGGTTTTTATTGTACTTAACATCACCATATTATCTTGATTTATATTGAAGTCCTACATTGGTTAGATGACAAATGGTTACGCTTCCGTGCATTCATTTAGATAGACTGAACTAAAATATTGTGGTATTATGATGGCAGCAGTGGATTGCAATTAAACTAACTGGCCTCTCTCTCTCTCTCTCTCTCTCTCTCTCTCTCTCGCTCTCTGTGTCTCTCTCTCTCTCTCTCTTTCTCTGTCTCTCTCTCTCTGTGTCTCTCTCTCTCTTTCTGTCTCTCTCTCTCTCTCTCTGTCTCTCTCTCTCTCTCTCTCTCTGTGTGTCTCTCTCTCTCTCTCTCTGTGTCTCTCTCTCTCTCTCTTTCTCTGTCTCTCTCTCTCTCTCTCTCTGTCTCTCTCTCTCTCTCTCTCTCTCTCTCTCTCTCAAACCCGTACACAGGCGCTCCCCCACGGGCCCTGTGCCCAGTGCCTGACCTTAGTAAATACGTGGCTAATTTGAAGCATGTGGCGGCAAATTGGAAACACTGAGCTTTTAAAACTATGGACTTTTCTTATGCACATGCTAATTCCTCCCAGGAGATCGCCTTAGATGAAATGACCCAAAACATGTCAATGTTAGGGAGACATTTGGGCCCACAGGGTGGAAGGAGGAGGGGGTTCGAAGGGTGGACAAAGAGCGGCTGAAGGGCAGAGGAGTAAGTTAAAGAGGGTGTGCTTAAAAAAGTGGGGAAATTCATTCAATTCATCCAATAATAAAACCCCAGGTTGCTCACCTCCTTCTTTTACATCTCACTCTTTATCTGTCACTTACACACACACACACACACACACACAGACAGACACACACCCACACATCCCACGCACAGGTGGAAATTCTTTGTGCTCTACCTCCCGCTCGAGGGAGAGCTGCATGTTCCGTGTAAGACAACAGGTGCGCGCAAGGCAGGAGTGAACATGAGCTTGTGCATGTGTGTCTGAGAGTGTGTGCGTGCACGTGTTCACACTACGAGTCTTCTCTCTCTCTGTGCAGACAAACAGAGAGAGAGTGTGAGCGTTTGGCCGGGGTCCACATCTCACTCTGGGTGGACTCCTTGCCCAGTCCCATCAACGCTGCGAAAATGTCCAACCTCACCTGGTCTTCAAGTGAGAAGTGCAATCCTGTTTTTCTCAGAGTCACACTTAAAGGTTTGCTTAAAAAAAACAGTTCTTCTCATTTTCTCATTCTGATTTGTCTATGGGAATTAAACAATGGTATTAGAAGACTAAAGCCGTTTTCTCATATGAATTCTGGATAATGTCTGGAGAATCAGGTCCGCACATTGTCCTGAGTTTCCCTTTCACACCTTTAGCACAGAACAGAAGATTGTCCGTGTCATAAGCGTCCTAATTTGGGTAGACGTTCAAGAGGCAGGACATGACGCAGATTACACTGCGGTCACGCAATTGGTTCGTAATCTGGTCAAAAACAACCAAGTAATTTGCCGTTCTTTGAATTCCCCCGACTATTTCGCCATCAGTCCTTACCGACAGAAATTCCCAAATTTCACCCTCAGATGTTTGTTTTCTCTTCTGGTTTTGCATCAGCCGTATAGAAACAACATCAACTCAACCACGCACTTGCTGTGAATTCTCCGGACACTGGCTAAATAGGACATCCCGCGGACTTTGTACTAGGGAGCTGGCAAGGCAAAGTCCATTTGGTGTACCGTCCGAATGATTCGGACATTTACGTCGTCACATACAGCTATAAGCAAATAAAATTCAGTGTAGCAGTGCACGTGTGAAAGGGGCTGTCGAGTCTGCAGCCATGCAAGTGGCTCTTTGGGCCTGTACAGCGGTGTTGAGTTACATGCTAACGGTCATCATGCTAACATGTTCACAATGACAATGCAAACATGTCAAGGTTTACCGCGTGTTGCCGTGTTCTCAATCTCTAGAAACAGATGTGTACGTTTGAGCGGGCTTTGATTGTATGCAGGTAAACACTCCGTGTAGAGAGCAAAAGAGGCGGAAGGCATTGACCGAAATGCAATCTGAGAACCCATCGGCTATTGTCTGACAGCGAATTCACTTTTTATTAGCTTAAAATGTGCTTGTTAACTGGCTACTTGTGAAACAATGCAGTCTTAGACGCCGTCTCTCAACTCCAACTCCAGTCTTACGATCCTATTCAGACTGTAAACAATGAGCAGCGAACAGAAAAGGAAGATTTGGCCCAAATATCTGCTGGCTACACCAGAACCCCAGAAAGAAAGAGCCTTACCCGAGGTTACGAGGTTACGCGATTGCCATGTTCTTAGTTTAGCATGTTAGCATAATTATATTTAGCACTAAACACAAAGTACATCTGAGACGGATGGTTATGTTAATATTTTTGCAAGTATTTATAATCGATCCTGAGGGACATTCATGGCAGTCCATCTAATAGTTGTTGGGACAATTCACGTCAAACCAAAAAATGGCAGCCTCATTGTGACACTAGACTTAAATTCATATCTGCTGGTGGAACGGGAGGAAAAGTCACTGGGATGTATCCTCTGGAGAATATCATGGCAATCAATCCAATAGCTGTTGAGAATTTTCAGTCTGGACCAACCAGCATTGTGGTGGACCGACCGCATGGCTAAAAATCAAAAACATAATGCTACGTAGCTTTTTTTTTTTTCTGTTAAAATTGTACACTTTAGGTCTTGAGCGGAGAATATCATTTGCAGTAAATACCCTCCCTCTATGCTTGGCACAAAGATAAGATCTCCAGTTCTCCGCTTCATGTCCACAGATGAGCTTCCTTGTTGGTCTAAATTTAGCCCTGGTCCCCTCTGGAGGCCGGAGCAGGTGGAGGTGACGGGGGCCTTGGCCTGTACTTATGGGACAGACGGGTGAACACCATGACCAAAGCCCCAGATCTCAAAATCTAGTTATAGAACTGCTAATGATATCCCCACCTCAGCACACACTCCTCTAAAAATGAGTCTGTTATTGCCTCAAACTCATGGTTATAATCTGTGTCATACTGTGTTACAATCCCAGGCTGAAAACAACAGATTTCACTGGCAGACTTTAAAACCACCTATCAAAACTCCTCAGCACCGCCACATGAAAACCTCCAACCATGCCTCAATATTTTGAGACTTGCAACGTGTAATTTGAGACCAGCTTTTGTGGGCACACAGTCTCCAAAGCTCACCATTGTCCCCTCTATAGAGAAAAAGAGGGGGGGGGGCAAACCAAATTGCTGCAACTTTATCTTTCCACTATAATGGCTCCAATATCTACTACTACACATGATGTCTATCCCCACCGTTTCTCATTTCAGAAAGTTGCTGATCCCCATATTGCTGGCCCATTCACCAGGATGACATCATAGGCTTAGACTGTGCCAACTGTGCTCAATAAAGCCCAGGCGTGTTTCAGTGTGGGAGTGCCTCTGCTGCACTGAGACTCGTATGAAAGACGTGAGTGAGAAGATCTTTGTACCAAATTAGTCATGGCAAAAAAATGGAGATTATTTCTTGTCACCAGTATTCACCGATTGTAAAGAATCTGAATCATTGCAACAACATCCTTTTCTGCCTCCTGTAGATGTTAATGTGTGTGTAGCTGAGCTCAGAGCGGTGAACTACTCCGTGGTGATGCCTTTTATTGTTTGCAGTGGGCTCTATTTCAAGAAATATAAAGTGTTAATTAGTGAGTTTTAGATGCTGGCAGCTAGTTCAAGACTGTCCTCTCAAGCGTCAGTCTTTTAAGCAAGTGCCCCAAAAACGACATGTTTAGTGAGGTAACAAAGGTAACAAAGGTGACCATGGAGTGACAAAGTCACAGGGAAAGTTCTGGGTGGAGAGATCAACAAAACATCGGACTTAAACGCAGGAGACCGCTGTTTGTCTCCCGTTTCAAACCGACAGTTTTCTTTCTTTTTTTTTAAAGCATGACCGTGTTTGTTCTTAGTCACGTAACCATGACGACAAAGGTGAAGTGTCATTTCAACCCAAATTAAATTGAGTGGTTTGCATACCTGCTGAGACTTAGAGGAGAAGATCGATACCAGTTTTATGTCTGTAGGTCACGGCCAGCAGGTCATTAGCATAGCTTAGCATAAAGAATGGAAACAGGGCAAAACAGCTAGCCTGGCTATCAGCCTACAGCACCTCCAATGCTCACTAATGCACACTTTATATCACATTTGTTTAATCCATACAAAAAGCCAAGTGTAAATACAAGAAGTTATGGTTTTACGGGGGGTTATGTGCAGGACAATTTCTCGGCTGGCAGCAGTGACTCCAAGCTGTTTCCCGCTGTTTTCCCTCTTTGTGCTAAGCTAAGCTAACCGGTTGTTGGTTGTAACCTCATAATTAGCGTTCACCCAAGAGTGGTATCGATATTCTCAATTAACTCTCAGCAGAAAAGCAAAGAAGTAATTTCACAAATGTCAAATTATTCCTTTAAAGCCATTTGTGTATAAAGACTATGGTCTGTAATGAGTACTGTATAACAAAGTGCTGTAGGGATGACGCATTTTTGTAGACCAACCCGGAGGCTAGCATCGCACTGGTTGTTGGCAACCGCCTTTTTTAAGACATGAAAAAGCTTCAAAATTCACCAGTGGGGTATTTACTGACGTAATCTCTGAAGCTTGTGTTAACGACAGACCTTATTTTAGGCATTTAACCAAAAACTCATTCAAAGAAACCCATTGACCTCGAGAGGAGGGAAGTGCAAAAACGCTAACTCATTTCCGGGTTTTAAGACTCATTCCTGCGCCACTCTATAGGGCAAGATAGAACAAATAAACATGCAATAGCATAATGTCACATGGTACCAAAGATGCAGGTTTTATTTTCATTTTATTTCTATAGTCTGCACTCTGAAAAAAACAATAACACTTGTTTATCAGAATTTTGCAGCAGACAGTGAAGTCTTAAATATATCAGTGTTAACAACAGACAATAGAGCCAAACAGAACTCAGACTGTCTGTGGCACTCCTCCATGAACTAGTTTTAATCTTAATGACAGTTTATGCCTGGGCTTTGTGGTTTTATGGTAGCAGCAATGTTGTGTAATTAAACCAACTTGCCCCTCAGTCTTCGCCACACCTCCACTCTTCTCTCTCTGCCCTCACATCACACCACTGCTGCACTAAAGACTAGCTCGCCTCTTTCTTTGTGCAAGTGTTTCTGCCTTCCTGGCAGTCCGTGTCCATCTCCCTCGTTCTCCTTGCCCTGCTCTCTGCGAGTACTTGTGCTAGCACGGCAGTTTTGCTGATGGTCTGGGTATCGCGGGTGTGTGTCAAACAGCACCTTCCCTCAGAGGAAAGAAACAGAGGGAGGGCTGCAGGAGGAGGAGGAGGTGGAGGAGGTGGAGGTGGAGGGGGGGCACACACTCACTCGCATAGCACAAACACACATACACTGCATGGTGATGTCATCTATAATGACATCATTCCATGGAGGGGAGCCAAGGGACCTGATGGGTTAGCATCCTCCAGTGAGTTAAAGGGAAAGAGCAAGAAGGAGACAGTAAGAGAGAGACTTGTAAATAAAGACAATGGGAATGGACACTGAGAGACAGAGACAATGACTGGGATCTGAATTTTCATTCTTTGTTTATACGACACGACTCGCTTCTTGCTCCTGCAGCCTTCACAGAGCCATGCTTCTTCTCTCTTTTGGGGAATACTTCCTTCATTTCCATTTGCAGGTGTTTCAGTCCTGAGGGAAGTATGCATGAGTGCAGCTAAAGTGCAGCGAGAGTGCAAGTGAATCAATACCAGTGAGCTAATACAAACACACACATAAACACATCAAACACACACAATTGATGGACACATAATATCACACATGCAATGACACATACAAGCACCTGTATTGCAGTCGTATACATACAGCGTATGAACATATGCTTGACATGTTTACACATGGACATGGGCTCACAAATAAAAACACTCTTAAACACATTGGGTTCTTAGCAGGGACACCTGTGTCTCTGCGTGTTTCCATTGTTGTCCACTTGGCTGTGCTGTGCTCCACACTGTGCTCCCAGCATGCCCGCCATCTGAAACCAGACACCTATGGACCAGCATCCTGCTGGAGTGATACACCTCTCCTTCTCTGGAGCCACTGCCGATGCTGAGGATTTTCCAATTGGCATACAGCGACGCTTTCTTCGTAAAAAAAAAAACAATTTTTTTTATTTGATAGGGCAGGTTATGATTATGCCCTCTTTTTCTTTGTAGCTGGTCATAATATTTTAAACACTTTGATTAAATGCCAGCAACACTCAGTGTTTCCTTTTAAGACAGTATATTGAAAGATGAAAGCCTGGTGTTGCTAATACACGATGATTAAATCGTCCTTATCGCTCACCGCTGTCAGTGGCAAACTGACTCAACTGTATAAATAGAGAGGCATGTAGTGTGGGACAGAGAGGAGCAGGGATGAGAGATAGGAGGGGAATGAGGGAGGGCTCGTCGTGATGTGACGGTGTGATTCCACACAATGGAGGAACCATTTGATCAGGGATAATCAAATAAAAATAACCAGCAAAGATGAAGCTGTGAAATTCTCTTTTTGCCCTCACCAGCATCTATTCTTGGCGGGGATATTACTCACAGCCATGTATCAATAAACAACAGCAGAAATGTGACGCAGGGGCACGGGCACATTTGATGGCCTCGTACTTTTCAGTCACTCCGTACAACTCATAAAGCTGGCTTCAGTGCAATAACTTGTGTCCAGTTGACAAGAAAGATATACTTAGAATAGAGAAGAGGAAGCAGGCGATTGTAGTGATTACTTCCCCTTTGGGTCCCTATACTTTGTGTTGTGTTTTGTTGGAGGAAAAGCTTGCATGCTATCCCATCCCTGACTAAATAAAATACAGCACATCCTGCAGACTATCTGATGAACACAATAAGTTAATAATTCACAACCACAGACATGCATTCACACACACTGTGACTGTACATAATGTATGAACAACACTCTCACACACACACACACACACACACACACACACACCGAACGTGAGTATAATTGTGCCTGTGGGGTCAAAGTGTTCATCAAAATGTAAATGTTTACATGGATGAGGGTGAATTACGCTACCATCCCACTCCACACACACTGCCTATTTTTGGTCTTATTTGGTGTATCCATGCCCGGTCCAATCACCATCCACTCTTTCCTACCTTCTTTTTTTCCCCTCCGCAGTATTGGTATGGCAACATTGGCACAGGCACACTCCTACTCTCTTCCGATCTTAGTCATAGGCCTCACTCATGAGGCACCAGCTGAAGCCCTCCAACAGTTGATATGTTTGGTCACTTCCGTGTGTTTTCTCTCTGCGCTTTTATCACTCTTGCACACGCTCACACACGCTCACACACACGCACGTACTGTACACATGCAAATGGCGCCTAAGTCCAGCTCTCAACTGGAAATAAAGAGGAAACGGGATTCAATTTAAAGCGCAGCCGTCTCGTTTTATCCGGTTCTTCAGGTAGGTTAGGTTTGCATGCATCTGAGTAATGGTGAGCCTTTTGTAGGTCAACAGAAAGGGAACATATACTGTTGTGATTAGCCTTTGTGTTCAGGTTTACTGTGGAAAATGTGTTTGGCTCAGGTCGCTAAGTTACCTGTTGATTCCCATTGTGCTGACAGACTGAGCAGGGTAGGACAGGGAACTTATCACAGGAACACTTGCTGTCCCTATGGACACCAGCCCATAAGCACTCTGTGAATATGGGACACCTTTTGTGCATACAGTTATGTTGCATTGAGGGTCTACGTGTGTTTGTCTTCCTCGCAGCTTGTTCTTCTATCTACATTACATAACCCTACACTAGATAACACGTTTTGCTATGTATGTATAATTGATTCGCTCACTTCTAGATCTACAACACTGCATCTGTGCTTAGATTCGATCTACTTCTGTGTTCAAAATATACACTTTCTGACACTTCGAGCCACATCAAGAAAACTCAGCTGCACAGCCTCTGTTTTAGCAGCTCCACTTGGGGTTAAGTGTGAGCGTCACTATAAAGATTTTACTGACGGCTTTTAAGCCACAATGACAAATGGCCCTCAATGACTGTCAGAGCTTTACTATTACTATGTTCCAAGGAGAGGGCGAGGAATAATTACAGTTTCTAATAACTGTTTTGATGTACAAATGGGGGCATGCGAGTTGTGTTTTAAAGAAAAAAGAGCATATCCTCCAGAAACAGCTGGTAACCTTTGCTGTAAGCGTCTGCACATTTTCTCGAGGCATTGCAGCAAATATATCTTTATTATCTTGTTTTATGGCCTGTTATCCCACTTTCTTTGTTCTTACCTTTTGGTCTGCTTTTCTACGTACTTCCATTGTAGTGGTATATGTGTTCTGTAAAGCACTTGAGAAACATGCTAATTTAATCTAGTTTGTCATCTATCTTTACTGAAGCCGGACCGTTAAACACACCCTTCTGCTTTATATTATGACAAAGACTGAGTAAGTGATTGCTTTTACAAAACTGAATGTTAGTTGTGACAGAGGAAAAGAAGGGAAGAGAATGGGGAGACCTTTGAACTTTGTCAGGCAATTTGCCATTAAAAAGCATAATTGGAGGAGTCCAGTGAAGGGTTTCAACCCACTCCCAACTAAATGGCCAACGGTTTATTTAAGGGGACAAATAGGTCAAACAGTCTCTAATTATCCCTCAATCGAAAGGCAAGGATTTTCTTCTCCTGCTTTTTTTTTTTTTCCCCTTCCTTTTCTTTCCTGTGTGTGTGAGAGAGCAGCATCGTTCCAACTCACCAACCAGCGGTCTCTGTTGACCTAGTTCTGCTCTGGACACAGGGTGCTTTAGAAGGGACTGGCCTCACCCACTGTCTCCTCTCTGGGCCCGTAGACACCACAAGCCAGGACGTAAACTTATTCACTCAGAGAAAAGAGCTTTGCGCACTCACATCCATAACCTCCCTGACATTTTATCCATCAGGTTAATTGAGTGAACATCATTGATCTCGGATGCGTCCCCGTGCAGCTGACAAGGATACCATTGACAGAGTGACACTGATTATGTTTGCATGCTGGCAGTGCATTTTCAGTCTATAGCGCGAGTGAAAAGCATGGCTGTCACATGAAGTGTGTTCTGCAATTGTCAAAATTTTCGAGATCTAAATGTCTAATTTAATTTGCAAGAAAGTCACAGTCACAGTCGGAATCCATCACGTGCAGGGCAATGGGTTCACTTTTACTGATCACTACATTTAAGGCTGATTATAAGTTTGGGCTACAATTAATATTACAGTAATTATGTTGTGTGTGTGTGTGTAACTAAACTGATTATTTGAGAAAAAGATTTTATTGTATTGAGAAAAAAAAAGAGTCTGATTTCCACATTACTAATAACCTAAAAACCTCTTTACAATCTACAAAGTTGCAGAAATGTTATGAAGCAGAGATGATTTGTATCAGTGTGTCACACACTGATACAAATCACACAAACAAACACACACAAACAGGCTACTGGCTTTTTCGTTTTGAGTCATAAAGATTCCTCCCACACAATATGACCTTTCAGTTGCTGCTCATATTCTAAATATCTAAGTAAAACAAAAAGGTGTGCTGTTGTATCAACTGTCCCAGACGCTTTCATGCAGTATTTGGTTGTAACAGACACTCCAGACTGTCACTACAATATTTGGCGTCCCAAGTTAGACATTTTCTTTTATTACTCAATCTCCCAAATGCACATTTTTGATGCACTACATTTGCATGAAAGGGTTTTGACTACTGTCGTAAAAGCAATGTTCCTTAACAGACTTTGAGAGAGGAGAGGTCAGCCCTGGTGCATGTGCAACTCGGAGTTCAACAAAACGTTTTACAGGTGTATGTTCGCACATCTGTCTTGTATTCTTTTTTTTTTTTATAAATTCAGCAGTCAAGTGTTAAAGCAGAAAGAAAAGAGAGAGAGAGAGAGAGAGAGAGAGAGAGAGAGAGAGCTTGTACAAACTAGTTTCGTGAGCAACATGTGAGTTCGTTTAACAGAAAATGGTTGGTGGACGGATTCAAAAGTAGAAAATATAAAATCTCTCCACAACTATTTTGGCGCTCTTTTTTGCAGTCTTGTTCTTCATCGATGACCTTTATGGAGAACCGCAGCCCATCAGATTATTGTGCCTGTTTACTGTTTCTTCTTTGCATTCTGACTGTGCATCAGCCCACACATCGGGCAAATATTCAAATAGTGCCGCATAACTGTGAGCGTGACACTCCCAAACAGACACACACACACGCACACACGCACGCACACACGCAGAAAAAGCAAGCGTCTTAACTTTTTTAGTCAGCTCTGTCAGTTGATCACTTTCATGTGCGCTCAGAACAAAAGGCATCTGAGGTTATAGTGAAAGTTATAAACGGTCAATATGAGCAAATACAAATACACGTATGCCTTAAGACGTGTCTGTCTGGTTTTTCAGCTTCAGGTTTGGACTTCATTTCGTTTTTTAAAGGGTGCATGAATTCTGTCAAACTCAACAAACATGATATGTTCAATAAAAATCTGCTTATGACAATAAGCAGATATGACTTATGACTTCTGTTTTTCTATAGGAAGGAAAATAAGTAATTCCATCCGTTTTCTATAATTAGCCATCCACAAACTGCATATCAGTATTTCATCCAATAATCAACTTGAATGTGTAAGTGCCCACATGCACAATAAAGGCTGCATATAGTTCATTGCGTAATTTCCCAATAGATTTCTCATAAACGACCGCAAACGAACTCTGTAAACGCTCAGTAAGTCAAATAAATAACAATATTTGCTGCGTGTGAAATGGACAAATATGGCTTTCATGTTTTTTTCTTTTTTTCTTGTATGTTTTGTTTTATTGTTTACCTATTTTTATCACTGTAGGCTACAGTAAAGACATGTGTTGCCCAGTCCTTATGGCGCATGTAAGACGGCGTGCACCTGCTGTAGAAAGCATGAAACAAAGCTTTTTTCTAAACGTGTGTAAGATACTCACATTTTCATTTAAGATGTGGTGGCCAGAGCCCGTTAAACAATGAGAACGTTGTCAGTGAAAAGGTTCCTCATTAGGTGACTGATAAGATAATAACCTTTTGAAGTGATGCTTCTGATAACAAGCAGACATCTTTTACTTTCTTACGATCGACCACTAATGCAGTGTACTCTTCCCTTTGTACACTTTGGGGAAAAAAAGGAGATGGCACAGTGGGTGAGGAATTGTGCAAACTCTACAAAAGTAGAAATCCACAAATCCATAACTTTCCAGGCTCGTGCAGTGTCTCTTACGCTTCATCATACTTTACACTCAGCCTGCGAGGTTCTGGGCTTATTGTGGAGTTGCTTTTGCAGAATCTCTTCAAATTATTCCCCAAAGGCCTTGATTCGTATGCTACTGTTTACTTGTACATTTCACAAAGCTTCTAAAGAGTTTTGAAAAGCCAGGATATAACATCAGGCCTGACACTACAGGCCACACTACGCACCAGGAATATCTCTGGTGAGCTCCTTTTACAAATCCTCTTGACGTGGTCATCCAGCTTCCACACTCATCAGATGTGCATTTGTTTTTCTCACAGTTGTCTTTTTATATTTCAACTGCAACATTTTGGAACATTCTTCCTCCTCACTGAAGCCTTTTTATTTCTATCATAGCGAACATTTTTTTTTTGCCACAGCCTCTGGCGCTATGAGGTCAAAAAATGTTCAAGGACATTTAGGGTCTGGAGGCACTGAGCTGCTTTCCATTTGATATAGCGGTCAGTGTTGAGCATATGCTGCTATAATCGTCAGGCTGGATGGAGAGAAGGGCGTCTTGATGGTGACTTCACTGACACCAACAACTTCCTGACGCAACGCTCCTGTAACAGCGGCGCGGAAACAGGGAGCTCACCTTTTTATCCGATGAACCAACATGATCCTATTTCTGCATAGTAAGCCGTCTCAGCTCTCCCTCCCCTCAGTTCCAATTGCAGCGACGGGCTCGTTACATCAAAGAGTAGCCTGTTTATGCTTCAGTTTTCTACAACATGAGGGCAAACAGCCTCATTCGTTACTCTACTCGTTGCGTTGCTTGACGGTCCTGTTTTTGCCGTCTGAAAGCAGGAAATCCAATTACCTGGCCTATTGGGTGATCTCCAAATTGTATTTACATGTGTTTTGTTTGATAAAAACCTGCGTCCACCGAGAGAAAGTAAACTTTTTGCCAGCTAGACTATAATGTGTGACAAAGAGCGAGTAACATGTCAAGAAAAAAAGGAATGGATGGATGGGAGAATTACGCAGCTTCAGTCCGGCGTTTATTCTGAAATGACAGGTGAATTCGTGTAGTTTTGGAATGGAAGGAAATCTCAAGTCTCTCCTACTTTTTGTTGGCGGTAACGCGTTACTGCGCATCTCGTTACCGCCCTGCACTGTCCGGGAACTAGCAGAGTTTGAAGTCGAAAGGCGTGTAGGCTGCATGCGCTCTCGTTTTGTAGGCTATGGCTCGATGAAGTAACAGACAGAGAGCATATGAGCTCCATTGAAAGCAAGGAGCAAAGCCTGTTTACGATTCGGAATGTAGTTGTGTAAAGAAATCCAAGTAGCCGAGTCGGGCTGTGCAAATGTATCCGTTGCTCGACGCGCGCACGGGGCGCACCGACCTGTAGTAGCCTGATCTTGGACAGCCTATCAAACCTGGGCACCGTGTACTGTCTATTTCACTTTGGAGGGATGCTGGTCGTCCCAGAATCGTGAGCTGAGCTGATGAGACGAGTTTATCGCGGATTTGAATGAGGGGTTTTCTGTGCGTTAATGGCCAGGCGTGCGAACTAGGCTACGGTGCGCTCAGATGTGTTTTTTTTTTTTTTTTTTTTTTTTTTTTTTTTTTTTTTTTTTTTTTTTCTTTCTTTCTCTTCTCGGTCGCTCTCTATATCCACCGCTCCGCCTCCCCCTTTTCGCAACATTGACGCAACCAAAAAATACTGGAACAAAAGAAACAACTTCCTTGAAGCTTTGCTGAAACTGCACTTAGTCGGAGAATGGAAGCTTGTTGTCAACTTGTCTGGATGGAAATGTCGAGGCGAGGGTGTCAACAGTGGCCGGCTGGCAGCGAGAGAGATGCAGTCGATCACTCCGAAAGACATCCAGGCTTTTGAGTAAGTGCCATTAAACATTCAGTGGAGTGATTTCAACTTTTGCTGTGTGACCTCTCGACTAGTTGAGTTTGCCGTACTGTGTCAGTCTATGCAAAAAAATAAAAGTCGTTTTGGTCGATTCTCTGCGACACGGGGCACAAAGTAAAGTCCCTTTAATGTAACGCTGTCGAATTGACGAGGTAGAATATAAGTTATGGGCCTTTATATTCATTGCGGGGGATGTCGAAGTGCATGCTGTTTTCAAAATGACAAGTACTCTTTTTCAACAATTTGACATTTAGGAGCCATTGACAAGGCTGTCAACCACAGAAAGACTGTGTGTAGGTTTAGCTCATCTGATGTGAAATCAGTTTGAAGGAGGTGATCGCGAACGTCCTTTAACCGAGTAGACATAAATGTGTTGTGCATTGACAGGCTACCAGTTTATTATTGTTATTCATGCAGCAGCCTTGAGCCGTCGCCGGTTGCATGAAGACCCCGGTGATCGACAAACATGTCCCCGACATGAGCAGCAGTGCGATAAAACATTTTTTTTTAGACAGATGTCGTGTCATTATTTTAGGCAATGTGTCTAAACTTTGATTTTTGAGGTTTGATCCGCAGTTTTGGGCGGACGAGCACTGTGCTTTTGTCGCGTCGGTGTTTTCGCTGCATGAACAAAGGACTGGATGGAGTAGTCGGCTCGGCACAGAGCGTCGGTGGAGAGCAGGCGGGCTGTTTACAATAATAACACCACCGCGGGTGACGTCACGCGACGGACAGCGGCCTCGGCCAATGGGAGAGCCGCTGAGCCATCAGCAACACGCTATATTTGGAAAGTGGTTACATCATCGAGCTGCAACAGTGGAGTGTGGAGGGAGGGACTTCCGCAGGGATTTTCAATTTGTAGTCCAGAAACAGGACAATGAGTAGATTAGTTTTGTCTTTGGAAGCTGGAAGTCTGGATTTTAGGAGCTTATCAAACATTTCCAGAAGCCGTTTACACTCTCAAATAGCCAATATGCTTTTTAGACGTGCCTAAAACTCTGTTTTTGACCTTGTCGTTACAATGCAGACACGGTCAGGTAACATATTTGATATAACCTCTGGCGTGTTAATGGGAAATGTAACTGTCCGTCAATAGCGTGCTTATTCCAGTTTCAGGTCTAAAAATACTCAGCGTTGGAACACTTAGGAGGCTGCTGTTTCATTTTCATACATACACAACATTTCTCAGCGACAGCCTACTCCGTAAATGTTTACTGATGCCCCCAAGATGCCTATTCAAGTCAACTATTTATGTATCCCAATATTACAGATCACAAATTTGACACAGGGGCTTTACAATCCCTCCCACCCTCCATCCTTAGAACCTCGAATGAGGAGAAACTCCCCAAAAACCCTTTAACCTTCACTAACTAGTGACGGGTGGGTTTATAACAGAAGTATTGACACTGCAACTGCTAATTCTTTTTGTAAGTTATCGATTTTAGAAAAGAGTATTGGTTTTAAAGGCACAGTTGTTTTCTCCCATTTAAATTGCAACCATACAGCAGTATTGTAGCCACCAACTGTCAAAGAAGAGATTAGCCGTTGCCTATCCCCAGTCCTCCTGCTCTCAGCTCCTGCAACGGATGAGATAAAAAAAAAAAAAAACTGCAAATTTGGTCAATTATCTTACCTGGAAATAAAAATGCTTCTGGATTTCGTAATATAATAATGTAAGTGTTGTCTTTTCCTGGTTTTAAAGGCTGTATTACAGTAAAGATATTTCTTAACTTACGAGACTGTTATATTTGCATCTACCGACTTTGTCATTATATCCACAAAATACTGATCAATATTTAATAATCTCGTTGTGTAAATATTTGTGAAAGCATCAATGGTCAACCCCTAAAATGACATCACAATATTGATATCTAGCTATTTGGTTGAAAATATTGTGATATTTAATTCACCCCATATTACCCAGCCCTAAATGTCAGTGATAGATGCTGTTGGGAAAGAGTCTTGAGCTGTGCGGCATACACAATCTTTGTTAGGAAATATTGCAATCAAATGCCAGCTGTCTTGTGACAAGCTGCATTGCTTCATAATTTTTAACAGCAGTAGTAGTAGTAGATGTATATTAGCCCGTAAGATAATAGTAAATGTAAGACTGTAGATAGTAATCTCCTTAATTGTCGAGATGTAATGCTCTTTAATGTTTCTTCTCCATAAAATTGCATTTAATTAGTCAGTGCTCTGATATTATTTTGTCAAATTCAAGCCAAAATGTAATATATCGCCATTATCGCCATAAGATTAGAGACACTTTCCACTCTGACACTATTTTTCATGAGAGCATAAGATCATTAAATACGAGCGGCGTGCTTGAGACAAACAGCCAGAAGTGAATCCCTTTAATGGGAATATTGAAAACAATATAATAGGCTTTATCTTTTGATGAATATCGGGATTTGTTTAGCTCAATGTCATTTCAGTAGAATACATTTATTTCAGCATAAGAAAATATATAATATATAATACAGTACTTAGAGGCTGTGCTGTGACTTCACGACATACTTTCCGTACAACTACAGTCGAGTGTGAAGGAACATTTAGCATCACCTAATTGTCAGTTATATTTGGTTGATTGTGATAGATGACTAATATAAATCTAACACATAGCCTACAAAGTTTTCACGGTTATTAAAACAACCATACTGACAATAGAGTCTTAGATCAGATAACGTAATGTGTTGACACCTCGTGCTTATGAATGGAAGATAAATGAGAGGGCTTTGTATCGTGTGTGCTTTTTTCATCCATCGACAATCACTTTGCATACAGTCGTTCCAAGGTGTCAAATGCGTATTACAATGCAGCCCACAGATTTAAATCTATGAGTGGTAAAATGTATCACTTACAGTTCAAATTGGTGTGTAATGTTTGCTTCTAAATAGTTTCTGGACACAGACTGAAAACAAACAGTAATACTAAACACTATCTGGCTGATATTCATACAATATAAGCTCAGGCATGCTGTACAACACTAATGAATGCAATTTGGGGAATCTGCTGGAGGCTTTAGTGGTTTTTTAAATGCTCTCAGGACTAGAAAATGTTATGCCATGACCTAAACACAGCATGAGTCTAGATTGTGCTAAATGTAAGAGATAAAATAAGACATTGAGAAAATTGTATAGGCTAATCCTGTGTCCATTTAAAGTGTCTTTTTGGAAAGTCTAGTGGGATGCTTTTGTTATTGGAGTCTCCTTTAGCCTTTCAAAAGTCACTAGAGCTCATATAATGTTAGGACGATGCAGTAAATGAATCCGCTGGGATCTTTTGCCTTGCAGACACCGAACACACCTGGTACACCTGTCTCTAACCGTCACCGGATTTTTTAAATTACGTATTTTCATTAAATTGCACACTAATCATTTATTCATATTATTTCCATCCGGGTCTCGGTGCAGAGTCTTAATCCTGTGGTGAAGCTGCTGCTCATATGGTACTTGACTCTTTTTTTCTTTTTCTTTTTCGCACAATCATCTTCAAATCTAGAGATAAAGGATGTAAGCACAAAATTTTCCTAATTACCAGTTCCGGCAAAAAATATCGCAGTTAACATTAAGCTTCCAAAACGTATTCCTCGAGGCCTTTCTGTAACCCTGCATGCCTAGGATTAGGTCTTGCTTGTGTTTAGCCTTCTCTGTAATCCCTCTCAGCAGTCACCCTTAATAAAGAAATAAAAAAATACTGAGGGGTGTGGACAATTGTCAAGACAATTTCAAAAATGTTTCACTACTAGACCAGGAAGCAACATAAATAATGTTTTGTTGGGTGTCCCAAAAGTAACGATAACATTTCTTTTGAATCCAAAAAAAAAGTTGTGATGCTTCAATCAGGTTAAACCAGCCCGACCAGGACACTGGATGTTTGATTCTCTTTGATGCAGTGGTACATGTCTCTGAGGTTATTTGGTCACACTTCATTGGTTTGTGCACGAGATCTTAAGGTTTTTTTTTTGGCACATGAACCCACTTTTAGTCTGAAAAAATGCAGTATAGATAATAGAAAGCCTCATAGCTGGTGTTAACTGTATAACAGAGTTAGAAAACGCAATTTGGGCAGAAATAAGGCTGCTATTGATAATCTTAAGAAAATTCTGTGTTGGCAGAATAACCTTTTCAGTCTAGTGGGACGTTTTTGATGATTATTTTGCAATTTAACATAAAAACTTTTCATAGAAAGTCTCAAACCAAATAAATCGCTTTACTCTCCTCAGCTAAAGTGTATGTTTTTACTTTACAATATGACACTATGACAATATATGTGTCATTGAATTAGGTTAAGGCAAAGTCTGTTAAAAAGCAAAATAAGAAACAACATTTTGATTTCTGATGGCGACTTTACATGTAAAAAGTTGTGTGTGCACTGTTTATAGCGCCCAGGGGCGAACATGACCACCCCGGCACCTCGCAGCCTTTGTGCTAAAAAGAGGTCAAAGGTCTCTGTTGTGTTTTCAGGGTGACCTGCTAGTGACTATTAACCATTGATAAATGTGATGTCCCACAAGTGTGCGGGCCGGACCCCTCCAAAGGGGGAGGTGTCATAACACGCCCCGCACTAACCTCCCCAGCCAACCCCACCTCAACCAGTGCACACACACACGCAAACACACACTCTGCCCTGCTGACAGGAGCACAAGGGGGCAGCTGCTACAGATGTCTCATAGAGAGAGGGGGAGGGGAACCGAGGAGACATCAATGGAGAGTCTTTCTCTAGTATGGAGTTCTCAGTGGGGCTCATTGTGTTCTCTAAGGACCAAGACGAGGGAATAGGCCACGTTAATATAGTAAGCCTATAGTCTCTTATACTCTGTTTGAGGGTGCTGCTCATTTTGACTGCTGGGCTGCTACATGCATGTATCACTTTCAGAGGGAACTGTCTTAGATATTCCCAAATATTAGCTTAATATTTGGGAATATTGGTTGATGAGGAAGAATTTAGGAATAAGGGGATTTTAATTTAAGGAACTATTTTAGTTTCAGATATGTTTGACTCTCAGGGTGAATGGCACAAACTATTTAAAAGGATGACAATCTTAAATTCACCTCTAAAGTGAGAAAACTAGGAACGATTTCCACACTGTTCATTTGTAATGCCTAATTTAATTCAGGGGGAAGCAGCACTGTACCCTGGAGAGCTGTGCATACTCGCATGTCAGCTAACGCTTAATGCTCCCATGACAGAAGGTGATTTCACCGTATAGCCCACTTTTAACAAGAGTCAACTGAAGTCACCTGCTGGTGCCTTAAAGCTGCAAACTGTTCTGTCTTCTGTGGGTGCTAATCCCTGGTTAGGTGTCACCTCTGGCCTTAATCAACCTGTTTTCAAGGTGCCATTCAGTCTAGTTGATATTCTTCACTTCAGTAAACTAGAAGGATTCGCTTCTGAACTCTCGAAGTGTGTCGTGAGCTGAGATTTTTTACTGTACGTTTCCCTGTCATTTGATGTGATGCAGTCCCATGTCTGGTGGTGGTGGTGTGAAAGGCCATCTTTTGAGTCACATGAGGGAAGAAAAAGAGAGAGAGAGACAGAGAGAGAGAGAGAGAGAGTGTAAAACTCCTCCTTGAATGAGAAGCAGCTGAGTGTAACAGCAAACCATGCACGCAAGTCATCTAACATGAAATCAAATTACATTGAACTAAAACTGCCATAGCATGGCAACTTTGCAGCCGGGTTAGCCTGCTGTGGCCAAACACCACGATACATGACACTATGGCTCTTGTTCAGCTCGTCTACCAGAAGACAAGGGAGAGCCCCACTCTGTCTCAACCTTCCTAATGAAGAGATGCATTATGATGTGATTTCATTTGGGCCTGCAGAAAAGCTGCTGTGGATAACAGAGCAGTCTGAGTTGCATGGTCCATTTGTGTAGTGACATGTGACTTGTGTTTTCGTGAGTCATAAGGATCTCCTGCCTAATGGAAGGCAGTGTGTGCTCATGTGACGGTGACACAATGCAGGATGAACGGTATAGTATTCACCAGAGCTCAGCTTGGCTACTGTTTGGCACTGCTAATAGGGACCCATGCGCGCCTTTTTATCTTGTTAATTTAGTCTCATAGTGAAACTAAACAAAGCCCAATTTCTGCTTATGTCACTGAAGGGTATCGGGTATAGTGGTTACTGTGTAATCTTTTTGAAACTCTGACAAAACCAGAGGTTTTAAAGAAATATGTAAAGCGTAAGTGCATTTGTAGATACGACTGCAAGTGTGTATGTGTGTGTGTGTGTGTGCGCAGTGTCGTTGAGTTCTGCATCATGATCTCCCTATGGTCACGGTGGTGTTTTTGCTGGCTCATCCCTGCCTCTCCACATGCCTGTTTAACAACACAGAGCTCCTCCTTACTGGCTTCCTGTCCAAACCAGTTTATCTGTAAACAAGTGTGTTTTTTCCCTCTCCGCCCCATTGTCCACACTACACCAGAATGCATGCACAATGGGCGCCCTCTCTCTGTCCCAGTCTGCTTTTGTACTCCAAAGTAAAACACATTATGTTTTTACTACCACACACAGCAATGCAAATAAATCATTGGCTTCTTGATGACGACTGAAGAAATATAAAGTTTCAAAATGGCATTACCATACATGGGAAAAAAAAGCTAATGACATCAATAGTAATTCTGTTAAAGTTGTGTTCAAAAGATTGGCATGTTAAGCACACCATAAAACTAATAGCAGGTTGCAGCTAATTCTTTTCCCAACCCTGGTGGAGCCAACCATTGACATAGCAGGTGAATGTTATGCATTGTTATTGTGTGTGCATTGGGATGAAATGGCTGTCTCTGATTATCTTGCCCGAGGTACACTATGCTACACTAGATATGATAACAGCAGGGTTATTGTGGCAGAGCCCAACCCGTCCCTGCTTTGGCCGTTGTGCGCACACTACAGTAGTGTGTGTAATCGTGTGTCGTTGCAAGCTCATCTTAAATTGAGAAGAAGTGGTTAAGCCATATAATGTACTTATGGAATGTGTTTCTTTTTCGGAAAGGTGTGGAAAAACAAATCAGGCAAAAGTTTCAAATATGGGGCAGCTGAAAAGGAAACTTCAAATTAGAAACTGCAATATGATGTCACAGCAATTTAAGATAAGAAAGCAATATCCTTATTCAAACTGTGGAAAATAACATTTTTTAAATCCAACACCACATTATGATCGAGAATAGCATGGAAGGAGAACATAACTGCTGACTCTATAGTTTAACACGCCCTTAACCCTTTACCTCAAAGTTAAGGCCTTTATTGTTTTATTTTTTTCTCCTGCTTTTTCACCTCCGTCATGATTTGGTTTGCATCCTTAGTTGGCCTTAGGAGGAATCTCATAAATTCCTTTACTACTTGTCCTACACATATACCAGATGTTATACTCCTGTCATCTATGGCTGCAACATTTTGTTTTATTTGGCTCTTTATTATTTGTTTTTGATAGGACTGTCACTCAGAGACAAGCACTATTGCGCAGACTGCAGATAAGAACCCATTCTATGAATAAGGAACACGTTTTGACAGTCATATAAAGGATGTAGGAAAGGTATCGCAATGTATTCAGCATTCTTATGCATAAGATAACACGTTTACATATAGCCTAATGTGAAAAACTCTTCATATGCTGTACCAAAGGCTTTATAAATGTCTGTAGGCTATATCTAAACTGGAAATAGTTCACGCAGTGTATTTATGACTGCGTAAAAAGGATGAAAAATATTTTATTCATATCTTTTATATAGGATATCCCTTATTATGAATAATCAATGAGTTTAAGTTCAATAGCAGACAGCTGACACACTTTAATCCGGATCATCTGAGTGAAGAACAGTGTATTTTAACCACAAGGCCAATTGCAAAGTCTCAGTTATTGCTGTTTTGTTATAGAGTGAGTTTTTGAATTTGCCCAGTCTTGCCTGGTCTTTTTTTTTTTTAGATGACATTAATTACATAACTAATAATGTTTGGAGAAGAAATAAGTTAACATTTTGCTATGATGGTTGTTTCTTACTGTAGTGTATTCTTGGGGGACCCCCCTGTCGGTAGTACTAGTATGTTAAATATATTGGTAAGATGAGGGTTAATAGTGCATATTCGTTACTAAGGATCGTTGCATTCATTTCATATAAACAATTCTGGTTTGAACAAGTTTGAACGTAAAGGTTTTAGCTCTGGTGATTGCTGTAAAAGTCATTGAGGCCAGGACCTCAAGAGTTAATTTGTCCCTCTCTGTTCAACGCTGCGTGGGCTGCGAGATCATTCGAGAGTGCATTTTCAGCGTCCAATCAGCGGCGCGGAGTCCACTCCGCTTTCAGCCAATGGGGAGAATGGGAGGCTCTATCGAATTTGAATGAGGAGTGTATCTTTCGGCGCCATTTTCGAGTAAGCAGCGATTGCCTCAGCAGCTGCGGAGAGAGGATGCTGCGAACATAGAAAGCTGTCGCGGAGACGGGGGAGAAAACCCGAGCGCTCAAAATTAAACTGCGCTTTTAGAGAGGGGAACCACGTAATTTCAATGGAAACCCAGGTAATTGATGCCACAAAGTATTTGAGTTGATTTTAATCGGAGATTATAAACGGACTGAAGGAGAGGAGTACGTGGAAAAGAGGAGAGACCGACCGTGGCGGGGAGACGTTAGCCGTTTGGCCAGCTTTGCCAGCTTGTATTACTCCTAGCAGCTAGCCTGCTAGCTTAGCCTGCTAGCACATAGAGAGGGATTTCTGACTTTGCTGCGCTGTAACGGTAGAAAAAAATATGCGCTCATAGAGCAGTCTGTTTTATCCAGGAGGTGAGGCGGGTATATACATGTATATTTTCTAAATTATTATGTATGGAGGAGACACTTAACTTAGGGGTTATAAATCAAAGTTGGACTATAATGGACTATTTTTTTTCGCATTGGAGCCTAGTTTTGAGCGGGAGGTGCAAAAGCAGCCAGGCTCGACTGACAGAAGAGAAGCACAGTCGGCAGTGTCAACAAATGCACACGGCACCTAACGTTACACTGGCTTGGGAGGGAAAAAATCAAAACGAGAGACCGTCCGGGAAAGACACGGTGCCTTTTGTGGTAACTTAATTTTACCAAGCTTGTTAACTGAGGCAGACTTTTTGTCCGAGCTGGCAAACTGCATATGTGTTGTTGCAAGCGTTTTTTTTTTTTTTTTTTTGTTTTTTTTTTTGGATGGTTAGACAGAAAACACCTGGTAAGTTTGTCATTCTATCGCTGTATGACCTTACACTCAGTCATGACTTTAATAATAACGACGTTTTTTTTTTTATCTTAACGTGTATTTACACGCTATCTCTTGTAATAACGTAACTCCGATTACCAGTACTTAAGTCATTCTTAATCAACCGTAAGTACTTGCTTCACATGTGTGTATGGTAATAGATGATCGTACAGTAACGTTAGATGATCAAAGTGGCCCTCAGCCAAGTGACAACAATCTCAGGTCGCTACATCTGATGATTCAACTTTAATAGCTCTGTTAGGCTTTCATAACCACTAACGATGCATTAAAGTTGAATTAACGTTAGTTATTGATAATAGAAATGGTGGTATTAGTTGTGGTACTGCTCGCTGCAATGTTGGTTATTTTGGCTCATCGTAGTTTGATGCAGAAAGCGTCATTGACTTATGGCTATTTTCGCCCTTTTTTTTTTTTGCCCTTACTAGCCTCGCTCCACTTTCTATGTGTCCTGCACTCTGATTAAATTTAAGTACATTGAAGGGGGAAAAAAACCTCTAACGTTACGTGGTCTAATCGGTTTAGTAAATGGTGACAAAACGGACCTAATCATTAATTACTGGAGAGGTTGTATGTATGACATTTTATTCTGCCTTATGCTTCTCATAAGGAACATGACTACTTGACTAATAAAGCATAAGAGAGGAAAAGAGAGGCTCCATATAATTGTGCGTCTAAACCCGCCCCTTCTACTTCCTTCTAAGTAGAGATCGGTTTAATGTGTTACATAATGCGAGGCCTTCCTATCTTTTACAGTGTTGCATTTATTTAAACAAATACGTGCCCACATTGTCATGTATCATGATTAAATGAAATATAAAAACACAATAATAAAACATCTTAATTCAAATTAACTGCGTAGCGAACATGAGACAGTGTAGGCACCTCTGTTCATTTTCCTTGCAATGCAATCCCCCCTTGCCCCGTCACAACTGACAGTGTGCTTACTATTAGCATTTTCCCCAGGATTTTTATACATATTCTGCAGCAGTAAGGTTAAAAGTGGTTTCCACTTCCAATTAGATATAAATTACCTAAATGAAAATGTAATTAAATACCATAGTCTTCTGCATAGCTTCCTTCACTGAAATTGCAGATTGTATCCTTATTATAATGGTTTTCGTAGATGTTGGACAGCAATTTTTTTTTTTTATGATTAAACCGCCCACCTCGTATAGTATGGTTTTATGTACTTAGTTTGAGGGAAATTAGCTAACGTGATATGAGGGGAAGACCTTTCACAGCCACATAGCAGAGCAAAGAGGTGGAGGAGGGGGAAATTACTGTACTATAAGATATGATGTGCCCTAATGATAGGAACGCTTTAATTTGTGGGTGTATGAAACACATTGAATAGTAGGATAACTTACAAATGGGACATGGCATGTAATTATCTGCTTTAGAAATAAACAAATTTGTTGCTATTTAATGTACACCACATGGTGTATTTAAAATGGATGGACAACTTAAAAGAATCCAAGTTTCCCTTTGTGTGACCGTGTTAACTCCAACATGACATGCACACAATGTAAAAAAAAAAAAAAAAAATACTCTTATAATACTTTATATTCAATTTTTGAAAAGGCTGCTTTTTGATAAATTGATCTATAGTGTAAGCCAAAAAAAAAAAAAAAAGAAGCTATTTGGGTCACTATACCTAATGGGGATGTGTTTTTGAAGTTTAATTTTTTTATACCACCAAATGGAATGTTTATAAAAGTAGTGCATGTAAAAAAAAAAAAAAATTTAATTAGGATGATTTCATACCAATTTAAATATTAATACTTTGATGTATGCTTGTGTATGTGTGTGTGTGTGTGTGTGTGTATGTATATGTATATATATATACACACACATACGTAGATGCTCAAAAAATATTGACGAGCTAAGTACACCTACTTTCCTATTTCATGCTAAAAGTTGAAATTGTTTGTCATCGTGTGAATTCAGCAAGATAGCTATTGGCAGTTTTAAAGATGGAAAGTAAAATTGCTCTAATTCTGTACATGTATAAAAAATATTACCGAACACTCTGCTGGTAAAGGGCAGATATATTTTTAAAAAATCACTTTGAATATTTTATATTTCACAGTGCCAGTCTATTTGTTAAAATGTAAAAAGGCTAAAATACACATGTTATAGACTACTTAATATTGAGGGGCCATTAGTGATTAAAATCCAATTTAGTTAATGTAAGCAATCTTTTGTAATGAGTTTTACAATAAGAGCATCCGTGTGGTTATTGCTGATATTTCTGTTTCGTAAAAAACTACAGATTTGAATTTGTCAGATCTAATCTCTATAAGGGACATGGTAGCACTTTTGTCAAAGTGAAATTTTATGTTTCAGAAGCTTAGTAATATATAAACTTTTACACATTGGTAGCAGTATTAGTATACCGGTACATGTTTATCTCATGTGCTCATATTGATGAAATAGGTGGTGTAAATATTTTGCTCATAATCTTCTGAAGAGGAATTACTTAAAATTAGTACTTGTGTATTTTAACAGTTTTACTCCGGTGGTGCCTACAGTTAATCTCCTGTAAATGCTACAGGTCTATGCCTTTCCTCCGTTCTCTGGTATTTGTCTCTTAACCCTCCTTTGTCGAGCACCGTTGTGCTGTTTCAGACTGTTAGCATGACATTCTGTGACTCATCATTCTGTCTTCTCAGACCCCTCCGGCAAAATGGGCTCCCACCCCCATTTCCTGGTGAAACTGTGCCTCTTCTTGTACTTGCTCACATGTGTTGTAGCCTGGCTGCAGAGAACCCCCACCCTTCTCTTTCTTCTTTCTGCACAACTCAGCACAAACTTTATAGTATTCAAATTCGCGGTGATGGGAACAGGTTTTCACGGGTCTTGTTGGTTATTTTCCAGAAGTTGGCCTTGGTTTCAGGTCTATGCCTCAGCAGCATTAAATAGAAGCTGTCAAATGTATGTGCATCAGTCAATTCTCTATAAGTTCAGGAATTGTTTAGATGTGAGATGTATTTTGCATGATGTATAAAGTTAAGGTTGATAACACTACTGCAGCATATTAGGGTGCCATCTCCTTGCATGCTTCTTACAAGCATTTGTTTTGCATTGGCTTTTATTTTTGCATACAGTAGGTGCTGCATCACTGTAGTGCATAGGGCTTTACACCTGTTTCACTTAAATGGTGACATATATATATTTATAAAAAAAATAAAACTTTATAGAGGTGGTATTTATATATTTTAAATAATTATAAATGATCATGGTTTGTGCATAATGCAGTAAGTAGAAAAAGTTAGTGGAATTTTGTGGCCTTGCTAAAGCGACATTGTTGTGGTGAACATTGATGTTTTTGTGTAGTCAATTAACAGCTTTAAACATTTTCATAAATTTAAAAAGGTCAAGCACTCTTGTCTAAATATCAGATCTTTTGATCCTCTGCAGCTGCATTTAATAAGTTCCAGATTCCCTTTTATTGTTGATTTGTGTAGTGACAGAAGTACTTTTGGACTTGGACAGCATGTTTAGAAAGAACACGTCAGCTGTTACAGTGCTGGTAAATTTTCTGCTTGATAATTAAATTTTAGGTAGTCGTATAATAACCTGCAACACCACTGGCAGAAAGATCTGACATAGTAAGAGTATGCCTGCTCTGACTACACACACATGGTGTTTTCATTTCTGCTGCACCAGCCCTTTTTTTCCTACTTGAACGGGCTAGATTAGCCCACAATATTAACTTGTAAGCAGTTTGATTGGAATGATTTTTAAAGTTATTGGTGGCTGGTTTATGTATATATTTTTTAGTGGCCCTAACTTGGTAAGCAGGTAATGCCCTACTCACTATCTCCAGTCAGGCAGTGTGCATGTGTGCAGAGAGGCCAGATATTTATTTTCAGTGTGACTAACAATTTCTTGTTTGGTCAGATTTTACAGTTTGCTTTGCCTAATGAAACTCAATTGTTGTATTTAACAGTTGTATCAGCACACATAATTTTAGATTTACTTTAGTAAGTCATATTGATCTGCTGGTGTGTACTTGTCAAGCCTAGTAAAGAATGTGGTGAGATCTTCAGAGAGATTATTAATGCCTGTATTTACATGTAATCAATTTTGTAACGTACACAAGAAGAGCCATATTACACTTTGATTTATTTATTAATTACAATTTTGTGTCAACATGTAAACTCGGTCATCAGTGTAACAACAAGTCCTTGGAAGCCTCATTATTTTTTTTTGTACAAAAGATTGTGCTTGTGATTTGTGTTTAACACATTTTTTACACTGAACCGAGTAATGTTAGTGTCTGAATTCATTCTAGGCATTTGACCTGGAATATGCACAAAAAAAACCCAAGTATAGTCTGTGTGTTTGTGTAATTGGTGTATGGGTGTGCCATCCAACTCTCACACTTGTGCTGTGCTTCCTCTTTCTGCCCTCCTGCTTATGTGTGCATGTACATAAAAAATACACACATAATATGATCCTAATTTCAGCCTTACTGAGGGTTTCCGTAAGGCGTGATTCACTGTTATTAAGATAGTTGTGATTTTTTTAAAGGTTGCTGGAGTCATCAAAAATGTTTTAGTGGATGTCACTATCTTTTTTTAATGTGTGTGTGTGTGTGTATATATAGCTTCAAGCAAATGGTCAAGTGTAAATGAGGTACTCTGGTCGTACTTTTGAAATTGCAACACAGAGCACTGCTTTGTCTACATCCTGTTTATTGCTGCTCTGTCTTCCGTGGCAGTAAGAGGAAGCTTGAGATGGTTCAAATAAAGTAGTAGTAAATAACTTCAGAGATCATAAATTAATTTTTTAAAGAATGCATACTCCCTGGTTGAAATGTATTGTTTTTAATGTAGAGGCAGGTTCACCAATTGTGTGTTCAGATTAAACCAGACACATTGTGGTGTGTTTATATGACTGACACTGCTGTTGGTCATGGTGGAACCTTATAATGTGGTCCACACTTACAATGGAAGTGGTTAAAATATTGTTTAATTATTATTAAACTTTCGAAGACATGCACTGTCCTGCTCTTACTAATTCAAAACAGCACAATGAATCCTATTTGACATTATTTTACATGTTTGATGATTGTTGTGCTTTAAAAACTTAATTTCTAATGCAGTGTTTTAAATCATTTTATTCATTACATAGTATACATATTCTGTCACACTCACACCTAACAGCAAATGGAGGGGGTTGGTGTATACCTGTGAAGAATGACTCAGAGGTCACTCTCGCATATCTGCTGGTGTTGTCCTGTGAAATGGGTTTACTCTCTTGTCGATCCCAGGTATGTGTTTTCACATGTTTCTGGAGTTCTCTGTAATTCATTTGATAAGATATTGCTGTAGCTTCAAGGGAATCCCAGTCACTCTGCCTTGGATATGCTGGACATGTTTGGCTGGCTGTGCAAAATGTAACCGGTTTTTCTAGGATTACCGCATCATTACAGTACTGGTGTTCGTATGGAACAAAGCAGTTCTTCATATGTACCATCCTTGGTCTACATTTAACAATAAAAACAGTTCAGTACCTCCTGGGTTGCTTTTAGACTTGAACACCCTCCACGTATTTGTTGTAAAAGGTTTTATCTATTTTTTTTCTGTTATTGGCATGTCATCACAATTGGTTGATTTATTTTTATGGATGAATTGGTTTTGTATTTGCTTTTACTACTGTTAAGATCTCATGCTGTGTACATGCTGCCCCAGTAGCTGGTGAAACCGTATAAAGTTGTAGCACAGTGAACATAGTATATTTGCAGTATTATCTTGCCAAACAATGTTTTGGCGAGCCTAATACCTGTTTTATCTGTCTTGTGATTGATTTGTAATTGTGTGTTGTAAGTGAAAAGAAATGAAACAGTGGTTCTCCTCTTACATTCATTGTATCCTGGATGGCTAAATATATATAATCTGTAACTATTATAAATTGGTAATGTTTTTAAATTGTTAGTGCTTTTGAACTAGTGTCTGTGTCTGCAGATATGTAACTTAGGGGTAGTTTCCTTCCATGTCCCAGTGGCTAAAGATAGAAAGCCTTATGAACACAATGAGAAACTCAAGTTTGCATGGATCTTTTCATGTGGATAAATGTGATTGCCATTTGTGTTTTCTGCACATCTTAGGGCGTCAGATCTCCCTTTTTAGTTTGTGCTTATACAGGCAGAAGATGGTGTTACACAGACAAGAGGCCGGCCCAGACCACTTCAGGGGAGGTGATGGTTTGTTGTGTCCATGTCCCTGTACCCGATGGGGTGTAGGAGGTTACTTGACCTTCAACCTTGGGGTCAGGTGACTCTTTGAGGCCATTGTATGGGGAGCAAATGTCATAGGAATGGGTTAAAAAGGCTGAGCAGTGAAGGTGACATGTCCGGGCATGCTGCCTTAAAGGAGAGAGAGAAAAATGGGGAGAGGTTAGAGTCATTGATGTGAACGATTCCACCTGGACTTGTAAAGAAATTATCAGCTTAAATATTTAAATGCACAGCTTACCTGGTTAGGCATTGTGCATTTTTGGCACCATATTCATCTTTTAGTCTTTTTTTTATTCATTAATTAATTTCCTGAAATGATGACAAACACCTCTTTCCACCTGCAACTTTCCAGAGTCTGTTAGTGTCTTTTCATATTTAGTCTGAACAACTACAACATGTGATTAAATTTACAAAGATGTAAAACTTAGAAAAGCTGCCAATCCAAATATTTGAAGAGCTGAAATGAGCAAATATATGGGATTTTTTATGTACCATGCTATGAATTGATTTTAAAATAGTAGTTAATTTTTTTTGTTGCTTGCATCATTTAATTTTTTAATTTATTATATTTTTTATATTCTTTTTTTTTTTTGCCAGGGGATGTGGACCCTTTTTAGCCCAGGACTAATAGAAGATTTTTGCCCAACAGATCTGACGAGATTTAATTTTTTTTATGTTAAGGCATAAATGTCGTCATACATGTTTTTAAAAGGGCCAGGCTCCTACATGCCTATTTGGAGAGAAAAAAAGTAGAGCGATGAACTTACTGTCATACCACCCTCCTGTCACTTTCAGGTGTGTCTGACTGGATAACTGTGTTGCACTTGGGTTCTCTATCTTTCTATACCGAACAACAAATTTCAGCTGTAGAAATAAATTTTGATCACTGAGAATTGCCAGATGGTAGAGTAGGTAACAGAGGCTTTTAGAAGATCGAGACAATGGTACATGCAGGTTATGATTGCAGTGGCACTGGAAGTGAAGTTATTAGAAATTTTAAGGCAACATATCAAGCAATTGCACTGCTTATGTAACTTTTTCTCTAAAGCATACCACAGGGTTTTATATTGACTTTGTTGCTTGAGCCTATAACCGTGAACAATTTGTGGCTTTTCTTTTTCTTTTTTCTTTTCTTTTTTTGGTCACTTATGTTATTGTTGCATTGAAATGTAATTAAGAGCAGGGGCCATTTTGAAAATGGCCTTTTGGTGTTGGTGGTGTGCTGATGATTTTTAAAGTGCGAGTCCAAAAAGTAACTTTTTAAATGCAAGAAACAACCACATTCATATATCCTGTCCCAGTCACCTTCTAGGTTTAATCATCTTACAGTGTAACTGATGAAAACAATAAGTTTGTGCCGCTGACCTTCAAATCTTAAATTTTTATTTAATTCTTTATCCCGGCTTGCAGCTTAATTACCACATCACAAGTTGAATGTTACCGTTTTCCAGCTAATGAATTAATGATTTAAACATTTTTTTAATAATAATTGGTCATCTTCTGAGCAGCACTGGAGTGCATACGTGTGTGTCTGAGGGAAAGAGGGAGAAGGACAGCGCGTCTTGTCAGTGTCTTTTTGGAAGGGAAATATGTTAGAGATGTTTTTAGGTTCAGGCTATCAGGTCCATTTCAGACCAAGGTCATAATTACAGGTCCATTGAGACCTCTAGTGGCAACACATTAACTGGACCCAATCTCCTACTGGATTATTATCAGGACAAAGTTTGTTTTTAGCACCTTTTGAATGGAAACTAGTTTTTGTGAACAAAACTTTTTGTTTTCAGATTTACCAGGGTTGTCCTGGTACATCTGAAACATCTTGCTAGAAAAGTTGACATTCTTGTTGGAAGAACTACTTTTTTTATGGTAAAACTATCATCAAATCAAGTTTATTTATAAAGCCCAATATCACAAATTACACATTTGTCTCAGTGGGCTTTACAGACTGTACAGGATACGACCCCCTCTGTCCTTAGACCCTCGCACCGCACAAGGAAAAACTCCCTAAATCTCACATTGTCACTTGATTTGCAGTAAATTGACACTCTTGCTTCATTAAAAGGGTTAAAGTGCATTTTAAATACCAGATGCTTGTTTCGCTATGGTGAGGTTTCTAAGACGTCAAAGATTTTTATTATTTTTTTTTTTGTAAAGATTTTGCCTCTAATTCTTTTATGGGTTACGTACAGTGTTTTCTGTTGGGTGCACAGCCAAGGACAATGTAGCAGTAATTAGCTTTTTCACCTAAGAGTGCTCAACCACTGAAGGAGCTACTGTACTCTCCCTTTGACAAGCAACCTCAGACCAACATGCTCACTTTACAAAGGTGTCTGCAGAGCACCTGTCAGTAGCACTAATGAATGTTACTGGGCATGAAGATTTCACAGTATTTTAAGTGATACAGTAACTCCTTCTTTTAGAACATTTTGACATTCTGAGCCACGCAAAGTACAGGCTGCTATTTTTCTCCCTGTTAACCCTGCTCCCCTGTTTTTAACAGTGCTTTGTTGACACAAATCCATGTGAATTATTTGTTTTACCAGTTCAGTGTTTGGAAGAATAAATAGTTTGAAACATTGAACCATTTCAGTCAACAATGTCAGATTTGCAGATGCAGTGTTTCCTCCTAAGGCCGGAGATATACTTGCTTTTTAACCATGCATCGCGTAAGCAATTACATCTCCACCTTAACCGTTTTAAAGTTGTGCCGCTTTTTTTACGGCTGGCCTAAAATGAGACTTAAACATGTATAATAGTTCAGCTATTGCTAATAAAATGCAATCAATTGAAGATGTGAAATGACTTGAGTACACTATGTGGACAAACTGTCCCATAGCTGCTTAGTTCCAATTAAGGACAATCCTAATGTTACAGTAGCATACATGATGTTTTAGACGGCATTGTGCTTATCAGTGGTGTGACAACACTTATCACCAGAAGGTGGTGGTGGGGGGGGGGGGGGGGGTTTGTGTCACAAAATGACCGGGCCCCCTTGCATTTGGGAACAATTCATAAATTGTTTTTTTTCTGAGTTTGGTGTGGAAGAATTTAACTTGCCTGCAGTTATCTGACCTCAAACCAATCCAGCAATTTTGGATGGTGTTCGACCTTATTGCCCAACCTCACATTGTGGCTAAATTGGTGTAAATATCTGCAGCCAGGTTTCAAAATATTGAGGAGTTTTTCCAAAGGAGTTACAAGTGTAACATTGTGATGTCCACATACTTTTTCCTAACACTGCAATGTTGACAGGCTGACCTCAGAATTACATTAAATGGCATTATCTCTTTTTGTGTGTTTTCAGGTGGTGAACCTCTCTTGCCTGCTTTAGGAGTGGATCGAAGACTTAAATCTGTGAAAAGATGCTGATGATCATCTGAACATCTTTTAGGTAGATAAATAATAGGCAATAAGTCTGTAGCCATCTGTGAACATGTGGTTTGGCCCAGCGGCGAAAAAGGATGAAGACTGTGCGAATATAACACAGAAGATGACAAGAGCTGGAAGTGGAGCGACCACAACTGCAGCTCTGGCGATACTGTAGCAGCACGGAATGGTTTGTGGGTTACACTGAGATGCAGGCCATACTGTGCTGCCGCAGAAAAGCCTGAATATACAACCTGCCTGTCAAATTGCGGTTCTTCAACCTGTTGAAGCTGACTTGTTCACTGTCGTTCTTGGATTTAGTCTCCACTATCCGAAGTAATGCCACATAGACGAGTGTTTAAAAAGTTGGTTGGATTTGCCTTTCTCTGATGCTGGTCGCTTTACTGTAGCAGCACGTAAATATTGGAGTTAAGACTCTAGCTGAAGCCTCCAGTATTGATCGTGCTGCTGAAGCAAAGCTGACCACTCACAATCAGCCCAACAGACCACTCGTCACCCTGGTGGTGTCTGAGTGCTGGAGAGATGCTCACAGGTACATTGTTTACACGCAGATTTAGAGTTAACGTCCAACACTACCTCGTTTTAAAAGTTCAAAAGTGTAAACAGCATCTTTTTACATTTCACTGTTCTGTCTGCACACTTGAGAAATAAAATTTTTTAAATTGGCTTTTGTCTGCACTGTGATTTGAACATAACTTGTTGTTTGTATGTAGAATATTTGGATTTTATTAAAGCTTTACTGAAAGTTAAACTGACACTGAAAATCTCTCGTGTGACTTTATTTAACGCCATTCACAGAGGATAGATCCTGCACGTGACGGCCTGCTGCAGCGCTGCTGGGATGTCCGGCCTGTTCGTCATGAGCGGACAGATTTACTGCAGATTTAAATTATTACAACCATTAAACTGTTTGAGTGTACACACCGGAATTATTTTTTTGAAATATCAAAATGCGTTCCGTTTTTAAAAAGTCGAGTTTTTTTTCTTCCTTTTAAAATAGTTTTATAAGAATGATTTCTGCTCGAGTTTGATCCCAGGCGGTCTTTATGATCCATGTTCTCTATGTTCTCGCTTATAACAAAAGGTTCCACATTGTGTATTACGACTGCATTATGCACAAAAAATATGATTATATATTCCGATGTTAACTGCAATTGTGTAACGAATGATATGGTGTCTGGTAACATGGCTTAAAGTCCTCCATTTTGTGTGGCGTTGGATGCGCACGTAATGCGGGCATCTCTGCTGACCCAGGACATCAGATGACGAGGACCTTAAACACATTTACCTAATAATAAATAACTAAATTGATTTTGTTTAACATGCCTTTTTAATGTGTGGCATCCGTTAGTTAATCTGGCTTTTGTAAACATTTTATACCACAAGGTTTAAGTGAATTTGTGGTAAAATAAAAATCAGATGAGAGGTTACGCTGTTTACGAAGTCGCACGGACCAAATCATCTGAATTAAATGAATCTGTCATAATTAATAACTTTTTTTTTGTTACATTTTCCATGGTGATTATGGGTCTTTTCTGATAACAAGGTGTGAAGCCCGCTAATTCATCGCCGTCCACAGAGTAAACGAAGATTTCTTCCATTTGGCCTTGTAGGCCTTTTTTTTTTTTTTAATTGATGATTCTGAATTATCTGAATTTGTTTTTGCAACTGTAATTATACATTATCTGGAATTAGGGGATTTGACAAAGGGGGGATTTATGCAAAATGATAGAAGAGAGAAAGACGTGCGCGCATTTTAGGAGTTCTTTTTTTTCCCTAAGCGCTAAGGCTTGCATTTTATTTTTTTAATTGGGAAGTATTCACATCTAATATATTATATTTTCGAAAGATTATAAACCTTTTATATGGTAATATGCGTTGGTTAAGTATTGGCATATCTGCGAGATGGACCACTTTGTGTCTGTAAATCATAAGTGTAAATATTAACTACGTCAACGTAATTCATTACCATTTATTTTGAAAAGGATTACATTATTTTACCCTTTTCTAAGTGTAGATATTTAAATGTATCTATATTTTGCGTCTTCAGAAAGCAGTCTTGATAGTGATGTACGGCGTGAAATTCCACATTTTCTCATACACCTGTTTAGCTTCACATATTTCATTTTTTTCCTGATGTGACTTTTTATCCACATTGAGCTGCTTTTATATTGGTCGTGCATATTTTAATTATCTGTATAATTGTAGAATTGCACGTCCGTTTTGTTTGCGCTTGTACTGTATTTGCTAAATGAACATATGTGTACAATTAAATATTATAAAAACAGGAAATAACGGGGAAAGGGATTCTTAAACCACAGGAATAATAACGTGTCTTCACTTTATTCCCCATCACACACCGTCGGTGTAAACGAGTGCCAGTGTGTGGGACCTTATGCAGAGATGTGATTAAACTCTGGACACACAACTGGCTCTGATATTTAGTCATCTAGATTGTTAAAATAGATGTTGACTTGAAGTTTAGTTTTTATTAACCCTCACCATAGGCCCCACTTTTTGATATAAAGTGTCTGACCATGCGACCTGGCTTTGCGGTATTTCTTCAGAAAAGTCTCAGTTATACAGTTATAACATTTTGTCTTAATTTGGATTGAGTTAACGTTTTTCAGGCTATATTTGAATTTGCGTGCCGTGACAATTAAAATATTAATGTAGAGTGGTCCATTTATTTCCATGCTATATTTGCCTGGCAACAGAAGGCTATATATATATACATGCGTGCCGTGACGTACATCCTGAATTATGGTCAGTGCTGACATCACGGATTCACTTTGTGGTCTGATTTTAGGATTTATTTATTTTTTATTTCCCGAAAATGCAGCTCAACTCAGGAGAATCAATGAATAGAAGGATAAATGATCAACGCACAATTCACTCTTTGTCCTTTTGCTCTGGCCTATTTTTTTGTCTCCATTAAGACCATGTTTGGTGATAAGCCAAAAATCTCACATCCTGCCCTGAATTTGAAATATTTTGTAGAGCCTAACTCCCATTTTCCCACATAATTGCATTTTGATTTTAGGCTCACAAGTCAGTTTTTTTTTTTTTACAAGTTCGGATGCATAGCAGAAAATAGGCCTACACTGCACTTTTAACTTAACAGGCTGCAGATGTTTGACTTTATAGACCGGACCAGTCATGCAACGAATGAGTCACGTGAACCTCCGCAAATATATCTTGTGTAGAAATAGACGTGACAATCGTGTAGCTTTGCTTGGGTTTTGATATCAATGATGGGGGGGAAATACAGCTGTACATTGTTTAGGTTTCATGGAAACATCATAAACATAGGACGGCGTTCTCTTTCCCCCTCCTTCACTGTGTCTGCAGCCTGGTGAATATTTCACACGGGCCCTGTTATGCAACGTGTGTAACCTTGAAGAGGTTGCAGCATCACCGTGGTGCAGACGCGCTCTGCAGGCAAGAGGTCACAGATTACACTTTGTGTATTTATTTTATTACACACTTGCTTAATTCACAGGCTCTGTTGAGTCTATCAATTGTTGGCTGATTTGGCATGTCGCACTAAATAAAAAAACAAACATGGAGGTGACTTAAATTTCAGTTTTATTTATTAGGATCATCTTGGACAAGTATGATTGTGTCATATGGTATTTAAAAAAAAAAAAAGTGCTCATCGATAGCGTTTATCTGATGTAGGCGACAACCTCTGTGCGTTAAAGTTTGATTATATGGCTTCATTGAGGTTAGAGCTTGCCCCCCCCCAAAAAAGGCAAAAATTAAAGACATGGTAAATTAGTGTTTCCATACATTCAGGTGGAAATCTGTCACTAGTTAAATGCACGTCACGGGTCACTGATAACAAGTTGTAGCTGTGAGTGCATGGCACCGATGCCACAGGCTAGTAATTAAAATAACTTACAACTGCCAATAAAACTGACCGTAGAGTCAATTAAGTTCACGATACATTCCTGACCTGCACCCAATAAACGTGTGTACACGTCAGTCATTTCCCGCAGGTACACACCAGTGTGGGTAAGGTGCGAGGAAACAGCAGTGAGAAGCGGTTCGACCTGCGAGGGCACGTAGGCTGCAAGGTTGTGCGGCTGCAGCAGGAGCAGTGTTGGCAGTAACAAACTCATAAATAAGGTGATCCATCTCGGCGCTGCCATCCGTGAGCCCCCCTCTCGGTATGAGCCATTCTCGTGGGGGACTGAGATCTGGTCCACTTCTCGGATCCTCAGCGAGTCCCACTTTTTAACATCGAAATTGCGCACAACGGGACCGACGTCCGTGTCTTTCCGAGAGGGCAGTGGAGTCCCCTTAAGGACCTTAAACTTCTCCCGAAACTCCTGCATCTGCTGCAGAAAGCACAGGGGGTCGGCGACGCTCCGGAAAGACTCGGCGATGCTGAGCGCCCGTCTGTGCTCCTCCATCGCCGCGCTCAGCTTGGTGATCTGCGGGTCGTATGCTTGCATCACCACCAGCTTCAGTGTTTCAAAATCGGAGAGGATCTCGTTCTTTTTGCAATCAATGGTACTGATGAGTTTGTCGAAATAGTCTGTTACCTTTTCTGCGTCCTTGGTGACCGACAGAAGCGCCTTTTTCTTACTGGCTTGTAGTGTCTCCAGGCAGGACAGCATATCTGCGCTCTGCCAGCTCTCCACCCCGTGAAGCAGCTCTTCATACGCCTCCTTCTCTCGTTCATATGCCTCCTCCAAGGAGCAGAATGTATGCCCTTTGTGGTCATCTGTTGTTGCGCAAAACCCACAAATTAGATTCAGGTCCGTGGCGCAAAATATGTTTAGAGGCTGGCCGCAGTGATGTTTACAAACAGACAGTTTAGGCATAACCCGTATTTTGCTGTATTTCTCCACTATTCCGCGGAGAGAGTAGTTGATCTGCAGGCTGTTTGCGCCGTTGTGAGGGGTCTCTTTGCGGCATGTGGGGCATTTGAAAGGTGTTCTGTAAGATAGACCTCGGTTCCCCTCCAAGAGTCCCTCCAAGCATTTCTTGCAAAAGCTGTGTGAGCACAACAAAACCCGAGGGTCGTCGAAGAGACCGCAGCAGATTGGGCACGTAAGTTCCTCTTCTAGCTGCTCCATGGTGTCCTGTAAACACATTATCCAGGCGTCAAATCGGTGCTTAATTAAAGTAAAGAAAAAACCCAATAAATCAACACTTACATAATACGCACCCACTCTCAGAGGGATGCTGCGCCATAAAGCGGCGCAGGCAAATACATTACACTGAAAATGCTATAGCATCGCAAAGGATACAGATTTTGCAGTCGTGTTCCAGCTGTGTGTGGAGTATTCCCATCCTGAAAGTGAAACTGACTTGCATCTCGGTGCCCGCGTAAAACGTTGGCACGGGCTCTGCCAGAGACTCCATTTGGCCATGTAACGTTCAATAACATCCTGCTTTCTGATGTCTTTCTGTAACCAGCTGGCGTCGAAAGGAACGTTAAACGAGACTGGATACAAGTCAAAATCGTTTAACAACTTTATAGACTATAAAAGCAAACTATTTTTTTCTCCTAGCGTTGTATCATAGAATAGCAGAACAGTGGTTTCGCTAAGTCGAGCCCTACATTACCGCCGTCTAACCAATCCAATGCGACGAATTATCGACAAGCAGGGTTCGCGTTAGCGTTGCTCCTGTTGGCAAGGTACTGAAGTAGGGCTGTGACAGATTTTGCAAGCGCATAGTAACATGCAACTACTGGACCAAAAGAATCACTCACCAGCTGCTGGGACGCACAGTGCAACGCAATCATGGCGCTTGTTGCTGTGCAGACTTCGCCCTTTTCCGGGTATACGGTTAACCGTTTCAGTGGCGTACAGAAAATCCAAACACACGGGATCGTCTGTATTTGCGCACAGGTAAATCACGGGCGTGCGCTACAATGCCACCGACACGAAAGCTGCGGATATTTCGAGTTGATGGGGTGCTTAACGTCGGACTTTGGGGTGTTCTGCGTTTTTGTCCCTGCTGGGTAACTTGCAGAGGATCCCTGCCAGTGCGATGGGGGAGGGGCTGTTGCTATGCAAAACATTACAGCATGAAAAACTGTCAACTAGGTTTTAGTCCCAGTTTGGCATCACAGGTTTGTACACTAACCCACTTCAGTCGCTTGAGTGGGTACTTGTTAATATGCATCTGTAAACAGTTAATACACATTTTAAAAAAAGATGCAAGTGAAGGCACTCGGCTGCATACACTATAAAAAGAAAACTTGGAGGCTATGTCGCACTGAGCTGTTATCAAGTGGCACGTTATCTTGGCAGCGACATACTGACACTACATCACACATCAGCAACATAACTTTATATTTCAGCCCCCGATGATGCTCTTTAGTTATTAATGGGCATCACCAAGTCAGCATGTGTCCACTAAACATGTGGTATATTTTCAAAAATGCACTTTCTTCTCACTTGTGGTTATGTAACATCGATACCCAATAGTTACTTAGTCACGTGTATAAATTTTGACCTTGATTTTCTTCCCTTGTTTCCATGCCATCAGGAGCAACTGCCTATCTTAGCCACTGTGATTGGATACAGTTGGGTAGCAGGAGCTTATGTAGTTCCGGCCGCGGCCGCCGTGTGTCGCTGTTGCGCTCGTGGAGCCCGACGTCGTAACGTCAAGCGCTCTTTGGTTTGACGGTAAAAACTTTGTTTCCGGATGTTTAGCTGGTAGCAAGAATGGCCGCGATGTTTACGTGTTGTCTAGGCTGCTGCGGAGATGGCGGATCGGGGCATATTCCCCTGAAAGAAATGCCTACTGTTCAGTTAGATACCCACCACATGGGTAAGTAAGACGGTCTTTAAATCTCAGGGCTGTTGCTTTGACGTCAACATGTCTAGTTGTGACTTGATGTGTTGCTACTTCCGCCGTTAGCATTGTAGCTAACCGATAGCTGCTTGTAGTGTTACCTGTAACCTGTTTCACTCCAATGTGTTTCTGTTTTTCATGGAGTGGATGCTGCTGTGTGTTTATACTATCACCCTTTAACATACTTCATGCAAGGTTATCAATTTGTTACATATAGGGCGAGTCGTGATGTTCAGTTGCTAAACTCCTGCAACTGAACTCAAGACACGGTTGATGGCTATCAGGATTATTTTACCGATTATTGTGATTTTTTTCTATTAATCGTTAATAGTTTAGTCAATAAAAATTGTCCAAAAGTCCAAATACCCCCCACAAATATTTAGTTTACAATGACGTATGACTCAGAAAAGCAGGAAATCATCTCACGCGAGAGGCTGAAATCAGAGACTATTGGAGTTGTTTCACTGTATCTGCTTGAAAAAATATTATCAAAAATATTTGCCAATTATTTCTGTCGTTACAGCTCTAATTAGCATTACCATTTATTTCACCTACTAAACTTTAAAGATCCCTTCCACACAAGTATGCTGCTTTGAATAATTATTAATGTATGTGTTTGTTCAATTACTAATTAAAATAATATGAAAGCATCTACTCCTTTTCCCTCATTGAAAAAAATCCAGAAAGTAGGAGTTTGCAAATATATTACATGTTAATTGATGGACATATTATGTCTCCTACTTCACTGAAAAGTTTATTGTCAGTGAATGTGCACTGGAAGATTTCGTACTGGATCTCAATTGGCTTCTAATCTAGTTGTGATGTCAGAAAATCCCTTTCAAAGTCTTAACCTGAGATTTAAGATAAAATGCTAACGCTAATGCTAAAAAAAACAAAAAACTTCTGTTTCCAGCTTCTTGAATGTGAGGATTTCCTGCTTTTATCTGACATTTGGATTCCAAATTGATTATATTTGGACTGTTGGTTGCACAAATCAAGCCATTTAGAAGTTGTCATCGTGGGCTCCAGTACAATAGTAATGGGCATTGTCTGATATTTTGTAGAGTAAACAATTGATTGATATTGCCTTTTTGTTTTTTCAGGCACAGATGTTGTCATTGTGAAGAGCGGCCGGAGGATATGTGGCACTGGAGGCTGCCTGGCCAACGCTCCTCTGCACCAGAACAAAAGCTATTTTGAGTTTAAGATCCAGTCCACTGGTAAGAGCTTGGCTTCTAGCTGACGACGACCCTGTTTCAAACCTCTGCTGCCTTCTTTTCTGGCCAGATTGACATTTTCTGGTGCATTCCTTGTCAGAGTTGTTGATACTGACACGCTGCAGTTTTTAGTAGCTACACCGTCTTGTGACTGCATGCTCACTGCTGGATTTCTGTACACTTGCAGATGGAATTTGCTTTCTTACATATAGTAAGTAAAGCTACCCATCCAGCTCCAGACTAGCCACCGTTTTTACCAGTATACAGTTTCAAATGTACTATGTATGCAAATCTAGCTGATTTATTATTATTATTAATTGTTTTACTGCAGCCGGCCTGTCGTAAATATAAATCCATTTTTAGTCTTTGTTGTTAAAAGTGTTTTAAAATAGCAGATACTCAGTGTTGTGCTTTGTGTTTTAGGTGTGTGGGGAATAGGTGTGGCTACGCAGAAAGTGAATCTTAATCAAGTGCCTATGGGCAGAGACACAAACAGCCTAGTCCTGAGGCATGATGGGTCTGTGTACCACAATAATGAAGAGAAGAATCGCCTACCTGCAAACAGCCTTCCTCAGGAGGGTGACATCGTGGTAAGTGCAAAATGTATTTAGCTTGATCCTGAAATAAGTTTGATTGCACTTTACACTTTGAAAGATTTAGGTGTTGCCAGTTGCTAGTAAAGCTGAAAATGAAGAACTTTTTTTTTTTTCTTGATCATTTGGGCTTAGTGAAGTCTTTTGCTTTGCTACGGGCTAATGTACAGGATATATGAACAACTGTATAGTAATAAAGCTGCAATACATTTGCGATGCTTTTTGCATGGTGTATACATAATATATATATATATTTATAATATATATATATATATATATATATATTTTTTTTTTTATATATATATATTTATATTTATATATACATGTATGTATATATATATTTATATTTAAATATTTTTTTTTATATATATATATATATATATATAGTGCATATACATTACTTTAACTTGCATGCTTAATCATCATAACTGCTATGTGCAGATGGCTAATGTATTTATAGAGTCCTTGATATCTGAAACATAAAGACGGGTAGCAATATTTTTGATCCACCAGAAATGTTTAGTGTTTTTGTGTCGGACACGTTTCCTGCTTGGATGAAGAGTCATTGACCATAACTTTTAAGGTGATTAATTAAAGCTCAAACCATCCTGATCTAGTAGGAGAAAGTGGAACTGCAGGAAGTAGAGGAAAGCAAATAATACACATGCATACCTTGTTTTGTTTCTATGCTGTTTAGCTTTCCCACGCTTTTTGCTCCTCTTGACATGGGAAAAGAGTTTCAAAGCTTATTTTTTAAATTGCAAACGGGCTACACATACAAATGTGTAATCACATTCACATGCAAAAATCCCGCAATTTAATTCCTGTTTTGTCTGTGTTCCTCAGGGCATCACATATGACCACGTGGAGCTGAATTTATATCTGAATGGAAAGAACATGCATTGTCCTGCCTCAGGGATCCGAGGCACTGTATACCCTGTTGTTTATGGTAAGTTTATTTGTTGGCCTGATATGCTGAACAGGGCTTGTCATGGCTTGTAAATCTTGGGATAATATTTGACTCGTTTATTTTTAATTGAAAAGATTTATATGAACATTATTGACCGCCAAACTGCATTTTCAGAAATACCATTATGTCAGTTACAATGTTTTTCCACTAGAGGGCTGCATTTGTACATTTTTACGAAACGCCACTCATTTTAGGCAGTTTTTTTTTTTTGTTGCATATTTGACCAGAAACAAAATCCACACACCCAAGAGGGAGTTACATGGACTAATTGAACCAAAGCCTTTAGCAGGAAGGAGGGAGCGGTCACAGATTCGAGACATGCAGGTTTTATTCTGGTCAAAGGATGATTTCATTGACTGGCTTCTCTCGGGTGGATGTGAAGCTAGTCATTGAAATCAACCCACAGTAGTGGCAGTTTTACCTGTTCATGTTTCACAGCAACACTCATGCAGAACACATTGTGACGAGTGACTCATTTGTTTGAGCTTTCTTATGTAAACACCCTCTATTGTAAAACACTTCTCACATTTCTGAGCTAGACGATTGATCCTTGTGATCAGAAAGTCACCCTGGATGCTTTTTCATGAATATAAACTCAAACTTTCCGATTTAATTCACTATTTTCTGGGAAACATTTGCATAAACTGAACTCCACTATGGGCATAGGGACATGCGCCACTCTCGCTTTCCCACAAGAACTCTGTATTGATCTGGTACGTTTTTGAATCACCACTTTCTGATTTTAATTAGATTTTAATTGTACAGTAGTTTACGGGTCGGTGGGTGACTTGATTTTGAGGTGAGCGGTTGAGAAGGAGACCTACAAACATCCCCTCTGCCGTTACCACGCCTCAGGTTTACAACTGGTAACAAAACAAGGCCACAGTAAATTGCTGTGCCAGTTTATTTAGGAGAGTGTTTTGCCCGCCGGGGGTGATGCCACTTCTCTACCCGAGAACTGATTTTATAACCAATTTCAGTACATGCAAAATGTAACCTTGTGTGGTGAGAGATTATGTTCAAATAGCTGTGGTTACAAGGCATTTGACCCAAATAAATAATAAAAATGTTGGAACCTTTGCTTGTTTATAATATTAATACTCCTGTAAGATATGACATCAATAAAATTTCATTTTACTTTATCGGTATTAAAAAGGCTTCCCGGGAAGTCCTGGGTACATGTATGATTTTAACTTAGTAATATAATAAACAAGACTTTTGTATGGGCCTCATGTTTTGATACATTTGGCTGATAATTACCCATCAACCCTGAACTATAGACGCATGAGTGGCCAAGCATCACAGATTTGATGTAATTGTGTAACCAAAATAAAATGCTTCTTGGGATAGAATAGTTGACTTAAAGGGCCAGTTCACCCCAGAATCCAAAAATACATGAATACATATTCTTCCTCTGAACTGCAGTAATATTTATCAATCTAGAGTGTTGAAGATATCAGGTGTAGAGGTTTCTGCCTTCTCACAAATATAAATAATAATAAATAAAATAATAGATAAATAAAATCCACAGACCTTGTTTTGAGCAGTTTCATGTTGGAACTATTTTCTTTGTACCGAAGCAAAGGAAGCGTGCGTCTACTCCTGGACCAGAGGCTCAGCCGAGGAGGACGCCTCGTCCATGAGTAGATGTGTGCGTCCTTCAGCGCGGTGATACTGTGAAATATGTATTTTAGATTTTTGGGATGAACTGTACCTTTTTATTTATTTTTTTTGTACTTTGACTATTAAAAAAAGAAAGAAAAAGAAATGCCGAAACGGGGATAAGCATAATAAAAATTGCTGTTGTTATTTTTACTTAAATGCTGCTAATGTATAGCATGTTTACAAAGTCTAAGCTTGTCTTTCCCTTCTTTTGTTCCAGTGGATGACAGTGCCATCTTAGACTGCCAGTTTAGTGACTTCTATCACACAGCTCCACAAGGATTTGAGAAGATCCTCTTTGAACAACAAATCTTCTAAAGGAGCACGTCAGCCTCAACGCCTCTTTACGTCGTCACCCTCCCCCTATATCTCATAGCAACCTCTGTGACTCTACAGTTTGACCTTGATTGGATATTATGTGTGGCTTGAACGCCTCTTGTTTTGTTTCCCCTGATTACTCTCTCTCTCTCAACTGATGCCCTGCATTGACGTGGAGTATCCTTGATGGAGTGGGGATTTCTGATCATTGGTCGTCTATGACTATGCTGATGATTAACTGTCAAATCATTACCTTGCGTCAGTGGTCATCACTCTGTATTAACTGAATCACTTTCAATCGCTGCTTACATTCTCAATCTGTGTGTAGATGCAGGACAGTGGATGTAATGGTAAAATGTTCCTGTTTTTCAGGATCAAAGGCCATGTTTTATTGACATTGCTTTATACTTTTTTTTGGGATTATGTAATCTCCTAAATTTCATACGGATATCTCTGCATACATGCCTATATTTATTTGTATTTATTTGAGTCACAAATCTGAATGATGTCTCTTTTGTATGACAAACATGTCTCTCTTTCTTTTCTTTTTTTTTTGGCCAGCAAGTTTGTGAACTAATGAAGGATCAGCTGTCGATACTGACAGTCAACAATATCCCATTCACTTTGATGTTGCCTTTAATTAAAAAAAAAAATACAATTTAGTTGGGGATATTGCAACACTTTTGAATTCACGTCACTTTTTCAATTTGAGTTGACACAAAGATGGTTTAAAAAGACTTACTCCAGTAAACCAGTGCACATTCACGGGGACAGCCAGGTCGACTTTTCACTGAGGTATGCTGAGGTGACATGATGGAAAATGTTATACAAAGTGAAGCATTTCTTAAATGGCTGACAATATGTATTACGCTTGATTTCTAAATCATTTCTATGAACAGCCCTTTATAATTCCCACACTTTGCTCTCCTGAAATCTGTTATGGTGTATTAATTCTAAATATCAGAATATTACCAGAGTTGGTGCTGGCTGCCTTTGATTTTATTTATATATATATATATATATATACACATATACATATATATGGCTAAAAATGTCAATCTTATGTGTTGTATTGGCATTGCATAATTCACTGCTGACAGTTAAATATTTCAAGTGCTTGGTTTTGGTTGCACTAATGATGTTATTGTACAAGCAAATCGAAATAGTGTTGATTCATTAAACTTTTGTGTCTGGAGGCTTACTTTTGTCAGAGTCCAGAGTCTTTTGGTTGTAGTTAAGTTGCGTCATCACCACTGTTATGCGCAAAAAATAAAAATAAATAAATAAATAAATAAATGTCGTGAGCTGCACAGCTTTCAGACATCCAGTAGCCAATAAGTCAAAGGGGAATTTATTATTACTGCGTCGAGGAAGCCGTGGAAACCAGGGCAGCCCATGCAGGAGGTATGCGTTAACTCCTCCCCTCACTGCGAGCTGTTACGTCCTCCTCCTCCTCCCCCTCTCCCGAGCCAGCAGCAGCAGCACAGGAGCTGCCGTGCCTCGTCTTTCACGGAGGAGATCCCCGAAAGCCGGAGTAATAGCAAAACCCCATACAGCCATGGCAGAAAACGCCGGCTTGGAAAACCACCGCATCAAGAGCTTTAAAAATAAAGGACGTGATGTCGAGGTGAGCTGACATACAAACGCGAGTGATAATTACACGAATCGAGTTAGTTTTGCGTAGAAAACGATAGTCTTTGGGCCTCGTTGGGGAGCCTGGCTGCAGCTGCCAGCTAGCTAGCTAAGCTATCGTGGAGAGTTCGCCATCAAAAGTGCTTATTGGCCTATCTTGTTAACGGCAAATCCCTCCCCTAGTAAGGCGAGAGTGGGGATTGTTGAGCGGGCAACACGAGTGGCTACCAATACCCAGTAGTTGGTGATTGTAAAGAGTAAGCGACATCACACTTGGGCCGTTGGAATCGGGAGAATTAAGGGCAGGCGATGTAGCTGTCACTGCCAGCTAACGTTAACTAGCTAGTTGGATGGACACCGGTCGTAAGCGAGGCTGGGCCCGGCCGGCTCCATAATCCTGACACTTGCTATGTTTTACAGCCATCTGACTTTAAGCAACACCAATGCTGACTTGCGAACGTCACATACATTTTGTCATTGTTAGTTAAACGTCGGTTTAGGTTGAATTACATGGCGGGTCCACAACCACCCTCACCAAACAGAGCCCCTCCTTGTTAGCTTGCTATCGTTGTCAAGCAAATAGCTAGCATGTAAAGCCAGCTGAGCTAAACTGAGCTAAACTGAGCTGCTAGCTAAGCCACTAAACAGTTAGCTGAATGGTAATGATGCGATGACCTTAGGTTTACGGTCTACTTTACTGTGGGAAACCGGCAAATGTATTGCTAACTAAAAACAATTTAAGGTCATGAGTTTACTGTTTGATACGAATAAATCAGTGAGACTTGAACGTTCAGCCAGCAGTGCTATTAATTATAACTTTGCTCTCACGTTTTCTCACACACTTCAAGTTGACATTGCTATACAACGTAAACGTGAAGGATACTTGAGGTAGCTTCACTGTCAAGTCACATGTTGGAGGAAACGCCGCCGGTGTACTATGTGCCCTGCTGCCAAATGTGCAGTCTAACATGCTGGGGATTGCAGCATCATTCAACTATTAAGTCTAATTATAAATCTGACGGGCAGCGTTTGTCTGTATTGCCCATTGACATGATGACCAAACCATTTGGCAAAGGCTGTGTTTAGACGAGCCAAGATAAAGGGACACGTCAAAGCAGCACATGTCTAGACTTATTTAGATGTCATTCATCACCTCTCAGGGGTTTCTAACAAAGTTGGTATAACAATGGTATGTCTGAAAATGGCCCATCACCATCTGTCAGGGTGCTGTTTCACCCTCAAATGCCTAAAAGGCCTGATTGATGCCCCATAGGTGGTTGTTTTGAAACTTTGAGTCAGTGTGACACGCACATGGCTACTCTGACAGACAGACTTTGCCAAGTGCATTCCTGATGCTATTTCAGGCATGTTGAATGTCCGACCTGGGTCTCCTTAAGAGCCTCTGCATGAATTTTTGTTTTTCTTAAATGGATGACTCAGACTACAGGAGGGGAGAAAATGCCAGTTTTGGTTTTTATTTATTTAGGTCATGCATACCAGCTTGCTCTTCATTTCTGACATCATTAGGAACAGCTTTGAATTGCAAAGCAGTAAAGTCTGGCATGCTGCAGGTCATAAGCTTCTTTGTTTTACAGGATACCATGTATAATGTGTTTATGGCTTAGCCTGGTCAAGCATGTTCTACCCTGAAATGCCACATGTTTCTTGACTTGTAGAAATGCTGGTAGCATGTTCTTTGGGTCTTTTTTTATTTTTTTGTTTTCATATTTTTGGTACAGCAGCCAACATAATTAGGCAAATAATTGAGCCAATAAAAGTGGACCTGACAAATGGTATAACATGCTGTTTTCAGTCTCAAATATTAAAATGAAAATCTTTGGGTTTCGGACTGATAAAACAAGACATTTAAACACGTCACCTTGGACTTTGAGAAACTAGGATGGACATTTTTCACTATTTTCTGACATTTTATAGGCCAAACGATTAGTCGAATAATCAAAAAAAGAATTGGCAGACTAGTCGATAATGAAAATAATCATTAGTCACAGCCCTACTTGACAGCCAGGCTGGTCCATTGTATTTTGATGTTCTGAGTCTGTCAAGTGACATTTTTGCTTCGACCAATGTCGTGGCATTATTGCTGTTTTGCAGTGGTTGGGAGACACCTCTCTGCCCCACAGCTTCCTGAGTTATGACTGTCCCAGGTTGCGTAAGAGGCTATTTAGGAAGGCAACATGAACCTCTTCAAACAGTCACAAGATCATACACCATCTCAAACTGTTCAGGATGAACTGCAAACCCGACAGACAGTCTTTCTTCACGTGTGCTGTTTTTAATGTATCTTAATAAGTCTTAGTGTTTGTGTGAACGTATAGTTTCTCTTGCCTTCAAATGTGTTTGTGTGGTTTCTGTTTTAAGGATTCACAGAAGTATGTCTAAATTGGGGGGAATAAGTAATCTATTACGTGCCCCATGTTAAGGTTTTGTCATTTCAAATGGTTATACGATCCTAAAATGAAATTGTTTTTTAATGAGGCTTGTAATTTAATGGAATACATACAATTTCATATCTTTGCCCATGATATTTTATTGTATTTTGTGATTTATTGGGCAATTTTGTCCATGTAAAAGGCTCAAATGTGTATTTTCCCACTGCAGTAAATAGTTGGAAAGTTGCCCACAAAACTAATATTTCTCATTTGCTGCCTTTCTTCTTGCTTTTTTTTTGTTACAGACTATGAGAAGACATCGAAATGAGGTGACGGTTGAGTTGAGAAAGGTGAGGAAAAGATGCACCGTCTGTATAAACAAGCATACACCACTCATTTACAGTATTATAAACCTGTCTCAGACGCTAGAGTTGGACTCATTTGAGACATTTGGAAATTCAGACAGCAGTATTGTATGCCGAGAGCCATTAGGAGGCGGCCATACAGTCCATACAAAATAGTCTAAAAACGGCTAAACGCTGCAAATAACTGCAGAGTTGGGCATTTAAGTTTATTGCACCTGGCAGCCATTTAATTTCTTGTCGATGTCAAAAATATTTATTAAAGTACCTTGGGCACTTTTAATGTATATCTTCTTGTAATGTCCAATATTTCTTACAATTTTATAATTCTACCTACCTGCCCATGGACTATGGGCGGAAAATAGTATTTTGCTAAAACCTGGTGCATCACATCCTTCCCTTTTCTATAAAGTTAATGTTCTCTGTGTTGTTGATTTGCTGCACTCTCTGCTGTTCCAGCACGGTGATGGGATTGAAAGGAAAGGGGAGCTACCATTTCTTTTTGATGTAGTGCTATTGTCTGTGTTGATTGTTGGAGCAAAACCTGAACAAAGGGGGAATATACCTGTTCTAGGCATTGTACAATGTGCAGTTTGTGCATGTGACATTTTTTTTGTTGTGGCAGTTTTGGTCATTTACTCTGCACCATAGGCTTAAAATTAAACGAGGACTATACGATTTTAAAATGCCAACTTTCAGCTTTATTTTTACAGCTTCAGGAACAGTGTAGTAGCTGTCACATAGTCTGAGGGCATATTCTTGATCACTGATTGCCTAAGTATGACCTATAGACATCAGTTGCAGGGGATATTCGCCCTCATTCTGTTCTTCAGTAAGTGAGACCCATGCTCAGCTGGAGTGAAGTTATTTCAGGGGTTTGCTTTAGATACACGCTTTGGATCATTGTCCGAAGAGATTCGATGCGTCAAATTTGATCTCACCAAATGATTGATTGATGATTTTGATTTGATTCATGTTTCCTTCGCACGGAATTCTTTCCCGCCCTTCCAGCTTATTGTGGACTTTTGTGGCATATTTTTAGGTAACACTTTGTAGAATATTTAAGAACCCATTCGAGTTCCACAACTAACTTTTAACCTGGCTTTTCTTTTCTTTGCTTGAATTTGAATCCTCTGATGTTATGTTGGTCATTTCCTCTTGATTGCACTCTGATACAACAAAGTCTTCATCCTGCAGAAGGCTCTTAATCTGTTGTTTTTCTCACCTTAAGTATTATTCTGCCAGGTCATGTGTAATGTAAACATTATTTTTGTGGTAAGGGATGTTTAAGACTGTGCAGTTTTCTACTAATGCCCAACCTCACCCCGCAACTACAAGTCGTGTTTGATATGAATGTCATTTTGGTGGGAATAATCATGAATTCTGTGCACAAACAAGTCACCAGAGTCAGGAGTTGAGCCTAGACTTAGGAATGTGATTTTTTTTTTTTTTTTTTTTACTTTATTGGCCGTTACTTGAAGACAGCTGTTGTGGAGGCTGCGACAGTGTCTGATGGGATGTTTCTCAGTGATACTGAACGAAAACATTCTTGGAAACAGAATCTTAAAAATATTCATAGACTCTAAGCAGATCCTCAAAATGCTGCATTGATGAGATCAGACTTCCTGTATTCTACTTGTGTGTTGCAACATTGTTTATCATGTGTTAAGATAATTGGAATAAGACACGCTGTGGTCTGAGGACAGTTTAACAGTCAACTGAAAGTGTTGCATTGTCGTGTGTGCTTTCTTTTTTTTAATTTTTTTTGTACTGTGAAATTAGTTATCTGCACCTTTTTTTTTTTTTTTTTTTAACGTGATTTTTTTTTTTTTATTTTTTAACGTGATGGCCCTGAGGTTATTTTTATTTTTACACACAGTTGGAGGTTGATCTGGGTTTTTATAACGGATGAATAGATAAGTCACATTTTAACTGGGTTAAGAGTTCTTTTGTTTCTGTTTTTAAATGTGACTTCTAACAACAAGAAGACCTATCGCGTCACTTTTTTTTTTCTTAGTGAAGAATTTTCTCTGTAGATTGTACTGGATGACTTTTGAGAAATACAGCACTAACACAATCAGTATGGCTAATTCATCAGGGCTATATCCACTACAAAGTCGAAATTGAGTTGTGGTGTTCCTCTAAGCATGAATGTCCACAGAGCGTTTAATGATCAGTTTAGTAGGGTTCATCTTTTGCATGACTTGGTTTTGGGTCATCTGAACTAGAGCTTTGTTTCTCTGCCCAAACCCTATTTGGCCCGATTTCGCGCCAATTTCCCGGTGCTGTTTGTTCACTGGACCCTTTTTTATTTTCAGTTGAGCGGGAAATGGTTTGTGCTATAATTAATAACCTACCGTTATGCATAATTTGAATATTGATATCTGACAATTGTGTCATTGATTTTTTATTTAATTTTTAGCCGTTTGAAAATCATGTCGCAGTCAGCAATTGCCAAAACTGACTTTATTTTTCTGTTTTTTAATCGGGCTGGGCTCAAAACTGCTACCACTGTTCTGGCTCGGGTGGCCCCTGATTTCTTTTTTTTTTTTGGGCTCGATCCTAGCTCTAATCTGAACTGGTAATAAAAAAAATGAAAAACCCAAAGGACACTTCAGGAAGTCTGAAAATACTGGCAAACAGCAGCACAGCCATCAGCAGACGTTTGGAGAACACTGGCACAGTGAGGGGTGTTAAAGCATAGAACGTCATCGCTATGAAATACTGAGGTAGTCTCAAGTCTAGCACATTCCATTTAGCTGGATCGGAGCGGTGAGAAGCACTGCGCTAGCTGATTAGTCATCAGTGACGCACATGAGCATGATGCACAGGAATGTAGGGCAAGGGAATCTCCTCCTACCGCTGACTCAAATGCCCTGCAAACTGATGGGATGTGTGGGTCTGTCTTCCTGTCTGTATGTACATGTGTCTTTGTGTTTTTAATGCTGAATGACTGTGTGCTTGCTGGGGGGGTGCTGGGAGTGTATGTGTGAGGGGGTGTAGGCAGTTTAGAGTCCTTCAAAGACGATTGTGTTTTTGCTTGGTGAACAAGACTGCAGGCAGATTTCTCTGATTTTTATCTTTTATTTTTTTGTTTTTTTATTTGAACACGTAGCCTACACTCCAAAAATGAAAAAGTTTGGGAAAGAGGAATTGTTTTTGAGGCCGGCCTAGATTCACTGTCACTTAAAGAATTCATGAATGCATTAATGAACACTTTCATCGCCTCTGTCTTTTTTCCCTCTCTTGTCAGAACAAACGAGACGAACATCTACTGAAAAAGAGAAATGTCCCGCAGGAGGAGAGTCTGGAGGACTCTGATGTCGACTCAGACTTCAAAGGAGTAAGTGTGGATGCGTGCGTCTTGAGCGAGAGCGCTGTAGTGGACTGTATGGATAGAAGGCAGTGCATTTGGTTCAAACTCAAGTGCACACTAGACGCAGTAGCTGAACAGCTTCAGCAATAAATTAATTCCGAATAAAATGCGTCTTTGAGGAAAGTTCTGTTTCACTGGGATTTCCTCCCCAAATAAAAGCATTTAGAGTGCAATTAAATATAAATGTGTCTTCACATCATCGTTTGTAATATTTTTCATTCCAAACTTCAAAGTGCCAATTTACTCACGTTACAAAAACATTTTCTCTGCTCACTGTAACTTCTTGAAGACGCCAAGCACTTTGCATATTCTGCATTACACATTTTCATGTAAAGGTGCAGTGGGGCAAGCTGCTAGGCTCAATATAGACTTGTAAACAACACAACAAAACACAACTGCACCACACCAAAGTCTGTTTCAGATTGGACACTGTGGAAAATTTCTTTAAATAATTATTGGTCACTTTTCAAAATCCATGTGAACCACCACCGCACAGCACTTATTTAAAAAGTAAATGCGTCACTTTTAAGGCTGGTTTGCCTGTTACTCCCGTTATTTCCTTCTTCCAAAACAGTGGTGAAGAACAACAGAAGGAAATGGCAGGAGTTGAGTTTTCAATGAAACAAAAATGATGACTGGCGTGTTAACTACATGCCAAATTATCAGAGCACACAAGGGCAAATTACCTCCTAAGTTACCATATGACTGGCTGCTGTCAAGCAATGTAGCATTTAAAAGGCTATTTTTATTTTTTTAAACCTGTCCTGTGCAGTGCTCACTCCACATAAAACGCACTTGGCAAACCTCATGGAGAGCGATGAGGGCTAAACGGGATCACCGATCTGTTTTTAACAGTAAATGTTCTGGTCTAGCTCAGCTAACAACATAAAAAAAACTAAATTCTTCTGCACGCTAACGTGTCGCTAACTACCGAGCCTGTTTGTTACCGGTCGCCTAGCGCCAACGTTATCTTCACTTCACTTGTTCAACTGACTTTTGCGGTTTTAAATAACTAGACACTGGACTGTCCTGCTGTCTTATTACAGACATGTGCACTAACCACAGACACAGCCACGTTCACACACACTCGTACACTAATGTATTGTAGATGAAACTCTGTGATCGAGTGTGCTTGGCAAACTATGACTGTGCTAATATTCCTCTACATTTATCTTTGTGCAGCAAAATGTTACGCTTGAGGCCATCTTACAGGTACAGTCAAGTTTTTCCCATTATACATTTGACTTTGCAAATGTAGCAGCAATGGCTCCTAACCTTTTGTAAATGTTGGCCTTCACTCCGTGTCACTGCAGAACGCTACCAGTGATAATGCAGTTATCCAGCTCAGTGCTGTACAGGCAGCCAGGTGAGTGACTGACACGCATACGTACATCAGCTGTTAGGTCTTTTTTTTTTGTACGTGAAGGTCTTGACATTTTTCTTTTCGGCCTCTATCAGAAAACTGCTCTCGAGTGACAGAAACCCTCCCATCGACGACTTGATAAAGTCTGGGATCCTGCCCATTTTAGTCAAATGCCTGGAAAGGGACGACAAGTAAGTATGGATCCAAAACCGTTTGTGTTCGTCTTCAGTGTTGTTTCTCTGTGACGAGTGTTCTAGCTGTTAAGACTGCTGTGATGGATTACTGTCATTGCTACATCAGGTCTTTGCCGGAACAGAGGCTTTGTGTGCGTGCGTGTGCGCGGGGGAGTGTGTGGGAGTGTATCCCACTGTGTCCACACGTGAGAGTGTGTGGAGGCACGCAGGGCAGTTGGCTGGTCCTCTCAGTTCAGGCCAAGCCAAATATAACAGCATTCCTGTCTCTCGGAGTTCCCCAATTCCCAGGACCTTGTGTTCGCTGAGGGGGGAGAGTGAATAGTTGGTGTGGAAGAAGTTGTAAGGCTTTTTACCATGGAAACCAACAAGGGATAGCATCATGACACACCATCTTATATTGGACAGTTCTGTTATTTTTGAGTTACAAATGCAGCAATTCAGTATAATCTATATATTTGTGCCTCCATCAAGAGAAAGTAATTGTCTACTATGTTGCCATAGCATTATGGCAGAAAGCCAAGCCAGCTCAGCCTGATGACATAATGAGGTACAGAGCCACAATGCAATGCACAGGATGAAGATGGGCACCATTTTACAGAAGGAGAAAAAAGACTAATGGTATTATCTGAGGTCTTCAAATTTAAATCTGTGAATGCGTGATTGGGCAGAAACGTTTAGCTTTACTGTCCCCAGTGGCTGGTTATATCGCAAAGAGGAACACATCCTGTTTAATGTTTTACATCCCAGCTAAAGCTTAAGAAACCAGTAAGAAATTCAGATCATGGTTCGTTGCCTGATGAAATATTTATTGGAGCAGACACATTTAACACCCTTGTCTTGATTTACTAGCATTTGGCTGGTGGGTGGTGTGAGGATCACTTGCGACTTCTAATATTTTGTGTTGCATCATTTTTTATATATAAATATAAAAATAATAATTTCATGATTTGTGTTTCCTTTTGAGTGTTGGATGTATGATCCTCCACACAGACACTGTTTTCACCAGGATTTCCTATAAATTGTAAAACTAATTTGTTTTGTATCTTCTTTTTTGTTTTTTGTTTTTTTAAAGAAACTAATTATGGAGAACTTCGCTGTAGGGCTTTACAGAATAGTTCAAGCAACATTCATAGCGGGTTTGTCTTTTGCATGTCTATTCATTGTGTTCAAAGCCGGTATTTCTGCACAGTTGCAGATAAAGATTAGGCTACGTTAATATTATTAGTATTATACTATTTGTAGATTTTACTTCCAATGGTGGCAGCTTAGTAGTCAACCCGCAGGTTTTGGCAGGTTTGCGTAAGCTCACTAAAAACTATCACGGGTTCGGGCGGGTGGGTGACAAAGCAGTGTTTCGTGTAAGTTATTAATAACTTACAGAAACGTTATGTGCAATGGTCCACATTCCACCTTCTCTCCCCCCTCTCTCTGTGTCTCTCTCAAACACGCACACAGAGCGAGCCCTGTGGCGCTCAGCCTGCACCTACTTGTATGTATGTTGACAAAACTGACGAGTGATAATCATTAAAGAAAGTTGTTTTAATAAAAAGAAGACTAACTCGTTTTAATCCGATGAATGACTTTATTCAAATTGAGGATTTTGTTCTCAATAGAAGCTTTGAATGTAGAAAAAAAAAAAAAAAGACATTCGGTACCGCCCCACTTCACTATTCCCCGATGAGCAACAGGCTTTTGATTCAAATAGGTTTGAGACACGTTGCTCTAAAAAGCCCTTTTTCTACTGGAAGGCCAAAAACAGAAAAGAGTATTAGGGGGAAATCTAAAAATCTGCCAGCTTGGAATTCAGGAAATGTTCACATCAATATTTCTACTAAATGAGCTTTCTTTATGTCTTCAACTTGTTTTCTTTGTCCTGCAGCCCCTCTCTTCAGTTTGAGGCCGCCTGGGCTCTGACCAACATTGCCTCTGGGACGTCGGCACAGACTCAGGCTGTGGTTAAATCCAGTAAGTTGACCCCACATTCTCTCTTCCCGCAGTCTGTGTTTGGATACTGTCTGCAATCTGCCGAGCTGGCATGTTTATTTGTTTTTCACTCAATCAGCAGTCAGTAATTCTTTTTTTTTTTTTTTTTTTTTTTTTTTTTTGGATTATGTTTTTATTAGATAACAGTGCACTCTTATTTTGAAACGAAGCCAACATAACAGCCAGCTAATCACATGAATGCTCATCGTGGTTTTCGCGCTCTCCAGTTCGTTTAGTAAACTGAGGAATGTCACTTATCTGAAATGTACACTAAATTTTAAATAAAACAACCGATTTAAAAAAAAATACTAGAAAATGAAAAAAAGTAATTGCTCAATTGAACTCTGTAATCTAATTTGAACAAATTTGCTTACACCAAAGTATATGTAATGAATACTTCTACATGGAACATTTCATATATTTTAGCATCTAAATGACAATTCTCCATTAAACGTTTCTGAATAATAGCCATGTTTCATCTTCTGTTGGTCAACTTCCAATTTGTAGAATAATAATTTAACTTGGCCTAAGCTTAACTTGAATGGGTCATTTATTTTTTATAGGAATAGGTGTTAAAGGTCTTGCCATAAAACATTAATCTTGATGATTTAGCAGGAGCTTACGCTTTGCTTTTGAACAACTTTAAATTTTTCTATTGGAAAGGAAGGGTTTTAGATCTGAATAACCTTTTTCATAAGTTTGGTTATGATCCAGCTAACTTTGCCCAAGCATTCAAACAACCCAGATGTCAGCTGACTTTTATCATATCCTCAAACTATCTGAAGTGTTTATTTTGAACACGTGTGTTTACAGTTATTCTGGCTGATTCAAACTCAGTTTATGTAGAATTTGAACTTCCCGCCCAAAGAGGGGCAACAAAACTAACAGGAGAGTCATTAAGATGCAAATGAAGCACTATCTGTATGTGCTCACCACTCCCGAGAAGAGGTTTGATGAGGCTTTTCTTTTTTCAAATCTCTGAGAGTGTGCTGTAGGTGTGTGGCCTAAAATGTGCATGTTCACTTTGGCTACTAGAAGGGAATCTTTAAGCAGGGAAGAGGTCATTTTCCTCTGCAATTTTGTTAATACGCCTACTCGGGTTCAGATGTTTATATACAGGAGTTGTGACACAGTCACGGCTTTGTGTTTATGTATTTTGGCTTCTATCGTGACCGGGCAACAGGCCTTATCACTGGAGTTTCACAATCCGTTGCCTTGGGCAAGTTTTTGATAAGTTGATGTTTGTGTGTCCAGATGCAGTGCCGCTGTTCCTGCGACTGCTACACTCTCCCCACCAGAACGTATGTGAACAGGCTGTATGGGCTTTAGGAAACATTATAGGTAAGGAGTGTCCTCAAAAAGAAGTGTGTACATACTGCTTGAAATCTCCCTGTTCAGTTTAGTGTTGACCTCTGCCCCTTGCCTGCCCAGGTGATGGCCCACAGTGCAGGGATTATGTCATCTCCCTGGGCGTGGTCAAGCCCCTGCTTTCTTTCATCAACCCGTCGATCCCCATCACCTTCCTCCGCAATGTCACCTGGGTCATTGTTAACCTCTGCCGCAACAAGGATCCACCACCACCTATGGAAACTGTGCAAGAGGTGGGTGCGTGTGTATGTGTGCGCGCATGCACGTGTGCCAGATGGATGGATGGATGTGTTGCTTTGCAGTTGACTGTGTCACTGCAAGCTGAGTCACACAGAGTTTTTGCGCCGTCTTTTTCAGTAGCTAAATCGGCCTCAAAGCCTAGGGGGGAATCTCGAACCATAAAGCTCTTTATGTGACATTTGAAGTCTGGTTTTGACAGCTATTCCTCTTTTGTGAATGTATTTTGTGTTTTCACTCTGCCCTGTTTTTGCCTTCATCTGATCCATCTAGTCCTCTGCCTACATCCAACCCACTCACAACCTACTTCTTCTTTCCCCACAGATTTTGCCTGCCCTCTGTGTGCTAATATATCACACCGATATAAATGTAAGTATCAGAAAGAAGAGAGGTTTGTCATTTTTATGAACAGATTTGTATAGATACCATTTTTCTTTGCACCATCTTACGAGTTTCCTGTGTCTGCGTGTTTAGATCCTAGTAGACACGGTGTGGGCTCTGTCCTATCTGACGGACGGAGGCAACGAGCAGATCCAGATGGTCATTGATTCTGGAGTTGTTCTATTTCTTGTGCCTCTCCTCAGCAATCAGGAGGTCAAAGTTCAGGTGAGACTTTCCTTTATTGATTGAGTCCATTAGTCTTTGTCTACAGTAAGATGGCTATTTCAGATTTTTATTAGAATGAATGAATTAATCAGCAATGTCATTTATTTTTATTGCACTCTCTTGTCTTCACTCAGACGGCAGCTTTGAGGGCAGTGGGTAACATTGTGACCGGGACAGACGAGCAGACGCAGGTTGTGCTCAACTGTGACGTCCTCTCACACTTCCCCAACCTGCTCACACACCCTAAAGAAAAGATCAACAAGGTATCACAACCACAGGCTCAACCTTCATGTTGTTGTTGTTTTTTTTGTTTTGTGTTTTATTTTGTAAGTCTGCCGGTTTCGTTTGGCTTAGTATTTAAAATGTGAGTAATGCGTCTGCGGTTTGTGAAATGCAATGAGCTATCGGTTTCACCGTCGGGAAGTATAATATATCTGGAGCAGATTTATTATTGTATGTATACTCTTACTTATTCACTTGAGCTCACAGTAGTGTGTGTAGAGTTTTTTTGTTTTTAAATGAATAAAAGCCGTTTATTGCTAATGGATGGATAGATGGATACGATATGTTGATATCTATTACCCTGATTGTACTGGAGCACATTCATTTAATTGTGAAGGTGCTGTAGCCAGATTATATACACAATCGAGTGTAAAAGACTGATTTGGAGGTTAACACAAAAATGTAAGAAAGTTTCTTAACTTATTTGGAAGGTCAATCATCTGCTTTGTTCCCTATGTACCAGCCCAATGAGAAAAAGTAATGAAGTTGAAGAGAAATGCAGGGAAGATTATTCATGTGTGTGTGTGTGGAAGATATAGAGCAGGTTCTGAAGCATTTCTGATTGTTCTGTTGGCAGGAAGCAGTCTGGTTCCTGTCCAACATCACAGCTGGGAACCAGCAGCAGGTCCAAGCTGTGATCGATGCTGGACTGATTCCTATGATCATTCACCAACTGGCTAAGGTTTGTGCATGGTGGAAGAACAGGAAATACATTCCTTAAGCTCTATATTCTCCTAATTATATTCAGTTTTCTCAACAGATGGTGTACGACGAGCATAATGTTGCCGTTAATTGTATTCAGTTGCATTGACACATTCCATGTTTTGCAGCCAGAGAAGCAAAACAACTCTTTATTAAATGAATTGAACACTGAATGCAAACGTGGCTTCGATTCTCTGTATGCTATTTGCACGTCTTAGTCACAGCCTGTCTCTCTACAGGGTGACTTTGGTACACAGAAGGAGGCAGCATGGGCCATCAGCAACCTCACCATCAGTGGGAGGAAAGACCAGGTGAGCTGGGCTTTGGCACCAATGATGTAAATGTGGAGCTTGTTTGAATTAACTTTTTTTTGTTCAACATAAGAATATTTTATTCAAGTGTGTAAAATTAGTGTGACTGAGTGGAAGTACATAACCAAAACTCATTTGTATAAAATTACTTTTACTAAGTTTTTTTCTTTTTTGTTTTGTTTTTCTTTTTAATCATTTTCTTTTTCTTAAAGATTTTCTTGGCAGCATTGAACTTATTTGAACCCCTAATTTGTAATTGCACTGTTGATTTTCAGCTTTTGTGTGTGAAGCACACACAAAAGTGCTATATAAATAAAGATGATTATTATTATATATTTTATCGCGAATATACTTGAGTAAGAGCAAAAAGTATTCTGCAAGACAACTACATTTAGAGGTACCGTTTATAAAAAAAAATTATAAAAAAATTCATTAATAAAAACAAAATTATAATAATATTTACATTACTCAATATATGTAACAGAGTAAATGCAATATGTTACTACCTACCACTGCATATAATATTCCATCATTTCAATAGTAAATGGTAACCTCACCATTTCACACTTTTTCATAATTCTCCCTGTTATTGAAGGATGAAACTCTGCGATGTTGACGTGAAATTGTGTTCCAGACCTGTAACCATGTGCATATGTTGTAATCGTGTGTGTGGATTTGTGTAGGTGGAGTTCCTGGTGGAGCAAAATGTCATCTCTCCGTTCTGTAACCTGCTGTCGGTGAAGGACTCTCAGGTGGTGCAGGTCGTCCTGGACGGCCTGAAGAACATCCTCATCATGGCAGGAGACGAAGCCAGCACTATTGCTGAGATCATAGAGGAGTGTGGAGGTCTGTATCTGCATTACGCATCAGTCTGCTTTTGTTCTTATCCTCTTTATAAATGTAAGATGTATTTTTTGGGGATAATTTGTGCAATTCTTTGTTTTTTCTAGCACTAGAGATTTTGGTATATCATTTTCCATGTCTTCTTATCTGGCAAACTAATACATATTTTGACAGCCTTCTTTGTTGTATGGTTGACCTTATGTTTTCTGCATGTTCCCAGTAATAATGTCGGTAATAACAGAGGAAATGTTGTGTGTCATTTTGTTTTTTTAGGTTTGGAGAAGATAGAAAATCTGCAGCAGCATGAGAATGAGGATATCTACAAACTAGCCTTTGAGATTATTGATCAGTACTTTTCAGGAGACGATGTAAGTAGACCAGTGATCTTCATATACGTTCTTCCAGCTCAGTCGCCGAGTTGCTCTGCCGTGATCTCACTGTATCTGTCGTTTCCAGATTGATGAAGACCCCAGCTTGATCCCTGACACTACTCAAGGAGGGACCTTCAACTTTGATCCAGCTTCCAACATGCAAACAAAGGAGTTTAATTTCTAAAATCCAGGATTTTTGGTTCAACCAGCTGCACGGGTACTCTGTAATCACCCCAGACATTCATCCATCTCCTCCAACCTGGCAACCTGGTACTGAAGGATTTACTTAGCATCACTTCAACATGGAAAGTCACCACTGAAGGATTTACCCACCCCACCTCTGCACTGCGGGGTGTTTTTTTTCTTTTGTTTGTTAATGGTCATCCTTCACCGAACACGTCAACTCTACATAGGACTCCTGGTCATCCAACAGGCACCATCGCCATCTGGCAACCTGCATCAGGAGGGTTGTCGGTATTCTCTGCCAGTGCTTCTAAATATCACACAAAAATAAAACCAGAAAGAAGAAAAAGCCTTTGCGGCAAGATTTAATTGCCAAATGTCAAGTCTTCACAAAGACAAAAAACACAAGCACATTTTCTGACACAAACACACGCGAACACTTTTTGACACTTAAAATTTGTGTGCATACTTCTGTTAGAAGCCATCATATCACTTATGGGGAAGAAATACTGCTGTTTGTTTGTGGTTTATTTTTGTGTATTCCCTCCCCGGGATTGTCCTCTGGTGTTACTTCACCTACGCGCACACACACACACACACACTGACCTACAAGTACACACGTCGACACACTTAGTCACACAGATTCCAATGGGCCGGGCACCTCAATAACCCTCTCTCACCCAGTTTAAAGAGTTAATCCCAGAGCTAAGCCATGATTAACCACGGACCCCCACTGCCCCCCAATGATAGTCCCGGGGCAGGTGGAGGGGTGAAAGGGCTCCAAGGCAAAAAGAGGACTCCGTGGCAAAATGACTGACTGACTTCTGACTCAATGACGTCACTTTTTTTAATGTGACCTCTGTTGATTTGTCAAACTTGTTTGTTTAAAAAAAAAAAAAAAAAAAAAAAAAAAAGAAATCATCAAAAATGTGAAGAAAATGCCATAATTCTTTTTCTTTTTTCTCCAATACATACAACTGTAAAACCTGCTAACTGCCTGCTTGTGATTCAGCAGAGCGACAAAAGTTTTTTTTTTTTTACGGATGTGAATACCTGTCACGGGAGGAAGCACCTTTCAGGTGACGGCGCAGAGACTTAAGAGAAGAGGAACATGTCAGCTGTAGCGTTTATCCCCCTGCAGGACATCCATCTGTGCAGCATGAGCTCGGTCACGTCCTGTGAACCAGTGAAGTGTTTGCTCGAGACTCCCCTGTAATGTGAAACTTGAAAGAGAGAGGGGGGAGGGGTTTAACAAAAAGAAAAGTCGGGCTAAAATCGACCTGAAATTGCTTATCTGACCTTTTTTAAGCCTATTTCAATTGTTTTAAATTCTCTCTTCAAACAAATATTTTAGGTTCATGTTTCAGCTTCTTGGTTGGGTCTGTGGAGCTTCCATATGTCTTTTTTTACTTTTCTTCAGTCTTATGCACACGTCTGAGAAGGCATATTGATGTCTGCCTGCAGAAAGGGGACCTATACTCATTGAAGACTACGCTTATATAACGAGTACAGGTCCCGATTACAGTACTTAACTACTTTTTCGATGAAGAGGTCACATGTCATCACTCAATTTGAATAATTGTATAAAAATGTGATGTGTATCTCTCCTTGCCGTCTAATGAATATATGAATATATTTACATAAAGCCTGTACAAAGCTGCTGCAGCTGACAGTCATTGGATGGACGATAACTTTACTGTCAAAGATGGCTGGGGAGGGTGTTTTTTTTTTTTTTTTTTTTTTTTTTGAAGCAATATTTCTTTGTTTCAATGTTTTTATTTTTGACTTGCATATGTATTATGATGACATGCTGATAAATTGGAACAGGCTGTTTTTTTTTTTTCTTTCCTCTTCGTAGTAGTGGTGACGGGCTGTTTAAAAATGTGCCGTCCCATGTCCCAGTTGGTGTGTGGGTGCGGGTTCAAGGGGCCAAACTTTGAACCCGACCTTAGCCCTGGTCTCGAAGACTTTATGATCCTCTGGTTGGCTGCTAACTACTGAGAGGGGGTCAGAACAGGTGGGGAGGGGGAGGGGTCACACTTGGGTTTTAAATATTGGGTGGGGTTGTTATGAGCAGCCCCGGCTTGTTTTTGGGACTAGCTGTTTATTACTGAACAAAACTATAGAGAGGGTGTACAGTCATGAACTAGCAGACTAGACCGAGCCACTTTAAAGATTTACAATTTCGTTGCCTTGTATCCGAATTGGATACAAGCTTATGTTTGTTGCAAGATTTTTACTTGCTAATGAAAAGTTGTTTTAAATAAAATAATAGGAGAAAAGCAACAGACAGCATTTTGGCCTCTGATTGTTTATATCTTTTTATAAATTTTAGATTGAATTCCTCTCTTTAAGGTGGCTCATTGATGCTTTCAGCTCTTGTGCATATTAAAGACAAGTATGAGTTGAAAATCATTGTGCCTTTTGTTTTTCATTTCAACTAAAACTTGGTTTTATTGAATAGAAACAATTCTTTGAGCAGCTGGAGATGGAAATGGGAGATGCAGTAATATGTGGTCTCCCTGTCATTGGTCAGTGCTGTTCTCTGCTGTGAGTAACTGCTCCCCTCCAACCTTATTCACTAAACATTGTAACGACACCATTTCTCCCACTCATTTACCCCACCCCCACCCCACCGAACACCACAAACCATCATTGAGCATATTTCAGTCAGGGGATTTTGATCTCATCTCCTCATCTCACCCTCAGGACATGATCTGTGTTTCTGATCCTAACCAAAATAAACTTGCTGTTTAGCCGTTGGATCCTCCGTGCTTGCAAGTGTTGTGATTCACACATACAATAGCTGTTCGTAAAATTGAAGTTTTATTAGTGTGAATGTGAAACGTATGGAAGTCCATTAACGCCAGTAAAATAATGACGAAATGACTTTGTCATTTGTTGAAACTGTCCCTACATCCTGACTACTGCAAGACTCAACCGCGCCCGCATGAAAACGACCAATCGGAGCAGAGGACACCAACACTGTGTCCATCATGGTTTGTGAACTCTGATTAGACTGTCAAACCAGGCAGCGCTTATCAAATAGAAATCAAGATTATGTTGTTTTCAGAAAACCCGTTTTAGTTCACTTTTTCACCGTAACATGAGAACGTTTGTGATTTTACAGCTGAACGGCACACTAAAATATGTCTCTAAAAACATTTGAGGCCAGAGTTTGACAGTTTAATCGGAGTTCACAAGCCGTGATTGACATTGTGTTGGAGACTCCTCAGCTCTGATTGGTTGTTTTCCTTCTTCCAAATACCGTTAGGAGTACTGAGGCAGAGAAACATGAGTTTTCTTCACAGTTTATCTTTCTCATGCACTTCTTTCAGGATATAGTAACAGTTTCAGCAAATATGACAAAGTTATTTTAAATAAAGTTACCAACTGTGGCTCTAACTCATTATTTTAAGAAGGATGTTTTCATCACAAAGCTAAGTTTACATCTTTTTTTTTTTCTTTTACTGGCGGGAATGAGCTTCCATAGAGGAGCTTTTAGTGGGGATTGTTTTTTAAGTATTTGTGTGAGAAACCTTTCCCTTTGAGCTCTTTAGTTGTTATGCTTATCACTTCTTCTAAAAGCAAAATTGACCGTCATATCTTGCCAAAGATCATTTGCTCTTCGACTCTTCTCGTTCTTCAGGTGATGTTTGTGAATTTACCCGACAGCCCGGATGTATCGGACTGCACAGGTGACTCCAGGCCAGGGCAGATTCGGTGCTAAAAATAAGTGTACACTTGATTGTATAATGAACATGTTTGTTTTGTAAATGACACCGTTTCTGTTTGCTAAATCGATGTGTGTGTCGGTGTCACAATGACTCAACAACAATGATTAACTCACCCTGAAGATGCAGAATTTGGGTTTATTGTAGGGTCTGTAACAAAAAAACGTGCAAAATAAGTTAACTGGCCTCCGGGAGGAAAAGTAACGCTACTTGTTCCAGATTCCCCAGATTGCAGTCTTTGGGGGGAAGATGCAACACCAAAGCAAGATATAAACTGAAGTGAAAAGGCCTTAATGCAGCTCCTACATGTTTACCTTATCATTAGGGCCTGTTTCGTAAGCCTGTGCATAACAAATCCAGGTTTCCTACAGATTGCAATTTCCAAAACAAATGTTTGTGTAATTAAATGACCTCAAACTAACAGCCAACCTGGGGGGGGTGATATTCTGTCTGAGTTCTGAGTTAAGATGGAAGTTCATCTTGACACCTTGGAAAAAAACAGCCATCACACTGTTCTGGAGCTTTCTGCCATGTTCCACTACCTTCCTCTGCAGATGGGGATGCCCAGTTGTCATTGAATGTATCACTTTAAACTCCCAACATGGACGAGATGTTTTGTTAGGGATTCCAGAGGGAAATCTGCAGTTGAACAACAGGAAGAAGTTTTTTAAGTACAGTTATTAAAAAGACATTTAAAAAAAACAAAATGAAAAGACAGATTTCAAACACATTTTTTACAGTTTGATTATCATACACGTATGAGAAAAAAAAGGCAGTATTGCAAATTAGTTTGCAATACTTTAATTTATTGCATGTACAGTTCAACTATATACATATATCCGGAATATTTATTAAAACAAGATGAGTTAGAAAAATAAAACATGAATAAAGAGTGCGGAAAAAATGGAAGTGGATGTCGAATAACAAAGTACTTTTTTTTTTACTTTTGAGAATCACGTTTTAAGGAAGCCCTGAGAAGCAAGTGAGAAACTTTATTTTCTGGTGATTCATTTTCTAAGTCTGATCCAAATAGTTTTCGCTCCTTGAAACAGTTTTTTTTAAAAAAAAAAAGGTATTTTTCGAAATTACTTTTTTCATCTGTTAAAACAGGTAAAAGGATCATTTGTTGTGTTAAGTGTTTGTTGTTACTCATTTTGGCCACAGGAGGCTAAAGTGCATGACAACCTCATGTTCTAAATAAAACTAATCTGACGATTTTAGACTATTTAGAACATGGGCTCGTGGTACTCTTCAGCCTCTTGTGGCCGAAATGAGTATTACAATAACAAACACTTAATTTGGAAGAAAATTGATAACTAGATTTGTTTTCTCTCACTTGCCGCTCAGGGCTCCAATACCATCTGTTGAGGAAGGCAATGAAATGTGGTAGAAAGTTCTGGAAAGACACTTGTTGGACCTCATGTGTGTCAAACCACTGTTTTCACTGACTTTGTAGTAAACTGATCCCATTTAAATTGCCCTAAAACAGCTTGGATTATGAGTGATCCATCCAGTCTGAACTACCTTCTGCGATCGATTATTTTGGTCTTTTCATCACGTGACACTTTTTTCTCCCCATTTCCGCAAATAAATCGTCGGTCAGTGTCAGCCGACGGACATCCCGCCGCCGGTGACACCGTCATTGCAGACCCGCGTGCAACGCCAGAAACACTTTAACAGGTGGGTTCAACGGAAATGTTAATATTCTTCTTCTGTAGCTTTGAAAGTCGTTTGAAAGTTGTTTTCCTCCGGGCTAATGTGCAAATTAGCTCAGATTAGTGTGCCTCTCAACGCGGATTAATCTAGTACCGACTCCGTTCACGGTGGTGTTTTGTGTCGGCGGCAGTTTGCTGAATAATGCGTTTTCAACAATGACTAACATTAGCCTGCTAGGCAAGTGAAGTGCTGGGTGTTTTAATGTAACACAGGCAGTGGTGTTATAACACATAAAACCTCCGTGACCCGCACTTTCAACACAGTTAAATCCACAGAAACTCTTCAGCCTTTCTAGGTTCATAAACTGTTTTCACCAATAACAGATGCAGAGAGACGTGCAGCACGAAGATGCTACTTTGTTTACGTCTGAGTTTAGTAGTGTTTATGCTCAAAGTTGAATAGAAGTTTTTATATATATATATATATATATATAATTCTACACACAATACCCCGTTATGACAATGTGAAAAAAGTTTTCTTGAGAGTTTTGCAAATTTATTAAAAATAAAAAACTAAAATCAGATTTACGTAAGTATTCACAGCCTTTGCCATGAAGCTCAAAATTGAGCTCAGGTGCATCTTGTTTCCACTGATTATCCTTGAGATGTTAAATGGAGCTTAAATGGAGTCCACCTGTGGTAAATTCAGTTGATTGGACATGATTTGGAAAGGCACACACCTGTCTATATAAGGTCCCACAGTTGACTGCATGTCTGAGCGCAAACACCAAGCATGAAGTCAAAGGAATTGTCTGTAGACCTGAGACAGGATTGTCTTGAGGCACAAATCTGGGGAAGGACACAGAAAAATGTCTGCTGCTTTGAAGGTCCCAATGAGCACAGTGGCCTCCATCATTCGTAAATGGAAGAAGTTTGGAACCACCAGGACTCTTCCTAGAGATGGCCGGCCGTCTAAACTGAGCGATCGGGGGAGAAGGGCCTTGGTCAGGGAGGTGACCAAGAACCCGATGGTTACTCTGTCAGAGCTCCAGCGTTCCTCTGTGGAGAGAGGAGAACCTTCTAGAAGGACAACCATCTCTGCAGCAATCCACCAATCAGGCCTGTATGGTAGAGTGGCCAGACGAAAGCCACTCCTTAGTAAAAGGCACATGGCAGCCCGTCTGGAGTTTGCCAAAAGGCACCTGAAGGACTCTCAGACCATGAGAAACAAAATTCTCTGGTCTGATGAGACAAAGATTGAACTCTTTGGTGTGAATGCCAGGCGTCATGTTTGGAGGAAACCAGGCACCGCTCATCACCAGGCCAGTACCATCCCTACAGTCAAGCATGGTGGTGGCAGCATCATGCTATGGGGATGTTTTTCAGCAGCAGGAACTGGCAGACGAGTCAGGATAGAGGGAAAGATGAATGCAGCAATGTACAGAGACATCCTGGATGAAAACCTGCTCCAGAGCGCTCTTGACCTCAGACTGGGGCGAAGGTTAATTTTTCAGCAGGACAACGACCCGAAGCACACTGCCAAGATCTCAAAGGAGTGGCTTCAGGACCACTCTGTGAATGTCCTGGAGTGGCCCAGCCAGAGCCCAGACTTGAATCCGATTGAACATCTCTGGAGAGATCTGAAAATGGCTGTGCACAGACGTCTCCCATCCAACCTGATGGAGCTTGAGAAGTACTGCAAAGAAGAATGGGCAAAACTGCCTAAAGATAGGTGTGCCAAGCTTGTGGCATCATATTCAAAAAGACTTGAGGCTGTAATTGCTGCCAAAGGTGGATCTACAAAGTATTAAGCAAAGGCTGTGAATACTTACGTAAATGTGATTTCTTAGTTTTTTATTTTTAATAAATTTGCAAAAATCTAAATCTTTTTTCACAGTCATATTTGGGTATTGTGTGTAAAATTGAGGAGAGATTAATTTAATACAATTTGGAATAAGGCTGAAACGTAACAAAATGTGGAAAAAGTGAAGCGCTGTGAATACTTTCCGGATGCACTGTGTATATGCCCTGAGCATGTGTGCGTTTAGTATTATTTCTTATTACATCACTGTATGTGTGATGCCTCTTTGTCCCAAAGTATTTCAACTTTTTATTCATTTTAAATCTTGGAGGCCCCTCCTTAATTCAATGTTTTATATAATGTAATGAAATAGTTTATAGGTTTTAAAAAAATAAAATAATTTAAAGCGCTATACAAATGTGTATTATTATTATTATTATTATTATTATTATTTAAGAGAGTGCTTTTGACTTTGCTGTAAAATGCTTTTTTCCCTTTTTTCTTCTTGCCCAATTTATACCAGTGCGTTTAAGCGCATTGACTGAAATAAGGTTTATATAGGTTGACAAATGTCTTTGATGCTCCCTGCCTGTGTGTATTTTATTTTCACACACACACACACAGCAGACTGCAGTACTGGCAGCTCTGCCCCCCCTCGCCCTCCTCCTGCCAATGTCCCCGGCGCTGCCTTTGGACTGAGGTTCATCCCTGCACCCCGCCGCCCTCGCCGCAGACTCGCAGCTAGTGCATCATGGTGGATGTAAACAAATGGCCCATTTTCAGCCTGCTGGGGCCCCAGGAGCTCTCCACGATACGGAAAGCAAGCGTGTTTGGAACGTCTGCTAATGAGGCCATCTACATTACCAAAGATGATGAGGTGAGGAGTCAGAGGGAAGACATGGTTGTGGAGTTAATCGTGCGAGGGAAGTCATCGCTCATCATTAGTCATCATAACTGGTGCAGAACTTACAAATAGAGGAGTGTGGCTCTACATGTTCTACAATACTGTCATTCTATTAAGCATATTGTGGGTTTTTACATTAGTTTCCTACCTTGAAAGCAGTTATTTCAATGTTGTGTCAATGAGATTTATCATCGGACTCTACAGTATTACAGTGTTTTAGCATCTTTCAGCTCATTGTTTTGGTTTTACTGCCAGCAGCTTTTAATGATTTTTGTTTTACTCTCACTGCTCTCATCAACCTTGTTACTAGTCACAGCAGGAAATGTTTTTTAAAGGAATACTTCATCCCCAAAATGATCATTTGTATATCAATTACACGTTCCTAGCAGCAATGGGTATGCAATTAGTAGTTAGTGGGCTGAAACTTGCAAAACCTTTTTGATAAAAATCTTTAATACCAATGTTAAAGTAAATGTCAACAAAGTGTAGGCCTGTGCTCCTGTCCTTGCTTGTCACCTCTCTGTATGCGTGCTGCTGTTCTGCGCAGAGTGTGCTCATATCAGCACTGCTTGTTGTTAGGAATGTGACCTGGTACCTACCTGGCCCTGCTTATCACCGATCCACAACTCATGTTCTCTCTGTTCTCCCTCCCCTCTCCACACTCAGGTGTATGTGATCGGGTTGAACTGCAGTAACTGCCTGGGGACAGGGGACAGCCAGAGCACCATTGTACCCAAGAAGCTGGACTTCCTGAGCGGGAGGAAGGTGGTCAGCCTGAGCATCGGCAGCGGACCCCACATCCTGCTGTCCACAGAGGGTAGCAGCACAAAACGTTTTAATCCTCCTCTTCACAGTCGGATTGAAAAGTGCTGCAGAATGACTAATCTTCTTTTGCGGTTTCAGATGGAGAGCTATTCGCCTGGGGTCATAATGGTTACAGCCAACTGGGAAACGGGACAACCAACCAAGGAGTAGCTCCAGTGCTGGTGTCTGCCAGCCTGCTCAATATGAAGGTCACAGAGGTGGCCTGTGGCTCTCATCACTCAATGGCTCTGACTGACACAGGAGAAGTGAGTGTCTGCATGCAGCAGCTGTGCAAAACCTTTCTAATGACGCATGTGATTCAGCTTTGGCAGTGCTGAGTCACACAGACCACCTCAGGGCCCCCAAGTCCAATCACAGCAGTAGTTGATCCCTCTGAGCTGAAAACTAAGCTCAGCCTTAAGTACGCTATTGTGCTTCAAACTACTTCAAATATAGTCGGCTTCGCACTGTAGCGCGCTGTTATCCTGCTGGTTCCCAGATATTCACTGTGGTTGAATATCTTGAATAGTTTGAATTCACATGTTTGTTGTTAAAGTAATATTTCGCCATTGTGGGACACTTATTTGTTTTCTTGTCGAGAGTAAGATGAGAAGATTGATACGACTGTCTGTGAATGGTGTCAATCTTATCTAACGCTGCAAGAAAGCAAATATCCGTAATATTTCCCAAACTGTTGAAGTGGCATTACAAAAAAAAGCAAGAAATATATTCAAATATATTTTATTGGAATCCATTTCCACCTCTTCTCTTGTGCAGGCCGTCTCTCTGTCACTGTAACCGACACAGCCACTAAGCTTTATGCAAATGAGCGTATGACATCATCTGCCGACTTTTTATGCTAGTGCTAGCTGCATTCATTGAAAAGGAGTTGGCAACGCTGCACAGGACGCACTGCATTTTGTTTTTCATGGCTTTTGTGCCGTAGATCTAGGCCTTCATTTGCCGGGGGAGATCGTACCCGGTGGACCGAATTGCATAGTGAAAGCAAGGCTTATAGGGAGCCAATCTAAACGCTGATGGTGTCATTATTCTACAGCCGTCGCATTGTATAAACAACATTTACTTCATAATGATAAATCAAAGCAAAAAACGTGTATTTTGCCACTTTAAAAGAGCAGTGTATTATGATAGGAAATGGTAAACCGCACTATACTGTCCTTTTTTAGTAAATTTATTAGCCCAGCTGATCCACTATAATCACAGTTGGAATATCATAAAACCATCTTTATGAACTACGTTCATTACTGCTGCTGTACACATGAAGGACTGCTCGTTGCAGTTTAGCCTCCTCTAAGGGGACGTAAAAGCTGGAATTTTATAACATAGGGTACAAGTGGGAATGGATAATATGTTTTGTTGGGTCATATAACCGTCTGCTGGTAAATTAATGGAAAAGATGTGGGATATTTAACTCTCCTTCATGTCTGCCAGGTGTATGCATGGGGCTACAACAACTGTGGTCAGGTGGGTTCAGGCTCCACAGCGAACCAGCCCACACCCCGCAGAGTGTCGAGCTGCCTGCAGAACAAAATGGCTGTCGGCATCGTCTGCGGGCAGACCTCGTCTCTGACAGTGGTGGACAATGGAGCGGTGACTGTTTGTTTGGTTTTATAGCTCCAGTATAAACAAAGCTATAAAAACCAGTGCTATAAAACCAGTGTTATCCATCTCCAGGCCACCACAGCACTCATGTTCTCTGCGTGTCTCTGCAGGTGTACGGTTGGGGCTACAATGGGAACGGACAGCTTGGACTTGGGAATAATGGGAACCAGCTCACTCCCTGTCGCCTTGTAGCTCTGCAGGGTTTGTGTGTGCAGCAGGTATGAGATTACACACTCGCAAAAACCTTTTTATTTGGGCATCTCACCCTCTGTCACCCAGGATTTATACGATGGTATATCAGAGCCATAATGGATAAAATATAAATGCATTATGGAGCTGGGGTAGGGGGGTATTATTTAGAGAAACTCAGAGATTAGAGTCACAAATCTACTGGGAAAAAATTGTCCCTTTTTTTTACAACTTTTTTTTTTTTTTTTTTTTAAATAAGTAAAAACGGCACAGACAGAAATGAGCAGTAGCTGAAACTGGTCTGACTTGAGCAGAAAATTGTGTGTTAGTGTAGAACTGCATCGTTCATAGGAAGAAGCTGATTGAGAAAATGTTTTCAGGTCCGTTTTAGACGTTGGTTTGTTATCAGTTCTGACGCAGCGGCTGTTTGTAGGTCCACTTTGTTTGTTTACATTGCAACAATGTCAATCTTTGTATAAAATACTTACTCCTATCGTAGCATTCTTCAAGACTGGTGCAATAACAGGTTTTTAAATTCCATCTCAATCATAATAGTAATAGACTATTATTTAGTAACCGGAGCCAAAAGTGATACCTTTTTCTTGTCGAACCAAGAATCTAAAAATCCAGAAGCTGTACGAGATGAGAGTATTGAGACCTTTTTTTTTCTTTTTTTTTTTTTTTTTTGAAGGAAGCACATTTCTTTATTTTTATTCAGTGTAAAGTAGATTTTGCTTGTGTTGCTTTAAAAATGTGTAAACTTCTTATGTGTATTAGATTTGGCGTGTGGTCTTGCATCTAAAGTTTTTTTTTTTTTTTCTTTCTCCCCCTCTGCAGATTGTCTCCGGCTATGCCCACTCCCTGGCGCTAACGGACGAGGGGTTGCTTTTCGCCTGGGGTGCCAACACATATGGACAACTGGGCACTGGCAACAAGAGCAACCAGCTGAGCCCACTTCTGATCATGACCGACAAAGAGAGGTGAGCGAGAGCATCGCCACAGATCTAACACGCCCTCTCCTCGCTGCTGTTGACACTGCTGACTCTCTCCTCTGGCCGCTCTGACAGGATTGTGGAGGTTGCTGCCTGTCACTCCACACACATGTCAGTGGCTAAGACTCAGAGTGGTCAGGTGTTCATGTGGGGCCAGTGCAGGGGCCAGTCCATAGTGCTGCCTCACCTCACGCACTTAACCTGCACCGACGATGTCTTTGCATGCTTCGCCACACCGTCAGTTATGTGGAGGCTTCTTTCCATGGGTAAGATCAAAGACTGCACCAGTGCTTTCTCATGTTTAGTTAACTGCAAATGAGGTTTCTGTTACTGACGATTTACTGAAGCCATTTTAAAGTCAGTTGTTTGTCCTTTACCGACGAATGCTTTTGAAAGAGCCACTCCCTTTTTAAGCCCATGTAAATATTTATTTATTCATTATTCCTTCAGAGATATTGTCCTTTTGTCATCGTAGAAAAAGAACAAATCTATTCATGTGTAGTAAGCCGTGACGGTGAGCAAGCATTCACAATACCATCAGCCTGAAACTGAAGCAGCTCAATGGACTTTAGCCATCATTACTTTTATTTTTTTACATCTGCACATTTGTTCAGTTCCGCTGATCTGATGTGCACGGACTAAAAAAAACTATTTTAGGATTTAATTCTGGAATTATTTAATGATTCCAATTAAATCATTAAATGTCAGTGTGCTGATTCTTTTCAGAGCAAATAAAACAAAAAGTGAGTGAGAAGCTGAGACCGGGCTCCATCATTTAGTAAAGGTGGATTCTGAAGCCTACACAAGTATATCATTTTCTCCATTTGATAGAAGATGTGGGATGATGGTCTGGTTTCAGCCAGTTAATGTTTATACACGTCAAGGCTGCTGTGAGTAATTTATTCAAAAGGTATTTCTTGGCCCTCCCATGCAGGCCTTTAGGTATAGATTGAGCATCATTTGACATTTAATTAGTACCAAATGACATAGTTCTTTACTGGAAACTAACATGGAAATTGTTTGGAACACATAAAATAAATCCACAAAAAACTGATCCTTCCTGTTTCAGTCGGTACAAGTAATATGTTAGTAATTTAAATTGCTGCTACAGTTTTTCATCTTCCTAATGCCAGAGCGTGTGTGTGTTCGTGCGTGGGTGTTTTCTCCCTGCAGAGCACGATGACTTCTTGACCGTGGCTCAGTCTCTGAAGAAAGAGTTTGACAACCCGGAGACAGCCGACCTCAAGTTCTGCGTTGACGGCAAATACATCTGTGTCCACAAAGCAGTTCTCAAAATCAGGTCAGGGATTTCATCTCACGGCTGTCAGTTAGTCATGAAACTTCAGAATATAAATAACTTCTGTACCTCTCCCGAAACAAACTGTTGTGCAGGTGTGAACACTTCAGGTCCATGTTCCAGTCCCACTGGAACGAAGACATGAAGGAGGTGATTGAAATAGATCAGTTCTCGTACCCTGTGTACCGCTCCTTCCTCGAGTTCCTTTACACGGACAATGTGGCGCTGCCTCCTGAGGACGCTATCGGTCAGAACTGCACACGCGTCACAGCCTGATTTTTTACTGACAATTGTTTCTATGTTTGCTGTTAAAACTTGTGATTTGATATCTGTGTCCCTCAGGGCTGCTGGACCTGGCCACGTCATACTGCGAGAACCGCCTGAAGCGCCTGTGTCAACATGTCATAAAGAGGGGAATCACCGTCGCGAACGCCTTCTCGCTGCTGTCTGCTGCGGTGCGCTACGACGCAGAGGTCAGTCGGATAACTACCATCTGTTTGTACCGCAGCCTCCCGGGGTCACATGGTAAAAAAAAAAACTTTATGTAAATCAGTGGGATTATTAAACCATGCCCTTGGATTGACAAACCGTGGGTACGTGATACTTAAGTATATTTGTCCTTTTTATGATAATTAAATGTGTAATACTTAAATAAAACATGTTCCTGAAAAGCTCTTTTTTGATGCAGATTTTAAACGCATCTACTGGCTTGGGATATTTTTTTTTATTTTTTTATTGTTTCTTTACATTTCAAGGTTGGGAAAATACCAAACCAGTAGGAGCTGCTTGTGCTGGTCAGAAAAAAAAGGGCCCTAAGAGTTGTTCCAAGTATTTTTTTTTGGTAATTTCTTAAAGAACATGGGACCAACACGGAGAAGCATTTTCTCATTTGTGCTCTTACCTTTTTGTCATTCAGGACCTGGAAGAGTTCTGCTTTAAGTTCTGTGTGAATCACATGACCGAGGTGACCCAGACCACCGCTTTCTGGCAGATTAACGGCGACCTGCTCAAAGATTTCATTTGTCGAGCCAGCCGCTGTGGAGCCTTCAAAAACTGACCTCAAACGAAGGTCATTATAGACTCTGAAGCAGAGGAGGATGCGACGACTCCGGGAGTGACGTCCTACAGGACTTCGTCACTCCCAGTCGGCTCCACGGACCTTCACTAACAGGTGGTCACACACACACTTATGTCTTTAGAAATTCAGCATCACTGTCAAATTATTCAGCTCATTCCAGAAGAAGACCCGTGTGTCCATCACAGTCCAGCTACAGCAGTTGTTTGCCACAGTGCCTGACTTCCTATTCATTTCACATATTGTGTAAAGCAGGGCTTGAAATGCATTGCGAGAGTACTCTCGCTTGAAGAAGTTGTTTCATCTTGAAATATTCTTGCTAGTTGCCTGATATCACTTTACTTTTTTTTTTTTTTTTTTTTTTTTTTTTTGTTTTGACCAAGTTACTACTTTTGTGTTTGCACTTGTTTTTGAAATGAGATTTTGTTCCTCTTTACTAGGAATACTAGATAGACTGGATGTGCCATCGAGAATCATGGTGTTCGGGTTGAGGTGTGAGGCGGTTTGCACTTTTAGATGTCAGGACAGATCACGTATGTTGAAGGTTGGACACTGACATATCAAGAATACAGATTAAAGCCTTTTATTAAAGGGAACATTTGCAACCTTTTCATGTGGCCGTCCAACCAGTGTTGATGGTAAATGTAGTCAATTGAAGCAATTCATTCCTCAGTGCGTGCTATAGTGACAGAAAGCAGAGTTCTTCGGCAATGTCCAGGATGCAGATGCGGGTGATGTCATTGATGCTACGTTCATATTTTATACCATCTGATTTTGAGATGCCATTGTCGCAATTTGCAAAAACTAAAAACATTTTAAACTTACGGTTTATATGTGTTTTTGAGCGCCATGTAGAATACGGCCTCTGGTTACTCCGAGACTATAAATGAAAGCTGAAACAGTTTGTAGTTCTACGTTGGATGCAGGACGAACAGACATCGCAGCCGCAAACTCGGCTTCCTCTGTCAATATAGCACGCACTGAGGACTTTATTGCTTCAATTACCACCAACACTGATTGGATATCCACATAAAAAGGTGGCAAACTTTCCCTTTTTTTTTAAGTCTGTTTTAGGTCAAACTCCATTTATTTTTTTTAGCCTTAGTGGCTGCGGGATGATCTTCTGTCGAGGTTGTAAGACGACCCAAAGAGGGAGATGCGGGTTACAAGTGAGATTCAGTCTTAAACTGTTACAGGTGTGAAAATGATGCTGCTACCTTTTTTTTTTTTTTTTTTTTTTTTTTTTTTTTGTGGATTCCATAGATTAGAAAGTTTTATTTCTTGCAGCTACAACTCTGTAATATAGCTTTTTTTTTTTTTTTTATTAAAACAATCATTTACAGTGTTTAACATTTATTAAGTTAAGTGATATCTGCTGAGTATTTTTGAAGAACATATTTGCTCATTTCTATGCAGGACATTTTTACTTCAAAATCAATAATTATGTGATTGATTGATATTGATTTGATACTGAGTTATCAATTGCCAGTTTAATTATGTGACCTTTGCAAATAAATGGGGGGGGGGGGGAATAAACATGTTTTCTGTAAACAAATATTTTTGAATATTAAATATATTGCAATAAACGTATTTGAAAAAGACGTGATTTTCATGTATCAGTAATATGTGGGTTTGACGGGCGATTATCACAATGACCAGATCTCTTATTGTGCATCAATAAACAAGATGCAAACCATCTTTATACAGAATATATACACAGCGGAGAGAGTGTTTCGTACAAGTGAAGACAGAGCTGCAGCGCAAGTAGACGCTTGTGCCAAATTTAGAAAGGAAATTGTTTCCAACATTATTTTATTGAACAAATGTAAAGACTGAACTGAACACACAAGACACAAATATTGATGGTTATTTCGTCAATGACTATGAATTGTTCAAAGACTCACTAGGGCAGGGGTGGGCAAACTTTTTGACTCGCGGGCCACAATGGGTTCTAAAATTTGACAGAGGGCCCGGGCCAGAAACAGATGGATGGAGTGTTTGTGTGAACTAATATAAATTACATGTAAAAGCCATTACATGAGAGGATTTGGCCTGTAACATGTAGCAAAGCATGAATATGCAAGGCTCATTGTACAAATTGTTTTCCAAAGGCATTAATTTAATTAAATTTAATTTAAATAAACACAGAGAAACTCACGTTCAATTTCAGTGGGAACAGTGTTGTTGATCTCCCTTTTTTGCCAGTGCATCAAAGTCTGGAGTAAGTTTTGTTGTGGCAATTCTCAGGATAGATCCGAGGTGTTGGTCAGTTAACTTGAATCTGTGACGGTTGATGTTCATGACGCTGAATGTCTGCTCACATACGTAGGTCGAGCCAAACAAAGTCAGCATCTTCTGTGCTGTCTTCCGGAGGTTTGGAAACGTGGCTTCGTTAAGTGAAGCATAAAAGTCATTCAGTTTAAGAGTTGAACTTCTCCTTTAAGACGGAGTCAGACTGAAGATCGATCAGTTCCAATTGCACCTCTTCTGGTGCTGTTTCAGGGTCTTGTGACAGGGGACAGGACACCAGCTGAAGTGACTTTTCAATGTTTTCAAAATCAGAGAACCGACGGCTGAATTCTCCGTGCAAGTCGTCCAGTGATTTGCTGTATTTCTTTGCATTTCGCGTTGCCTCTTTCTGCGTGGCAAGTGTGGAGAAATGAGCGAAAGATTTGTTTGCAATTTGTCTGGAGAATAAAGTTAGCTTAGATTTGAAGGCTGTAACATGTTTGTACATGTCGTGCACAAACTGATCTTTCCCCTGTAGTTTCACATTCAGCTCATTCAAGTGTGAAAATATGTCCACAGCAAACGCAAAATCACAAAGCCAGTTCTTGTCGCTTAGCTCGGGAAATTCGTCGGATTTCCCCACTGACTCCAAAAATGCGCCGATCTCCTCTTTCAGGTCCCACACTCGTTGAAACACTTAACCAGCGGACACGAGAGTGGTACAGTAAGTCCTGATGATCCGCATCAGTTTCCTTCAGGAACGTAATAAAGTCCCCTTGCTCCTATAAAGTTGACAAGTTTTACGTGCATTCTTTTAAAAACTCGCCTTCGGAGAAAGGCTTGCTAGCTTTTGCTAATTTGAATGCCAGCAAAAAACTTGCCTTGGTAGTTGACTCTTGAATTGCAGTTTGTCGGTGAAAAAACTGTTGCTGAGTCTGTAAATTAGCCACCAACCTCTGAGCCGTAGCCGTCCGTTCTTGTGTTGACTGCTTGCTAGCATAGTTAGCATGCTTCGTAGCAAAGTGACGGCTGATATTGTACTCTTTGAAAACCGCGACAGTTTCTTGGCATATCAGGCATACAGCCTTTGACTGGACTTCAGTGAAAAAATATTTTGTTGCCCAGTATTAAACACTCGGCACTCACTATCCACTTTTCTTTTCTTTGATGAGCTCATTTTTACAGAAGGGCTCACAGAGCAAAGCTAAAAACAGAAGAAGTAATGGTACCTTCAAGTGCTATGGTAAAGATGATCTTTTCCACTTGTAAACTGGTAATTACAAGTGCGTTGTGTGTTGTGTTCAGGTGCAATTTTCAATTGGTTTTTGGTATTTACCATAATTACCAGAGCACATGAAGATACAAAAATATACCACACGCCAACAAGGTGAATGTGCCTGAAGTGCGCCGATCTTTTTTTATTATTATTATTATTATTATTATTTTTAAATATAATTTGGACAAGTTCGGCGGGCCGGATTAAAAAGCCCAACGGGCCGTATATGGCCCGCGGGCCGTAGTTTGCCCACCCCTGCACTAGGGGCATGAGTTATTTGACTGAAAGATATGCCACTTATAAAAAAAAAAAAATTTAAAAAAAAGTTCAAGCACAAGAAATATGCAACATGTTTCACGTGCACGATCAGTTTTACTCTAGGACATTTAAAAGATTGTAATCCTGAACGAGACTAAACGTGAATTCCTCTTGGATCAATAATGTAAACAGTACAGACTTCTAACTCCGCTGTGCGCTCAGGATGCAGAGGATTACAAATACTCCACTTTTAACTGCAGCATTATTTCAGCTCTTCTGTCCTTTTTGATTACTAGGTTGAACTTTTATCTTTATTTACATTTAAAAACAAGACTTTAGTGCATAAATGGTGCATTAGACCTTTTTGGCTTTTCACTGACCAGAGTTCAAAGCTGCAGAGTTCCTGTAAATACCAACAGTTTTGAGGAGCAACCTTTTGAGACTTACTATTGGAGGTAGTAAAAACTTGTAGTTGTATAAAGAACAACTTTGGACTAGTTCGCTTCTCCATGTACAACAGGGATGAAATGTTTTGGTTTTTCTACAGTAGGTCTAAAATAAAATATCAAACAACATATCGGCTTAACAACATAAAAAGTACCAAGTAACAAACTTAAGTAAACGTTTCTTTACAAAGGAGTTATTTTAACAATTTGAAATTTCCAGCAAACTTGGTTTGGTTCATAGTGTTGGATGTGAAACATTTTCAAGACAAATATTCTTGTTTTGAAATGTAACCTTTTTGTTGTTGTATAATACATTCCTGTGTGTCATCTTTTCCAAATGTAAAAGCAGCGTTTTAAAATAATTTCTAGTCATCAGACTGAAATTTTAGCTCATATTGTAAGAATTCAACATTTTAACTCTTTCAAGGCTTTTTATTTTTTTTAATTTTTTTTATATGATCAAAGCCAACATTGGTTCACATCCAAACCTTTCCCACTGGTTTAAATATTAAGGCAAACATCAATAAAACAAATGCAAAATTGTACAGTTTTTAAAAATAAAAAATCATTTAAATTTAAAACGGTGATAATCAGACAGGAGAGTTGCCTGTAAACACTAATCTCACAGTAGCTGCTGGACTCATCTCCTCAGGGCTGACACGGCCTCCTCCAGAGCTGCTGCCGCCCTTTGCAGCTCCATTTGTTTCCCTTGTAGCTCTGTTAAAACGATATGTTGTCCTTTTTACAAATCATTCACATTTTTATCACAAAAAAACTGACAAAGCTGAATTTCTAAGTTCAGTGTGGATCTGCATCTAGACTCAAAAGTTTAAAACAAAGTCTGAAGCTCCAAAATGTTACTAATGAAATAAATTATGAAATACACACTGACCTGAATAAATTGTGGAGGATGTATAAATGAAACAATTTGTGAAATACACACACACACACGATCTTAACCTTTTACATAAGCCCCCATTCTGCGACCAACACCGTCACTTATTTAATGTCCATTTATTTATTTGTTAATTACTGCTGAATATCATGCACTGTTATATTGAAGGATTTACATGCCAGTGGAAGAACAATCCACGCCTCACTTTTTTAAAGTTTTTAAGATGCGCAATTGTCGTGTATTGTCTTAAATGCCAGAGACAAGTTTCTACTGTATGCAAATCTAAATGGACAATTAAGTCATCTAAAGCGGAGGATAGGCAAGACTTGACCAATCAGATTCGACTGTTTTAAATTGTTAGTCGGGGACACCACAAAAAAAAAGAAAAGTTATAGTATAACATAAAAATGTTGTAGTATAGTAAGCTATAAAAAATGTCCAAAATAATTAAATAATAAATCACAATATAGTACGTCATAAGAAATGTATTTAATTATCATAAACTAGACCCCTTATCTCATAGACGTTTTTTCTTTTTTAAATATCCTTTAAAAGTGCATATTTACATGTTATCGTGGCACTGTAAAATGACTCCAGGTGCCCAAGTGTGTAACCTCGGTACCAACAAACATTCCCATCCTTTGAGCCACACAACACTTTACTTCACCTTCCTGCTGCTTGGCCACGAGCTCTGCCAGTTTCCCAGAAGCCGTCATCACAGTTAGTGCAAGATCGTAATCTGTGGGAGGAAGAGAGAGAGCTTTATAATCCGGTTTGACACATGAATAAAGCTGTCACAGTAACTTGTGAGTCCCTCACCCTCCTGGCTGGCCCGGTCCAACAGAATTCTGCTGGAGATATCATTTATCTCATTAATGAAACCAGTGAAGATGGCCTGTGTGCATCCTGCTTCGTTGCAGCTTTTCCAGAAGCTGGTGGCGTCAATGTTGGGCTCTGGGTCTGGGGGAGATGCCGGAGGAGGGGGACAGTAGGACGTCTTTGTAACGACGGTTTCAGGAGGAGCTGAGGTAACGTCTGAGCTGCGAGGTTTGTAGACGGGGGGTCCAGCAGGGCTCTGCTGTGGGACAGCGTTGTGATGATTAGGAATGTGGACGGGACTCTGCTCAGGACGGGACCCTGAGGGAGAAAAAAAAAAAACTGAGTGACGTAACTCCGGTTGGATTTTTGACTAATTTGCAAACTTCCTCCGCTCACTAGACAAGTGCTATACACTGTTTCCCATTTAGCATTCATTTCAAATGCCCCTTTCAGCCATTCAAAGCTTTTTGCTGCAAGAAAAATGCATCCAGAGTGGGGAAAAAGGTGAACATGGAGACGGAAGCCCCATTCATACCATGATTCATTACCTGAGCTGGTTAGTGATTTTAATCAGTTTTATACTACGGAAACATTTTCAGCCAAATCTATATCAAGGTGCCATTTATTCCAGCCAAACTGCCCAAAGCCAGGCAGCCTGTAGCACAAAGGGACCTGGTTTAAAGCCAGTGTGTCGGCAAGTAACAGTGATCCTGAGCAAACCAAATCGGGCGCTCTGTGTATTGTTGCTAAAAATTAAGAAACCTAAGTTCTCTTCCTAGTTTATGCATGCACTGTATAACCACGATCAATATCTTAAGTCTTGATCCTGGTTATGTTTATATACTGAATTTTAATGTCCTTTTCCAGTTTCATAACGCACTCTAAAAAAAGTTCCATCTCATCATCTGACCGCCTGTGAAACGAACAGTAAGTAGAGTCAAGTTTACCTTCATCGGCTCCCTGTGCCACCTCTACCTCTGTCTTACACGAAACCATGCAGGGAAATAAAGTTGGTGTAGTCTGAGTTGAGATTGAAGGCGCTGGAAGTGAGAGAGACAAAGGAAGCAGCAGACTCTCTGACTCCGCATCCTGAGAGGAGCAAACGCACGTCAGATGAGTTAATCCTGATGATAAACCATATATAAATCCCATATAAAAAATAAATAAAATAGATTCTGGGATTATATATCTGAGGCAGATTAGCTTCAAGAAATGAGTTGAGACCAAATCTACTACAGGACT
>CALSBV010012277.1:5146444-5167822 GCA_943590825.1 Bovichtus diacanthus
ATATATATCTAGATATATATATCCATCTATCTAAATATATATCTAGATATCCATTCATCCATCCATCCATCCACACACATTTTTATTACATTTGAATTGTTAATTTTGCATTTTTATTTTATTTGAACTCTTGCTTTTAATTAATGTTTCTCTTTTTTTTTCTTTTTTTCTTTTTTTTTTACTGTAATAGTTTTCCTGTTTTGTCTCCTTCTTTGTTGGTCTTTTCTTTCTTTAAATGACTTGAGACAATCATGCAAGTAATCCAATGTGCTTGGTGCCATCCCGGAACATCACACGTCAGTGTGGCTTTTGCAAAATATCACATTAAACACTACACTCAGCATGTCTCAGGTCTTCCATTTTGTATCAGTGACCTATTTAAAGCATGTGCTCAGAGATCGTTTAATGCCGGACCTCATATCCTGTAATGGCGATGAGGTGCATGGAGTCATTGACAGCCTTGAGGATGCCGAGGATGGAGGTGAGTGCCTCCTGCAGGTCATCGGCACCTTCACAGCTCTTGCTGTACTTCAGCATTTCCTTGTTGTCAGAAACACAAATCAACATGCAGTTCAATGACTGAAGACCAGAAACGCCACTGAAAAGACAACAGATAGTGTCATACCTTCAGTAGCAGCTGATATTTGGTAATCCTCTGAACAGGCTTCAGTAGGTACGAATCTAATCCCAGTTTATGCTCCAGCTTCTTCTGACACTCCTGATGGAAAATAATAATAATAATTATGTTAAACAAAACAAACAAATTAGCTTTAAAAACTCGACGGTGCCGACTGTGTTCACCTGGAAGAAGGCGCAGTCTGAGCACTGCCTCCACAGGCTTTCAGAGCGAGGCTTGTTGTGACAGTACTTCTCATAGATCTGCAGGTCTGTCATCTAGAGGAAGGCAGTGACAAACAATTTGTATTCAAGAAACCTCATCAGCACAGCTGGATTCACATCTCTGCGCTGAAAATCTCCTAATTCGCTCACCCTTTCGATAAAACACCTCCCGACTAACTCTGGGCAGTCGGTGTACTGCTCCAACTCCCTCAGAAACGTCCTGCAAACAACAAAATCATGTTGATGAGGAAGAATGAGGGAATGAATAAAGATGATTAAACAAAACCTTGATTCGATGGCAAAGAACTTGTCAATATCATCAATGAAAGGCAGGTGGCGCTCCTTCACCTCTTGTGGAAGTGGTAGATTTCTGGCATGTTGCCAAACAGAACATCCTTTTTGTTCTGCAAAGGCGCAGGCATGAGGTGAGCCATGGCGGCATTATCCATCTCAGAGGCATATCCCTGTAACGCACAAAAACAAAGTCTAGACGCGAATAAAAGACAGAGAAGAATAAACATTTTGTGGAGTGAATTAGCACCTGTAATACACAGAGCAGCTCCTCCACGTAGGCTCTCTCGGTTTCCAGCAGCTCGTTCATAACGTGCCTGCAGACGGGGAGAGAATAGAGAGCGAGACGGATAGAAATGCAAAGGAAAAAAATGGAAAAAAAAGAGATCAAATGAAGGATTTGACTCAGGAAAGATAGATGCACAGGTCTGTAGATAATGAGATAACCGGCACAAAGTCCATCTGCTGTGTAATTTGATTACAGATGAAAGAGCGGCGGCTGACCCCCTCACCTCCTGAGCACCGCCAGGTTCTCCTCCTCCTCGGACAGAGAGGCATGTCTGCCGCTACCGTCTCCGTTCTGCAGTTGGTCGTTTTCCTGGGAAAGAAACATCGGGTTACCATGATAAGCGACAGACAATACAAACGTTAGAGACGGACAGCGTGTAGACAAAGACAGAATCGTGACAGCACTACTCACTTTCTCACAGTCGGTCTCTGAGCACTTTTTCTCCTGCTGCGCTCTGTGTGCTGTGGGAGGGGGGCGAGGACAAAACTGTCAGAATCAATGTAGGGAAATAAATAAATGTTACATCCTTCTACTGACTCCAGTAGAAGGACGTCGTCTCTGCACGTTTTGGTTGGTCATCAGTCACACGTAATCTCAAGTATTGTAATTCTACAGTAATTATAAATACACTGGAATTAGAACACATGAGAAAACCAAGATAATTAAGAAATGATTTACTTAGAAATTACGTATTTGATCTAAACATTGATTACTCTAATTAGGCCTCTATACCAGACAATAGGGTTTTGATTTTTTTGATGCTGTTGATTGATGCAAGCACTGTCTCTGCGTTTCACCTTAAATATTTGTAATCACATCTTGAGATTTTGCACAATTTGTTTTTAATTAATAGGATTAATAATTAAATTAATGTATAGGATATGGTCTGGTACAATGCATTTCATTACAGTAAAATGTTTTATACTTCTTAAAATAATAAAATAACCTTTAAATAAACAAAGTACATTTTCAAATTGTAGCTAAAAAATCCAGACATTACAATTAATTGCTGCCTTTTCAGTAAGCAAACTGGTATTGAAAAGTGTGGATAGTGTCTTTAAGATAACAAATATAGATATAAATCGTGCAGCCCTTACATCATCTTGAAATGCAAAAGATGATAAACCTGATATGCAAATAATTTCAAGATGAAACAGAAGTTAAAATAAAGGATTGTCTCGTTTAAATGATTGTTTATGAGCATATGATGTTGATACAAGCTTCTTACTGGGGCACTTTCCACAGGAGTTTATCTTCTCCTACAGGAGAGAGAAAGACTGCAACAGTCCTCGTGAATGCTCTTTTCTTTTAACACTGGAGGACACAGGCCCAAAGTCATCCATGAGTGTTTGCTTATGGATACTAAGAAGTCCCCAACAATTCTAAATTAACGAGTAACTATCCCTCACTTGTCATTTCTGCCTTATTTGTGTCTACGATGAAAGTTTCTAAAAATGTAGCTTTCAAATATGTTTAACAGGCAAGGAATAGCACAAGAGATCCATATTATCTACCTCCTCTATCGAGTGGAAGATATAGTCTCAATGTAGAGACGGAGACTAGACATTTCAGTGCTTTACATAATGTGAACAGCATCGACGTCATGCGAAGAATGAAGAGCATTAAAGTGTCTGAATAAATGTTTCAGGTGTGGATGTGAGGAGTCTGACCGGGCGAGCTGAGCGGGGATTTGATGAAGGCTTCAGGTCTGGGGGCCACCGGCTGCACCGGCCTGGTCTGTTTGGCTGCTAACTTCTTCAGGCTGACCCTCCTCTTGTCGAACATCTCCTGCATGGACGTCTGCTTCTGGAAAACCTTCTCCACTTGGTCCTGATGCACAGGAAGTTATGAGAGGAGTGTCAGTGTGGGACATGTGCTGCTTATTTAAGTCAGTTTTTCAACATTTGAAATGAACATAAATGTGTTAGGTCTAGTAGGTTATCTTCATTTTTGACACATACTATGAACACATTTACATCTGTGACGCTGCACGGCATAGACTTGGATTTTGCAAAACATTTTTTGGATGGTTTTATTGTATTAAATAAATCATATTTGTGTTTTGTTTTTTCCCAGCACAAATAATGTCATAATTTAGAGAGTTTCTCATAATGTCACTTATCAGATAATTGAAAGAACAATGGAAAATCACTTCCACAAAAATATTTATCCACGTTTGTGCAGTAAAAAGATAAAACTAAAAACATAAAGATCTTCTTTTGTGAAACAAAACGGCGTTTTTTTTGAGAAATACGGTTAAACATGTTGATAAACTCTGGCACAAATTATACCAAACTGATGTTAAAAATAAAAATAAAAATAAAAATAAAAATAAAAATAAAAATAAAAATAAAAATAAAAATAAAAATAAAGATGATAAAGCTCAATTATAATTCTTTTTTGGTCGTCTTACTCTAAAAGGCTGGTTGAGCACCGCGTCAAACTCTGTCCAGATGGAACTGAGGTCCGTCAGTTGGTTCTGCCCCGCGTTATCCAGGTAACGCTCCAGCTCCTTCAGGGCCAACTCCGCCCCCTCGTGTGATTGACACTTGTCTACTGGCTGAGACGCCAGCATGTATATACCATCATCCACCCATTTAGAAGCCTGAGGACACCAGAAGAGGAAGAATCAGTAAAACACACAAACATAAAAACCCCCAAGACAACGCAACGACACCGTGTGTGGTTTTCTTACTCTCTCCAAACTGTGGTGCAGCTCCATGGCTTTGAGGAGGTGGTCCTTCTTATCTCGCAGGTTGCTGCTCACGTTCTCACTGATCGCTCTGAGCTCGCTGCACTTGGGCTGAATGGAGTCCTCGGCATAGTGCGATTTCTGGATCAGCTCGTCACCCTCACAGGCCAACGACGAGGCTCTGTCCAGCACCTCCTGTGGAGCAGGGAGGAGTCATACTCTATCCTAAACCATACCGATGAGCCTGACTTCTGGATTTCCAGATATTTCATACAGTTTTCCAATACTGGTTGTGATTATTTTTTATTTATAGCCATAACCTATTTCAAATACACTGCCAGAAGTCTTGAATGCACTTGTCCAATAGCAACCACGATGCAAGCAAATATGTCAACTCTGAGATCCTGTTGTACCAATAGGTGGCACTATACAGCAGCGTCATACATTTAAATGGCCATTATGTAGTGGTTATGTGCAGAATTTCTTCTTGTACAAAGCTGTAATATTCTCAGACAGGATTTAATCACAAATCTAATGTTATGGCCACCATAACATCGGTCCATCAACATGACTGAAATGTGTATTTTGATGCAGATCAGGATCCAGAGTAGGATAAAAAAAACATTATAATAATAATTCTAAATCTATTTAGATGATTGTGCAGCCTAATTGCACTATATGCATTATATTTGTTTTCTATCTTGTATTGATAATGATTTTATGAATGTGACCATAATAATCACATTATTTTGTAACGCTGACTGGCTCACTGAAGTCTGTTTTTTTAACCCACAAACAACAAACCCACATTATAGAATATATTATTCATTTCTTCATGCCATGGTTAAACGAAGCTTTAATTGTGAGGGGTCGGGTGTCACTTACACAGACTCTCTCCTCGTAGGTGGTGAGTTCACAGAAGATATGGTCAGCGTGGGCTGGGCTGATCCCCACCTCAGAGAAGGTTGCGAGTTTCTCAGACACCTGATCCAGCAGAGCCCTCACCTGCAGCAGAAGCACCACAATCAGCTTTCAGGTCTAAAAAGGGATCAAGTGGACACTGTTGAAGTCTCGTACTGTCGACTTCACCCGGGCGAACAGGCTCACCTCTCTGTAGCTGTGCTCAAAGTGGCGCAGTTGGAGACACTGCTCCAGTTTGGTTTGATGCCTCACCCAGAACTCATCGAAAGCCCGTTCTGTCTCGTCCAGCTGAGACGACAGTCTGAACGAAGAGCGGAGACAGCACGAGGGGGAGATGTGTCGTTAAAAAACAGGCAGTAAAGTAGAAGAAAGTCAGTGGGGGGGAATGAATAGAGTAGAACATGCAGTGGGGATACTGACTGAGGTATTTGGATATCTTTTGTGTGAGTTAATGTACGTTGGCAGGGGATTCAGTGCCCTCGGTGTTACTTAAAATATCGCACTGACTGACCTCAAAGCACACTGCCTTGACAACTATTATTACAACTTTACTGATGGCAGAGCTGAGACAGCTGTAAGCAAATCACCTGCCATCAACAACAACAACAACAAACTGGCAAATTTGGAGGCTGAAATGCGATAAACAACGATGATCGCACTGTATCTTTAGTCCAGCGCTGAGAATGACTACAGTGTGTTCCTTTAATTACCGTATGTAATGTAATGGTCCCAGATAAAGGAGATCTACTGACCAGTTTGTTGAGATATGACAAATAATAAATAAAATAGCCATCAGAAATGACCTAAGTACAAAAGTATGTCTTAAAATAGCAAATTTTTCCAAAACCAATAGTGAAAAAACACAAAGGTATTATATTCTTAGATGTAACGGAGAAAAGCAACCAAACATTCACATTAAGAAGCTGTAAACCGAAAACGTTTGGCATATTTGAATAATAAATGGTTTAATTAATTGACAAAATATCAAATTAAATGACTTTTCTTTAATATTTCTGTTGAAATATTCTCTTATTTCTTGAGTATAAGATAATTAAAAACAACATGCTTTACATACAGTTTCTGAATACATACAGTGTCGATACAAGTAGCTTTGATACCTTATTATTTCAGCGTTACCCAAATAATGTACCGCTGTAATAATCATTTTCAGTTGATATATGCTAACGTTAGTGACAAAACAAGATGTGTTAAACTTCTGAAACATCATCTCTTCTATCTGTCTGGTGTCTTGCTGTATGTGCCAGGAAACCACTTAACCAAAGGTTGCCCTTAAATTTCCATGTAAGGATTCCTTAGAAAAACATTAGTAGAATAAAATCCCCATAAGGATTTTCTTAGGATGTTGTAAGAGAAAACCCTTTGATCTCTACGTGTTTTTGCATACGTCTGAAACTTAAGGTACTTTATACCTTAAGTTTCAGATACTTTATGCAATTGGACACAGGTGTTTAGTAGCCATCCTGCAGCTGCATCGGCTCCAGTGGTTCTAACCTTTGCACTGTAGCCAGGTTCTCCAGTTCATCCTGGTTCATGTTGTGGTCGGGGTCTCGCACCACAGGCTCATTGATGCTCTCCAGCAGCCTGCTGCCCTGACCCAGAGCCACCAGCAGATCCTCCTGCAGACATACACAGACACATGGGGTATAGTCAAAATACTTACCTAATGTACTGTACAGATATAAATAATGCGTGTTACCGGTGTTACCTTCATCTTGTCTTTCTTGATGGTGTGTGTGCTCAGCAGGAGGCTTGTGGCCTGGATTTCATTGGGGAGTTCAGTTTCAGCCAGCTCGGTCCCAAACGACTGCAGGGTCTGTGCCGTTTTCTTCACCATCAACGCAAAGCCTTCAATAGCCTGATGCGTGCAAGACACAACAAGGATCGTCAGCATGCGACGCTCATGATGGGAATCGAGAAAATGCCACATTTGCAGCGCTTCAGTTTTTAAGAATCGGGTGATGCTGCTAAAGCTCGCTTTGTAGACGTTTTTACACTAGTTTTCATTGACGCTTTGCTTTTCTTGATTTTACTTAACTTCTAATGGAGGGTTTCATCCTAAAGTAGTGGCCATGTTTTGATTGTCATATATTCACTCATTACAACTATGTCGACAAATAGTGCAGCTTCAGCGTCTCAAATTAAACTCATTTGTTTTACTCTTTACCCCGTACTTATTTCACTGCACGTATTCATTTATCTCACTCGTAAAAGTGCCTTGTATTGCGCAACATCGTTGTTTTGTCCATGCTGAGCACTAAGGTGGTGTGTGTGTACATACGGTGCGGTGAGAGATCCACTTCTCATGGCAGTACTCCTGCGTGCCTCCGAGTTCCAGGGTCAGCTGGGAGCGGTCGATGTAGGAGTGCAGCTCAGTGATTGAGCTCAGCATTATCACCTGAAACAGAAACGCCTGAAACTATTACATATCAATTGATAACCGGGCTGTTACGAACAGTTGGCGCGCTTCATTCCTAACGGTGACATTTAAATTCTAAATCAACATTTAAATGCTTTTTTTTCTGCACAGTTGCAGATAAAGATTAGGCCACACTTATATTATTAGTATCATGCTATTTGTGTGATCCAAACATGTCCGATAACTCCACAGCGTTTAGAATTCAAAATGTTATTATCTAATAAAAATAGTCTGCTTCAATTTGTTGCCGTCGAGCCTTTAAAAAACAACTTTACTGCGGTCAAAAAACACACAGAGTGGCACACACCTGTATTAATAGGGCAGTTTAATAGCCATCTTCCAGCACCATAAATTCCATTTATACAACCACAATAACAAGAAAATCTATTTTGTGAAATTTTTTTATAGGGTGATGTTATAAACTATGACGACACTCATTCAAAGCTTCATTCGAAAACCTCAATAGAAGCTTTGAAAGTAAAAACATGACATTCGGTACAGCCCCACTATATAATAATCATTTTATTTAGCATTTTATGTACTTTAATGAGCGTTGGATTGGACCCAGGGAGGGAAGAACACAAGCAGCGGACGCAGTACTTCCAGAGGTGACTGTACGTACCGGCACCTTCATCTTGAACTCATCCTTGTTGAACTTGAAGAGGATGTCAGAGAGTGTACGCTGCAGGAGGGTGGTGGGCCTCAGAACCAGAACCAGCTGGAGGTTCCCTGGGAAGGAGCCCTGAAATGAGAGAGCGGGTGGAGACCGTCACTTAACAGAGCAGAGAAGATGCTCCTTCGCCCTGAGCGCATTGTACATCACACTTCAGCAGGACAGGTTGTGACAGCCTGCACTTCCTTTATATTATTCCCTGCCTTTGAATCCCAATGTGAAAACTCTCGCTCAGACACACTAAAGCATGTGCGTGGAGTGAGTACAAGAGAATGGGGAAAGACGTGGGGGGTGTCGGACACCATCCCGTGGCAGGGACATTAATCTTCATGTCTCCGAGAAGCTTCTGCATGAATAATGATGTAGACGGAGTCGGCACTAATGCATGCATGTGTGCAGGGACATGTATTCATTTTCATACCGTCCGTCTGAATACATCTGTATTCACCCTCTGTCTGAAACGCTTGGTTTTCCCTTGCTAACAAACAGTCGGCATTAAACAAAGATATTCCAACTAAGCAAAAAAAGAGAGGTTCGCTAGATGCTTTCGGAACATCCTCTTCATATTTGTCACGCTATGAAGCTACCACCACTCAGCTCAGCCAATAAAATGCTAATTCAAATGTCATGATTGACGCCCACCGACAAACCAAGTACTGCTGTGAAAGCGGTTGGATGAAGGTTGAAGGTGGACACTGGTCTCCCCTCCTGAAGCGATGCAGTTGTTAATGCTTCTTTAATTAGCTAATGACCTCAACGGCTGCTTCGCCTGATTGGCTGCCCTTACCGAGTGAGTTGAGGAACGCTGGTCTAAGCAGAAATGACAATGAATACATCGTTTGCAAAAACCCACGAGGGATAGGCAGTGTTAATGGAATTAATAAATCAATGCTGCGTTTGTCCTGGTTGACCTGCCAAAGCCAGGAGGAGCACTGTGAAAATAGTGAAGTGGGACATACCGCTGTTTTTATAACACGGTAGTAGCAGGTGCTACCATGAAACAAAGAGATATTGTATTCAGCGTATTATGGTTAATGTTGTGCAGCACACTCAGAAACTTGCTTCCTGAAGGACAAGTCTGGCAAGAGTCTATATTTTCCTTATTGTCAACAAATCCCATGAAAAGGACCAAATTAAAAACTCATCATAATTAAACCTACATAGGAAGCATTTCCTGTGTAGCCATAGCCTGATGTCATATGTCATATTTCTCTGTTTCTATAGCTCGGTCCAAAAAATATTAAAAGCACAGTAACTACACTGTTCCTTTAGCACAATGAATATGGACACTGTTGCCATAAAATCCTCACCAGTACACCAAATTAGAAGCTGAATTAATGAGTAATGTTTGCTAAAAAAAAAAAAACCTACAGTGCCCAACTGTTTTAGGCTCTTATTTTGCCTTTTTTTTTTTTTTAAAGATGAAACTAGGTATTCATGAGCAAAGATTTACATCTTCAGTAAGAACTAATGTCCAACAGACAGGGTAGAGAAAACAAAGTATTGAGAGACTCACTAAAGAATTGTTGGTTTTTATCTTTTCATGTTAACAGCATTCAGCCTCACCTCCACCCTTTAAATGTATGTAGTAGATTCTAACCATTCAACCGTGCTGTTTGGATCTGTGGGCGCTGGCAGTCAGGGTCTACTTGCTCTTTGTTCTTTGTGTGTCTACGTGCATCTCTGTCTACCATTGACACACACACATAGACATACACACACACACAGAGACACACACACAAAGCCTCAAAGAAAAGCCAGATAGATGACAAGGGAGGAGGGTTTGCTTTAGGGATTGACAGTAACTCTGCAGACTTAATTAGGACCGGTCTATAAACACACTTTTTGTCTGACATCAGATCAAACTCAGCCATGCACGCTGACGGGCAGCATTTCCTTGAAACACACTGACCCACATTCACACAAGCACATGTATAAGTGTGCTCATATACACAGACACGCAAAGACAAAGGGAATCCTTTGACAGCGTAAACATACAATATCCTCGCTTATCCGCTCTCACACACACAGACACACACACACTCATAACACATGTACTCGCTGACTGAATAAACTCGCTGCGTGAATACATCAGAGTATGCTATGAATACAATGTGATGTTTCCAGTGTAGGGCTGCAACTAACGAGAATATTCATTATGCAGGACATTTTCTAGATTAAGTGTCGTTTCGTCTATGAAAACGTCAGAAAATTGTGAAAAATGTCCATCCCAGTTACTCAAAGTCCAAAGTGATGTCTTTAAATGTCTTGTTCCGTCAGTCCAAGACACAAAGATATTCAGTTTCATATAATATCAAACGGATAAAAGCAGGACATTTACATATTTTCTGGCATTTTTGCTTGAAAAATTCCTTTAATTATTAATCAATTATCAAAGTAGTTGCCGATTATTTTTCTGTTGAACGACTAGTGGATTAGTCGACTAATCGTTGCAGCTCTACTTCAAATACATGCTACTACAGCTATAAAAAGTGGCAGTTTTCATCATGATCTATTTAGCAGCCTGGCTGAATCACCCCTAACAGGACATTATTGCAGGGATGACTGAATGCCCCCCATTACCAGCTTGTCAGCCAGTAAAAGTCCCCCTTGTGGGATTAATAAAGCTTGATTTAATTTGAAATGAGGGATGTGGTCTCCCATGTCTCTTGAGACCACGCGTCGTGATATTCATCTCTCAGACATTTCATCTTTTTGCATATCCCTCTATGCGTTGACTTATTACTTTGCTGCTTCAGCGTTAAAGATGGATCTGTCAAACCCAGGCTTTCCTCTGTCTCCTGCATATAAACAATAACAAACATGTATGTACTACACTGGCAGGGAATAGAAACTGAATGAAGCTGGTAAAGCTGTTCGTCACATGCCCATTGTTTTAGCCCAAAAAAGCAATTTGCTGAGAAATTGTGTGACGGGGGTGATTCTCCCCCACACGTGTATTATGGAGCGCTGCCAGTGCTTCATCACCTCCCTACACAAGACATGAAACGCATATGAACAGATAAGCATTTCAGCTCCCAGAGGAGAGCAAGACAACTTAAATGGGTGGAGGAAAAAAAAGCAGAACCCTGATCACTTCTGATGCTTTACCACTGCATTTAATTCAGCCACACTAAAATGACATGAGTGGTATCAGCTCCATCTCAAAACAAGGTGCGATGAAGCATTAAGTAGCAACAAAAGAGGTGATAGGATAATAAATGATGTGCTAACGACAGTTGCTCTTCCTGCAGGAGCGTGCAGCAACTGATTCCAGTGTAAAAACATTTTTAAAAATCAACTGAAACACAGCATGAAAGTCCTTAAACTAAGCTGAATATTAGCTATCCATGACATAAGCATACTCAGAATCTTCATTTAGTTTTTGACCTTTTGTGATGTTTCTAAATTGCAAATCATTTGATGCCGAGATGATACGTCAGCCATTTAAATGAATGAGTGAACAAAAGAAACATCATCTCCTTTTGTCTTTTTTTCTGGCATGTGACTGTTTATTTGTCACTGTAGCTATGGAAACACATGGCAGGCTGTGATGGTGATGGGATAGAGGATGAGGTTGGCTCATATCAACCCCCCGGGACGGGAGTGATATTAGTGGTGGAGCTGTTAGAAAGAGATGGGGACGCTCCAACACCTTTCTCCTTTCTCTGGCCTGACACCCCCCCCCCCCCCCCCCTCTCTCTCTATGGGTGAGGGTGCGAGACCAGCACCTCTTAAAGAAATTAAAAAAGGGTCTGTTTCTCTCCAACACAGACACAAAGACACTGCAGGTGCAGAGCGTAAAATGTTACCTAATAGATATCAAAATGAAACTTCCCCAGTTGATTACTTACATTAAGTAAAACATTTTGAATTACAAGTTTTTGGAAGTGTTATGTTTAAATATGCAAATGAGGCATTATCTTATTACATATGTACTAATTTGCATACATTTCAGGAACAAGGAGTCTGAACATTGGATAAAGCCAGGTCCAAACTCCATAAATCTGAAAATACTGTCAGCCACAAAAACTCCATTTTCAACATGTTTTAGGAATAAAATGTTCTCTATATCAGGCTATGAGTGATATATAACCAAACCCCTCTGTAAAAACCTTCAGAATGTAGATAGGAATGAAACTGGAAAGTTTGGTGTATGTAAGTGCGACTGAAGTGGAGATTTCTGTCTCAAAGTATGAGGAGATAAAACTAATAATTATAAAGATATATATTGTAAAATTTCATACATTTTGCAAAGACACTACAGCTGAGTAGGGTAAAACTATTTAAGTAAATCGACATCACCATGAAACTTCCCCAGTTGATAATTTACATGAAGACAATAATTCTTTTGTATCACAAGTTTTCTGAAATGTGTTGTTTGAATATCCAAATGAGGAATTATCTAATGTTCCATTTTTTTTGAGAATTTAGGAACAATCTAAAGACTCAAATAGACAAAGTGCAGTAAAATAAACACCTAAATGTGTATTTTGGATTCAAGACGGCATCTTATGGACGCAAAATAGCCCAAACTAGTGTCTCGCCTTAGCAACATAAACAGGAAGTAAGTGCACGGTCACATGTGCATACAAAGAGTAACTTACTGCGATACGAAGCAGGGTCCCCTTGACGGCCGCCCATCGATCTTGCCGTCGATCGATAACCAGGATGAAACCCACGCCCGTCGAAGACAAACTGGAACACACGGAGACAACAAGTCTTATTAAAACACAGTTAGATGGAGAGCAGAGCTCGATAACAGAATCACACGCTGCCACAGAGAAAGTCTGTGCTACAATGTAATGACTCCTAACAGACACTTTTAATGACAGGAAGGTAGTTAGCCCTCGAAAAATAGAAAATGCAAGAGCTCAAAGAGGAAAAAACACAGAGACATAAAACATACATGTACTTTTCCGTCGCTGTCGAGAACTTAAGTGCTTGTTCACAGCTCGTTGTTTTGTTATGCTGCTCTTTATCTTCTTAGACAGCTGGTGCAGTCCATAAAAGGAGATGCTGTGAAGTACCTCCAGATTTCTTGGCCATGAGCCCCCAGTTCTCTCCCTGTGCCCCCCCACCTCCCTCCCGCTCCCTCTAGTCCCAGGAGAGAAGGGCTGTATGGTTTACACACCACCAACAATCAATGACAACCCGCATGTGCAGCTCACCGGCAGACTCCCCTGTGTACACTCAAAGAAACATGATGCACCTACAGCAGAGGTGCACATGGGCAGCACTGACAGAACATTTCATGCAGGAATGTCCAGGTAATCCTCAAGCATTTGCTTTTATGTCCACTATTCTGCAACGACTGACTGCACAAACAGGGGGGCAGCAGATGAAAAGAGTAGTCCTTGGGACAATGAAGCCAAAGTAAAAACACAGGAGATGTGTCTCAGAAGTAGATCCCGGCTAGCTGTGCTGTTTGAAGAGGAGGGAGCCAAAAGCTTCGGACCAACACAGCATCCAGCCGACCCCCACCTCCCCCCCCCCCGCACTGCATCCATAAGCCATCCAATGAGACACTGGGAGCTGCTGAGGCACGAGCCTATCACAGGATGGCAGCAGAGTGATGAGCAGCTCTAGAGGCCAGTCACCAGGTCTTTACAGACGTGGGGGGGAGGGGACAGGCTCAAAAAACCATGCCACTGTAAGCATTTTTTGTAAAATACAGAATGTTTATCCATGTCTGCCTCTCTACTTTACTGTCACATATTTAAAGTCATAGAGGCACTTCCTTTTTTTCACTGCACTTTCCCTCCGCTTTCATCTTTTCCTGTTCTCTTCCTCCATCATCCCCTTTTCTTAGCGCTGCGCTCAATCATCCACACAGACTCTCTCAGCCACTCAGGCTTTCAAAGCACAAACTGCTTTACATCTCAGCCGCAGAGGAGGAGGAGGAGGAGGAGGAGGAGGCGGAGGCGGCGACGCACAGTGGGTGAGTGGGACAAGAGCTTTTACTGCCTCCAAGACATTTACGTCTGCTGAGATGAGAGGATGGTTTATGGTGAACATAGAGCACCTGAGGCTGAAAAAAAGAAAATCTGAAGAACCCGATGACATGACTCTCTGCTAAAAGAAAAACGTCCCAAACTGCAGGTTTTGTGTGTTAGATGACTAGCTATTGTGTGTGTCCCATTTGATTAAAAATAAATAAATAAATAATAATATATATGTCAATAGCACAATAATATTTATATATTTATGTATCTGTTCCCTCTGTGCCATGGCACATTTAAACTGTTTTCTAAATTCAATTCAAAGTTATTTTTTAATATATAAAAATGTAAATGTAAAACATGGACATTTTAAGACATATGTTTTGTATAGTTTAGGGCTGCAACTAACTATTGTTTTCATCATTGATTAATTGATTTTTTCTATATATATTGATTCAACATTTGGACTATAAAATTTCAGAAAATAGTGAAAACTGTCCGTCGATGTTTCTCAAGGTGATGTGTTGTTTTGCTTCGTCAAAAGATATTCAGTTAAATATGATAGGTTTAGTTAAGTTTATATGTGCAACAATGAAGACACAACAAAATACATACAATAGGGGAAAAAAGTAATTACACTGCAGGAGAGGAAGGAAGGCTGAAAGGGTTATTCAGGGTCTTCCCTTATTTAAACAAATAAAAAAATAAAAAGAATTATTAAAATAAATATAAAACAGAAAAGCAAGAAATCTAAATAAAGCATTTTTTGAATTAAAAAATTAGTTTAACGATAATAATACATCATTAAAATAGCTGGTGATTATTTTCCTGTCCTCCGTCTCATCGTTGCAGCTCTAGTATAGTTATCATATTGTAAACAGACAACGTCTCACATATTAACTGTTTAATTCAAATATTCATAGAAACCGCCTGGTGGTGTTGCTGCTGCACATGCATGAGTGTCCTAATAATAATTGGATTCCTCAGGACAAAGTGTTGAGCTGCGAGTTGTGAAAAAGCTCTGCCTAATGGCGACGCAGTGATGAGGGAGATTTGCTGCATGAATGCATATGCAGCCGTAACGACACGCATATCGCTGCACTCTCCACTTCTTCTGTGGTGCTGAACAACGGGGCAGATAAAGTGACTGCTTGAATATAAGAGCACTGGTACATTCAATTAAAAACAGATTAAATAAATCTGGGATAATAACACCAAATCAGCAATTATGGATCCATGCGTGCACGCATATGCAAAGTCCAGGAGCGATAGAAAGAAGGGAGGGATAGGAAGATGGTTTGAGAAAGGACATAGCTATTAAGAGTTTACAGATGCAAAGTCAAAGTTAATTAATTAGGATCTAGATGATCAGGACTGAAAATAATTCAACACGCATATTAGAGTTAATAAAAAATTTATATTTACACTTAATATATACTATGACAACAAGCCTGCAGACGTATGGTATAATGAAATCCGCCATTAATATTGATCTAAAGGTATTTGTTCCAAACTAGCAGCAGCTGTTCCCTGGCTGTGGACTGTGTGCACGCTGTCAGGGCGGGGGCGTTCCCTCAGGTAGCGTTAGCCATCTGCCTCTGTATTCAGAACAGCTTGAGGCTCAACGACATCTCACCCCTGTGGATGACCTTCCTTCAGGTGACTGGAAACCACAACAGTCAGATCATGAAGGAGGTGAATTCAGACGCTCAAAATGAATGCATATTGTATCTGCATGTTAGCTGGTTTTCAGCTTGGATTAAAAAAACATCCTCATGTCCCAGAGGTTGAACTGTGACACAGTTTGAAAAGTTAAATCTTGACTGAAAAAAAAAAAAAGTCTGTCCTGCTGAAATAGGCTGGACATTATCATACCTTTATGATTAGAACTGATTCAAGTCTAAGTCTAAGTCACGCACACACACAGACACAGACACAGACACACACACACACATACACACACACACACACACACACTTCTGTATGCATTATTCAGATTCAAACACTCAGAATTGCAGCAGTTTCTATTTTTACGCACTTTGCCAGTCCAAGCGTTATAAAAGAAGGGTGGGACCGCCAGGGGAGAGCTAAATCAAGAGAATGCAGGACTCAATTGCGTGGAAAATATTAAAGAAAAATGAACAGAAGAATGGGACAGGGGACGGTGTCTGGAGTAATAGTTGGAGAGAGGGATGGTTAAGTAGATCCCCTCCCCCCCATATGTCTCGTCTGGTCTATCCATGTGTACAAAGACAGTCTGCAGAGGACTGATAAAGACCATGGATTATTAATTGGCCACTTTATTAATAAAGGAATCACTCTACCCCTACAGATATCTCTGCAATACACTGACTGTCTCAGCCACTGCTCAAATCCTCTGCAGCCTACATCTTAAAGTGAGACTGTGTTCATGTGTATCCTCTGCCACCTACTGGCAGACTTCATATACAAAAGCATCTTCACGAACAACATTGTTTATCTCTATTGCCTCTCCGACTTCATTACATCCATCAATGTTTTTGTTCACATGACCTGCATGTCTTTGGAGTTCAAACCTGAAAAAATAAAAAATCACTTTTATCACATGATGTCTGGAATATAAAAATCCCGACTGTGGCTCTTAGTTCATCCATAAACCCACACAGGTTCATCAGCAGCGTTGTGCTGCAGCATCAAGAGGGAGAAAACAGGTTGCTGGTGACAGGAGAGCGCGGTGTCTAAGAAAGTGTCGATAAACAAAAGGAGGATGGGAAGTGAGGTCGTAGAAAAATCAGCGAGGTGAGAAATAAGGACGTGAATACGGTTAAACCACATGCGACAAGCTCAGATTTGTGTGCGACATGCAGCCAGTGAGGGACTTTACCTGGGCACACTCGTCAGGTAGGTCAGCACGTTGTGAAACTCTCCGTCCGTGATCTCTCCAAACGCAGGGAATTCTGGGAACACAATGACGGGGCTGTCATTATCTCCTCTACCTCCTAGAAAATAGAAAAAACAGAAAAACAACAGAAACATTGGTCCTTTCCGTATGAACATAACAATTACATAAGAATGTTTTGTGTCCCTGGGGATGTCGCATATCAGTACAGCACTCAAAGTATGGGACAGTATAATGTACGAGGCGAAGACAAAACTATTTAAACTGATAACTTTAATGCTGTCAGGCCATGTGTCGGGCTCTGTCAGTCAAATCGAAAAAGGAAAAGGTCCTTCAATTTATTACTTAGAATTTTATTCAGAATAAAAAGGAAGAGAGCACTGAGGAATATGAAATTGTGGCCACATGGGGGCAGTAATGCTAAAGCATGGCTGGAGGCTGTACAGAAAAAACTGCAACATCCATCATAAATGATTTAGTCTCATACAGCTCTATTTTAAAACCAACGAAAAATGCCACCGATTTAAGATAAAAATGTATTTTTCTTCCAATACAGATAATATATTTTCTCTATAATTTTCATATATATGAAAAAGGAAGCAATAAGGTACTTCACAAGAGTCAACAGTTGATTTAATAATAATAAAACACACAGGTTTATACTGAAAAAGGGATATCCTCTCATATTACATGTGTGTGAAAAAAAACACAAAAAAATCTCTCGTGTGAAATCAGCAGAACATGTTCTAATGTTAGCAGAAAGAAGTGTGTTCACGTGGGGCCCGATCGCACGCAGTCAGAAGCTGATGGAGAAAATGTTTTCTGACGGCCTTTAATGAAAGGAATTCTCCACTAACAAAAGATGGGAGAAAAAAGTGAAACATGTTTGTAATGCAATGACTGGTCATCACACACACGCACACACACACACACGAAACAGCTGCTCTGTCAGCGCATGTGACTGGAATATCAATCTGTCTGCCTTTTCGTCTCTCATCGCTATAGCAACAGCAAGTGCATGGTCATGGTTTCAACGTCTGCTTGGATATTTGTCTGCAAAATGGTTCCCGAGTCTGCTGCAGCCACAAGGTCACCTCAAACACACAGTGCTTTTATGGTACCGCAGGAAAGGATATGTAATTAGTGTCACAACTATCTGACAATCTCTTGTGAAAGATGCCTCAAAAAAACACTAAATATGAATTTTAGCATAAGCTGGACATGCAGAGGCAGTGAGCAAAATACAGATTAGGTAACAGTTGCAAGAGGACGGTCGGTATTTGGACCAACAACTGACAAACAGCGAAGAGGAAAAAGGAGGTGACATTTGAATAGCAAAGCATTACAGCCAGGAGCAAACGGTTCACATTAACTATGCAAATATCAAGTGCAGTAGTTCAAATATAAATGATTTCTCCGGTGGCGGGGATGAGACAGATGATTAGTGATGTGCTAATTAGGAAATAAACTGACAGACAGCAGCTGAGATGAGAAGCACAAATCCCCATACGCCCACACAGACAGGGAGAGATAGGCGTCACCTGAGAGGAAGGCAAACTGCTTCTTGAGGTCGGGGGTGATGTCAGCAGCACGGAGGGGACTGCTGTCCAGCTGCATGATCTCATCTGGAGAAGACAGAGAGAGGCAAGTATTAGTGACGTCCGAGCTGAAGATGTACAGTGTGGAGGGAGCCTGAAGGCGATTTCTCATGCCTGTTTTAGGGCTGCAACTAACCAGTCTTTCATTATCAATAATCTAATGGTTTGGTCAATAAAATGTCAGGAAATAGTAAAAAAAATAAAAAACAAATAAAATCCCAGTTTCTCAAAGTCCGAGGCGACGCTTTAAATGTCTTGTTTTGTAAAGTCCAAAACCCAAAGATATTCAGTTTAATACGATATAAAAACAGAGAAAAGAAAAGCTGAAAACAACATTTTCTGTCATTTTTGCATGAGAAATTTCATTAATGATCAACTGATTATCAAAATAGTTGCCGATTATCATTCAGTCTATCGACCAATCGTTACAGCTCTAGTCTGTTTAATCATAGTGCGCGTTTGGTTAGTTTCAACTGGCGCTTTCCCTGCAAAAACAACTAATGTAGCAATATAAAAAGGTCCGCTTTAAAACATAACCATGGCAGTAACGTTTCCAGCACGTTAAGGTTAGTGGTGATTACTGGTTCTGCTGGAGATAATGTACAGTATTGATAAATTAACAGGCTTCGTTGGTCCCCCTCAGTCCACCTCCAGCAGCTCTCCATCCCCCCCATAAGTCTCCCCTTCATGAGGATTAAAATAATCAGATTTAAGGTTCATCGCCCCAGTAGGAGATGGAGATTCTGGTTATACCAGGGATCAAACTGGAGGCAGCAGCAGACACTCACAGGGCATGGAGGGGGGGTGGGGGGGGGGCATTACAGTGGTAAGACAAAGCACAAATGGAGATATTTACTCCGACGAAATGAGAAGTAGGTTACACTGAAAAACAGCAGTCTCTGCCAGCTGCTAAGCCTCATGTATATGCATTAGACATGAACAGCCTCCCTAAAATATGCAACGTTTTACAGCTGAGAAACGTTTCGAAATTGCCCGATGAATTTGCCACAGTTCAACTTGAAAATGAGAGCGGTGCAGCACGGGGCAAAACAGATCAATACAGGAGAATTGGCACAAGTGCAGTTATTTGCTTGTCTGCACCTGCTTGTTATGCATCTGTGGCATAAATACAGATTAGTCAAGTTCAAAACATACAATAGACAATCGGATGAAAAACACATTTATTTTATTGGATTCATGCAGCCACCCCCAACACACAACACGCATCACCCGCTGCTTTTGTGTATCCTAGAAGAAAACAACATCCATGCTTCACCCGCTTCATGTCTCTTTGAACTAAACCGCTGTCTGGGAGCAGTTTTTAAAGCAAGGACGTCATAGCGAGAGGCCCGAGGGAAATAAAAGTGATCCGACACATTGTGTTCAGATACTGCCAGGAGAAGCTGCTGGAAGGTAAAGTCATTTTCAGTATCAATCCTTGGGGCATTTTGGTGTGCAAACATTTGTGTTAAGACGCCTTCCATCAAGACAAAAAAATATTTCTCAGTCACTGGCCACATCTGCCAAGCGGATGTTTAAAGATGCATGCATATTCTATATCTGGCTCCAGCCAAAAGAGCCCTGTCATTAAAGCTAAAACACCACATATAGTTCACTCATGAAAAACATTGAGCACTGGCCTCTCCGGAGCTTCATTACTTTTCTATTTGTATAAAAAGCACTTCCTGCCCACCAAAATGCCCGGGGCTAGAGAGCTGTAGTTTTTGTTCTTTTTGCATCCACAAAACTGAATTGTGATACTGTGGCTTCAGTTTAAAACAGGCTGGAGGCAAAATAAAAAAAAATACAGGTAGAAAATGGTGGACGAAATAACAAAAAGGAGGGTCATCTAGGGACCAGGAAAGCCAGGAGATTACAGGAAGGGAGTGTCTCTGTGACCAACACTATCCTGAAAAAGTGGTTGCAAACATACAGTAAGTTACAGTAACAGTAGAGAGCAATATTGACTTTGCATCTTAGCCTGACTTTGTTTGCACTGTTGTCCTCTGCTCTGTTGAGACAAATCATACGGAAATACCACGTCATGGAGTCTGGATAAACAATAGTATTTCAGGTTTTTTTTTTAAAGCTCTTAATCATTATGGATAAAAAAAAATTAAAATGGATATCAAGTTTGTATGCAACTTTAGGGCAAGCACTCACAAATCCCCACCACACCCCCCTCCATTTGAAATGTTATATTACCATTAGAAATAGTCCCTTTACGAAGATGTTTATATGGGCACAAAATACTTAAAGCCATCTTCACAGTAACCGAACACATGCTGAATTTACGAGCAAGCACACTAGCTTGCGCATACATTTTGCGACTCTGTGGATATCTTTATCATCTGATAAGTCATAAGTCATCAAGATATTTCATCTCATTGCACTCTTTAAGAGCAATACCTGAACTGCATTTAGGAAATACTCATTTCTTTCTCCTTTATTTCAAACTATCATAATATTACTGTGGTTAGCTTTACATTTGATGAACGTACAGTTTGTCCCAAAAAACCTCTACCTGTATGGCACAACAGCTGCCCTGTGACATCAGACTCAGCCAGCAGGGCAAAACACGTCCACTTAATCTGGCCTCATACTCACTGGAGCTCAGTCCTTCTCGGAGCGTCACAAAATATCCATCATTGTTATGGATGTCGTTCCCCTCTTTATCCTGTACGTTATCTCGACTGTCTGTCTCTTTACAGGCACAGCCCTTTTACTTCAAACCCTCCTCTGACTCCAGTTTAAACAAACAAGGAGTCTTGCTGTTAACTCTTTGTTTGGAAGCAGCACCGATCAGGTGACTTGGCC
>CALSBV010012277.1:5168222-5201581 GCA_943590825.1 Bovichtus diacanthus
ACAGAGAGAGACACAGACAGAGAGAGACAGAGACAGAGAGACAGAGACACAGAGAGACAGACAGAGAGAGACAGAGAGAGAGAGACAGAGACACAGAGAGACAGACAGAGAGAGACAGACTTTCTTGGTCTGGCCATCTCAATCTCCTGCCTCCTTAGAACCGTGTCCCTCTGAGACCAGCTGGTGTTGTGCCTGTTGTGTCAAAACAGCATCAATCAAAGGTTTTAACTACTCAGGGACTTAATGGATCATAGTGATGTAGCCCATTGACCACTGTACACTACAATTCTCCAACACTTCACATTACTGTGAAACATTTTACATTTTTTTTTTGTTTTTCTTACTCTGCCTTTAAATTTGGCAGATGCTTTTGTCCAACGTGATTGTAGTTAGTGCACCTATAGGAACAAGAGCTAAATGCCACATAAAATAGGAAGTGGAAATAGGAAATTGTGAGTAGTTACTAAGGAACAACGTAGGAGGAACAACCTGATAATTGATGAATTGTTAGAAAGTAGCAGCTGAATGACTCCGAGAAGAGGCCTGCAGGTATATACAGTAGTAGGTAATAATCAGTAGAGAACACTTTTTCATATGCCCATGCTTATTAGAAGAAAGGTTTTCAGGGCCTTTACGTTTACGATATCACTACAAAAAGATCAGACAATCCCTGAGAGAAAGGAGCTCAGTGACAACACTACAACACTGCCTCGCCTCTCTGCAGCTCCTGCTCACTGAAGCAGGTGGTTTTAAATCCTGCACGACAGCAGGAGACCTCTGAGGTTTTGACGCAGAGATTACACTTTTCTACCATGTCCAAGAATACAACAGACAGACAGACACAAATTGGACATATCAGCCATACGTGCTCTTCAATTACACTCATCAGTTACAGCAATCTGTTCACTCTCGTCTCTCACTGGGAACTCACTTACGTTTGTGACACGGCAAAGGGTTCATCTATTATAAATTAAAAGCCTACCTGTGGCTGGACAAACAATATTCATCGCGCAGCCTCATTTATAATTTATTGTCTTCAGAAAAATGATCCGACCTTAGAATCAAATCAGTTGCGTCTCTTTTTATTCATATTAGATCTATAGAGACTATAGTACTCTGCATCACCCTGTTGTATGTACCATTTACAAATGACATATGTAGTTAATAGATATTGATTAAGTACAACTGACTGACAGACGCTATTTGAGACAGTTTCCTATTCTTCTTTTCTTTCAATCTAACCTCAAGTAAGGGTGTGTGCACGGAAATAAATCCTTAACCGAAGTCAGACAAGTGGAAATGTGACTTGATAAATGACCAACACATCTTTGATGTTTGCAAAAAAAAGCAGTTTTGACATATTAATTATGTCCACTCACTGCCTGAGGACACAAAGCCGCAACTGTGGAGCCATCTGTGGCGCGCTCACAGGCTCCTCGTGGAATCAAGTTCACACAGAAACCTCCATCAGTTTCCACTTTTTGACCCAGCCTCACTCACTCAGGCAGCCACACCTTGCCCCCAGCAACTCCCACACGTATCAAAACCAACCCCCCACCCAGGTCAGCAATAGCTGCACTTTGTTTCCAGAAGGAGGCTATTCAGTTACTGAAAATCCCCTCCTGGAAGATGTCGGATTTGAGTTTCAGTCACTTTTTCCAGTTACTTTTTGGTCACTTTTTCCTTTTCCGTCTTCTCCTTTCTTCCTACTAGTTTCATTACTTCCTTCCACACTTCCACTCACTGTTCATACAGTATTATACAATTGTTTACAGCCCCTCTGGCTATTAAAAAGAGGGAGGATGAGCCAGTTTCAAATACATTTCTCAGAAAAAAAACCGGACAGTGACACCACTCAAGTGTCTTTTCCAATCAGCAAGTATCGATGATGTCACAATAATCTTATGAAAAGGACAAGGAAGCATATGTTAAATATAGGCATTTTATTAATGCATTAATGTCCAGGAAGTGACCATTCTGAAACTCAGTCTGGGTATATTGACACTCACAGGCCACATCCTCCCAACAGGAAAACAAGAATTATGAAGCTCAGTGGGGAAAAAAAAAAAAAAAGAAAAAAAAAAGGGGGCTCAAATTACTTTTGTTGTTTATTTTACACACGTCTGCATTGTATTACATGGTTTGATTAGAAGATACCAAAGTATTTGCTATTTTAACTTTGTTATCATAAAGATGATAAATTAAATACTTACCTTTCCCTTCTGTACAAACTACAATAATTGAATTAAAGTACTTTTTCATTTGCTCTGCTAATGAGAAAATACACACCCTGAACAAACAACATTAGTCCAACCTTCCCCACACACCCACACACAACCTGCTGGTTGAGGCGCTAATGTTCTTTACAAGGCTTAACTGTGGGGATTAGTGTCCACTCACGCTCACGTTTGTGGGTGACGAGTCAAACGTTAGTGGGTCACCGTCACACACCTGGACTGCCTGCCTCTACTGACACCAATTCAACAGGACAAGAGTGGCAGAAGCCTGGAACGTGGTTCATCAGGCCGCAAAGAGTGGACCAAAAACAAGAAGTACAAACTGTGGAACAAGCTGGTTATTAGCTTGGTAATGATATAGAAATAACTCCTTCACCCAAAGTTTATTTCCTGTTCTAATCTGAAAGTATCCTGATAATATCCTGTACTCTGAGTATTGGACAGGTCCGAGTTTAGGGGGTAAAGGGCAGGGAACAGAAGAGTCACCCACAAGCATAGAGGTGGGGGAGGGCAGCAAGTGGGAATAAGGGGCTTACAGTCACGGAGGGAGAGACAACAACCAAGCAAAGCACCAAATAGGACTGAGCAGTGGCAGATGATCAGATATCAGGAGTGAGGGTTCAGATGAGGGTTAAAAAAGGCAATGTTAAAGGCCACGGTTAACACTTGTGCTGATCTGCCGGGTCTTTAAATCACACAATAAAGAAATAAGGATATGGTTTGTGATCAAAAAAAAAAAAAACCGAACTGGAGAAAAGTTGGAAAATCATCCTGTAGAAATTAAATGAAAAATGGACAAAAAGATGCGAAACCCTCCAAAAGAATATATCTCATATACTTAACAGTTGATGTTTCTTCTGTTCTGCCTCAGCTTATTAGACTCATTGATAAGTTGATTTAAATCAACAGATCTGTAAAACTGAGTTTCTCCACAAAGAATCACTATTTAAAATGTGATGATTCAGCATCAATAAGAGCATTAAAAAAATCAAACGTAATCGACTAAGACGACTAATCAACTAAGAGGGGGGCAGTCCTAGGACACTGAGCATCTGTGATTTACAAAGTTTAGATTTTCTTCTTCTACTTGTAGTAGCTTTTAAAAAAAAGAGAAAAACAGATCAGGTGTAACTGCACAGCCAAATAGACTTATTTAACTTAATAGACAAAGTATTAAATGAAGAGAAAAGAAAGCAAATGCTGCGTTTTCCCAATCCTGCCTCCAGGTGAGAGCAAAGAGGACAGGTGAACTCAAACAGAAGAGGGCCGGTGGAAGCTGTTGTGTTAAAAATAACAGAACCAAATTCTGGTTTTAATATGAAACGGGGATAAACTGCAAACGAATACTGTAAATATAGCATGGTGAAAGAAAGACTGTGACAAGGAAGAATCGTTTTGCGATGCATAAACACAAACGATAAGAGGAAATGATGAAGCATCGGACACCTACCACACAGCCAGTGGCAGCAGCGAGAAAATCTGCAGTATCGTTCCACCTCCTCCAGGGAGATCCGTACATGACCCCCACTCTCCTCTACTGGCCACAAATACACACCCAGCGATCCCTCCATCTCATCACTTTGATCATCCATCTCTTCTCCTCTCTCTGCTTCAGTCTCTCCATTCTCCATCGACCCTGAATCAGTGTCACCTTCCTCTGAAGTTCGACTCCCTCCATCTCCTCCTGGACTTCCCTCTTTTTGCTCGTAACTAGCAAACAGAGACTCCGTGTGTCCCGCAATCACACACGAGTCCAACTCCTCTCCATCTGGGTGTTCAGCTGAGTCTCCACTCACAGCTAAACTCAGGTCTAAGTCCACTAACTCTAACTCAACATCCTCCTCCATCAAGAAGCCTGAATCGGCCCTCTCCTCTCCCCCCATCCTCCTGTCCCAGTCTAGGTCTTGTTCACTTCTCTTCTGCAACACTTCCATGCAGCTTTGCAGAAGGTAACTATTTCACTCTCATTACGACTCCACCTTTCAAACGACTCCACAGCCTCTCGCTCTCCGTCAGGCTGCAGGTGCTCTACAGCCCGCAGGACGTTACTCAGTAACTGCGGGGACTTCCTGTTGCGACCTCAGGTTACCTTCCCTGTAGACAAAAGCTACAGTGTCGCACTCCACCCCACCCTCCTTGTTCAACCAGCGACCCTTTTCCCTCCCCTAAAAAAGGACAATTACCTGACCCCTCCCGGTTGAATAGCAATGCCTCCAACCTGCTAAAGAATGACTTAGTCTGACCTCTAACAAGGGATCCAGTTTTGACTCCAAGTTAGAAACATGAAAAAAGTAAAGCAGGCTAAGTTATGTCATGCCATGTTGTGTCACAGTGGTAAGGTAGGATCTGCAGCTCCCAGTTCTTTGCCCAGCGCTCATTTACCTAGGCCAACAAAGCTCTCGCTCCTCGTCTGCCTTATCTCAGGAGATGTGGACCAAAAGTACAACGCCTCCATTCTGACCAGCCCATTCAAACACTGCCTGCATCCCCATTTAACCATTCACAGACTGTATCCATTCAAAGCCTCTATTCTTGTTTACAAAAGACCCCATTCTTACAGATTTACTGAAAGACTTAATTCTAAAGAGATCTCTCAAAGAAATGCACTGTTTCTCAACAGAATGTGGCAATTTAGATGCCATTTCAATGAGTTGTATAAAATATATATTTCAGTCAAAATGAGCTAATGGACACCATTCTGTCTGCTAGTTTAGCCGTTATCTATAACTTCAAGTTAAGTGTGCTAGAAAGGTCTGGTCAAGAGTTGTTGATTGTGTTACGCGTGTGTACATGTATGCCTGGCTGCGTGTGTGTGTGTGTGTGAATGGGTTGAAAGCTTGCATTTGCATGTGTGCGTGTGTGTAAGTCGTGTGGGTGGGGGTTGTGTTTAACACGCGTTTGCTTTACGAGCAAGGGCAGGCACGAGGTTATGAGTGTCATAAACCTTGAGAGATAAACACAAGAGCCATTAGGTTTGAACTTCGCAGCTCAAAAGTAAACAAGAGGGTCAAACGAAGAGACAGATCGCTGATCAACTCGCCGTCTCAGTCTAATTTAAAGAGCCAATGAGGGAGTGCAAAGAACTGAAAGAAACTAGTGCATCCTACAATATACTACAAATATACTTTTGCATCAGTCAGAAACAACAAATCTGTCAACACAAAATGCCAGAAAAAGAGGTTTAACAACACATTTATTTTTAAAATGTTAGGTTGCTTTGGAAAAAACAGAGTTTAATTTGTGCTTCTTCTGAGATCACTTCAAAGAATCAGTCGTAGGTGGAATAAATTGCAGATCAATGTTTTTGTGCGAGTAACCTACAACTGCAAGCAAGCAAAAAAAAAATGTTCTGAAAAGACTTAACACATCAAAAAAGATCCCTTCTCATTTTTGTACATATCGGGGCTCGATGGCCTCAGCCTGTAAAACCAAACAACGCTTAGATCAGCAGCATAGTTCCTCTCTTCAACGAATTCACCTCATGGCTAACGACTTAAACAGAGCAGGGAAGACATGAAAATGTTCCATAAAACCACACAGCTTGTAGTACAGAGGAAAGAAAGAAAGAACTGAAAGACAAGAAAAAAACATGCACAAAACCAGCACATACGTACAAATATGCAGACACGCATGCAATGCATACGTGCCAGGCAATAGCTTTGAACATGCAGTGACCTTCATCCAGGGACAAAACAAACATAAGCTAAATGGACAACCTTGGTGAGAGACAAAGGTAGGAGGCTTCACATACATTATTGGAAGCTATAGGAAAAAGCTTACACATACTGACACAAGGTCAGATTTCTCAAGTCATACAAAAATACACAAGCAGTCTACCCACACAGAGAGCCACAAGAAATACCATCCATACATCTCCTGACTCACGTGGCTTAAGCGGGACCATCGGTATCCCACTATCCCATTGAGAAGCACTCCTTCTAGCTTTCCTCACCATGCTTTTCTCTCTGTGTGTTAGTGAAACCTTTGCGAAAGTCCTTTTCTATGCAGTGAAAAAAAAAAAAAAAACCAAGGTCTCAAAGTGGCAACAATCTGGCTGACAGGACGCCAACTTAGCAGCTATAATCAGCAGTTCCCACTCCTTTGCACCAGCTCGTCCGCCAGGAAAGTGCTGTGTGCTGCAATTTCTGCATTTGCCGAAGAATCTGTTACGGAAAAATTTCACTGCAGCTGCAGAGATCTGTATGTTGGAAACTGAAGTGGCAGTTTAAGCTGCGCAGTCACGCACTCTCTCACACACAAAGACACGCACACAGTTATACACACAAAGACACAGAAACAGCTCAGTGGGCAGCAAGGGAAGCCCACAGGAAACACTGTGTGAGGCTCCGGGCGTGATGCCCTGCAGAACTCTGGCCAGAACTTTAGTCAGTGTCACACTCACACTCACACTCACACTCACACTCACACTCACACTCACACACACACACACACACACACACACACACACACACACACACACACACACACACACACACACACACACACACAATCTTACCATCCCAGTCTGTCCAGGAGCTCCTGTGGCTGGCGGGGTTGAAAGGGAAAGGAGAGCCCAGTCCAGAGATGTCCAGGTTCTGGATCAGGTGACTGAGGCGGTTCACGATCCGGTACGATGCCTCACCACCCTCCCGCAGAAACTCATGCAGAGACATGAGAGCCGGCTGCTGGTCTCACACACTCAAACAAACTCTGTCATCCAGAGAGACCCCTCGCTGCACCTGCAAAGCTCCACTGCACACTCTAATAGACTCCAAATCGCAGCCCCTAAATGCAGGCATGGGAAGGACCTTCTTTGTTGTAATGTGCCGGGTCACTCAGAATCAAGCCGACATGCTCTCACATGCATCCTGCGAGTAGATGTCTGCATTGGCTTCATATAAGACAGCCCCCTAGTCTCCACTGCAGTGCCACATTGGGGACTCGAGGAAACGGCACCAAAAAGAGCTGAGTCACTGTCTGCACAACCTCTAAAACAAACAGTGTTCACACTGGAGGTGAGAATGGGCCCAGCTCCGCTCTGCAACACACACTCTGATGCACACGCATACCTCGTCGCAACTATTGACGGCTCAGTGTAGCAGAGGTTTCCAAGGAAGGACGGGAGGGGAGGAGGGTGGAGGGGAGCAGAGGGCAGCCGGTGGAGCACAAATCCCCTTCTGCTGCTCAGGCTAATTATATTCCTCCACTCCTTAACTAATCTGCCTTTTCTCTCCCTCTTTCTATCTCCCCAGATTCTTTCATGCATTCATTCCTGGCAAAACAGGAAAGCGTGGACATTTAAAAACTTCCAGCAGTAAAACTCCGTAGTGGACATAAACAGCTCAGGGTGTGTCTGTAACTGAGGTGGAGGAGCAAACATAGACGCTCCTCTTTGATGGGAGAGTGGAAGAGGTTGCTGGCAGGCTTTTAAATCATGTGTGCTTGTGTTGTGTGTTTGGTTGCGTTTGTGTGGCCAAAGCTGGCAAGCAAAAGGCAGTTTGCAGTTTATAGGCTTAGAATAGAGATGAGAGAGGAGCTGCACTCTCACACATACTGATGAGGCGACTGCAGGAGGACGAGACACACGACATCAGCCATCGAACCATCGAACCATAACCCTTCATCTCTCTCCGTCTCCTCCCTCTCTTCTCCTGTTGCCCCGTTAATCAGGTCTGATCCCTCTTTTGTGGCATCGCTGATCTCCTATGCGTTTCTTCATTACCGTTTGCTCCCACACTGACTTCCCTTAGTTGGACACAAAAATATGCAAGTGCACAAAAGCCCTGCGTGTCCCACCGTTACCATTAGGACCCAAAAAGTTGGTGAATTCCACAAAGACCACCACTCATCGTAAACCAACAAGACTAAGAGTCTACAGCTATGCTGGTAGTTATGCTGCGATGCTGTAATTCACCACAGCTATGCTTTGAGGTAACAGCTCAAATCTGCATAATAACATCCTCACAATGACAACGCTAAGAGGCTGATGTCTACCATGTATAACGTTATCACAATTCATCTTGAATGGAAATCTTTCTGTAATGTCTACTTCATGGCGGCGGTGGAGAAAAAAAAAAAAAAAGGCAGTAAGATTTGTCCTCTGGGCACCATGGATGCCAAATTCCCCGGCAATACACTAACAACCAATATCAGTCTTTTGGACCAACAAAAGACTGATATTGCCAAAAAAACTCTGACATTTTTAATTAATTAGTATTGCCACTGCATAAAACACATTGTTTTTATTATTTCTATTTACAGTAGGGATGTCGAGAGAACCGATACTTCGGTACCAAGTCACTGCCAAAGTTTGGAAAACATGTGGGGCCAGTACTTGTTTTTTCTACCATACTTCAGGTATCAGAGGTTCGAGAATAACGCTGTCCCGTCGAGGCGTTAAAAACCGAAAGGATGCAGTAAACTCACTATCAACACATCCTATGTTTCCCAAGATAACGCTACATTGTAAATAACACGGTTCTGTGTTGAAGTCGACAGGAGGAGAGCTAGTTACCGTTAGCTGTTAGCAGCTGGTAACAGGAGTGCTATTGACTTGTATTATGGCCTGTTCAACCTCTATTCAGTAAAAATTTGTATCGGGCAAAAAAGGTAAATGATAACATTATCATCATGTGTTCTAATGTAATGTTGTAAAACTTGAATAAATAAAAGAAAGAGTTTTTCCCAGCGATATAAAATAGATATTAAAGAGGAAATGATGACTGTTAAACTTTCTATAAAACAGAACGCAAACAAAATAAAGGTCTGTATATTGAAGTCGGCTCATTTATATCCCTAATTTATACGTGATAACAGGGAATATAAAAACAGATAGAAATCTAAAGAAAGAAGGACATTACTGGAAGCATTTAATAATAATAGCCTTCAAATTCCTCTGCAGAAAAAAAATCTAATACATTGTGACTACGTTGAATTTTTATTCTATTGTTTCTCTTTGTTGCTCTTACTTTGGTTTGGCTTATTTGAAGCTGTTGTTCTACACTTGTAGGATTTCACCCATTTGAAGCTTATGCACTTGCAAGATTCTCGCTGTTTAGAGTCGTATCCTCATGATTGTTTGCACTTATTGTCAGTCGCTTTGGACAAAAGCGTCTGCTAACTGAACTGTAATGACTACCCTCACTAAAATGCAATGAAATAAATTGAGAACGCTTCTTTATTGCACCACTATCCCTGGCTCTGGCTAACTGCAGTCTTTCTGCCCACAGCTGGCTAGCTGCAGAATATAAGTGACCTGCTGGAGGCAGGTTGAATGAACATCTGACCTCAAGCTAAAAAGAAACTCGACGCTCACATTATGGTAACAAAGAATTCTTACGTACGTCTGATTTATAAGCAGCTTTCCTTGTTGTGCTTTTAATCCAAAACAATGCAACGGAGATGCATTAGAGCGATAACAAACGACTGAGATTGAATAGCAACCATGAAGTCATGAGACAGCTGGGCTGCCTTGAGCTCAGGTCACTTTCCTAAACCTCAGCTCCTGCTTGGCTCAGCAGAAAATACAGCACTAGACTAGTCTCTCACACACAAGCCGAGAAGTGTGAACACATACTAGCCATACTCAGCACACAAAAAACGCCAACCACAACATAGAACACTGTAGGTCAATATGAATGCACAATAAATAAATCAGCCCCCCCCGAGCATCACCGGCTGCAGATGAACACATTCCTTCTGGAAAAGCCGAGACCTGTGACTCACTGAACTGGATGTGTCCTTTTAAATCAACTGGAAGTAGGTCAAACGCCCAGTAAGAGAGTTTAGGAGAGGCTGCCTGTGATTAGGGCTACAAGTAAAAATACATTTAATTTCCCTGCTAAATCTAAAATCTACTAATTAAATCTACTGTTGTTTTTTTTCACACCAGAGCTTAACTTGCATCCTAATTTTTAGCCACGCTAACGCCGTGGCTCTACGTGTGGCTATGTCGGTCAGTTTGGTCCAAACCGAAATATCTCAGCAACTTGGATCGATTGCCGTGAAATTTGCACAGATATTCATTGTTCCCAGAAGATGAAGCGTACCGACGTTGGTGATCCCCTCACTTTTTGTGTAGCGCCACCAGCAGGTCAAAGTTTTCACTTATCCAGGGAAACATTTCAACGTCTACTCTATGGATTGGCATGTTTTGTGCAGACATTCATGGATCCCAGAAAATGTATCCTAATAACTTTGGCGATCATCTGACCTTTCGTTTGGCACCACCGCGAAGTTGACATTTGTGGTTTTTGAGTGAAATATCGAACGGATTGCCATGAAATAAGGATAAATTGTATCAACTGTGGTAAACCCCTTGACTTTGTCATCCAATACTACCGTCAGGTCATAATCTTAATTTGTCCAATACTGTTTATGACCCAATACATGCAGCTTCAACTGTACTCCATGTTTAGTGCTAATTAGCAAATGTTAGCATGCTAACACACTTAACTAAAGATGGAGAACACGGTACATATTACTTTGTTCTGACAAGCAGACAAAAACCCAAAGTTATTTATTTATATGAAAAGAAGAAATGCTCATTTCTCCATTCCATGAATTATTTCTCAGCGACTGAGCACAGCTCTGCCCACTCACTGCTGACTGATCCCGCTGATAGATGGATGGTTCGGATCGCTGCCACTGACAATATTCAGTGGCAGCCACAGATACAGTCAGCCACAGTGTGGGACGCAAACAGCTCTTCCCGATTGTATATTAGCACGAGGATATCGCATTTTCAGTTATGTTCATAGCACAGTCGGTCGGAAACCAGGAGCTAAAGATCTGATTGCAACTTGGTTCTCTGGGGAAAAGTTAAAACGACAGGGGTTCTCTGTATTTTTATAATATAACGCCTCCTTTTCAGCTCGGGAGAAGTGAGCAGTTCGCCAGATTAGACAATGCTAAATCCTTTTCATCCTCAATTAACTTTGTTTCCCCGAATCTCTCTTTTCATCACTCTCCTTTCCTCTTTGCTGTCTTCAGTTATCAGTGTTCGTATCTACTCTGAGCCGATTAGCGCTCTCATCCTCCTGCCACAGCACATTTCAGTCACATTTCCTTATAAAACACAGTGCTACCAATGATTGCAATGTCTGCAAACGTTTAGTATAATGCCACGCACTTAATGTCTGTACATGTAAAAAGAAAAATATGACAATTTCAGAATTCTTATTTAATTTGCTTTTTTTTCTTTCAAATCATGTCCAGAGTAGAGTGATGCAGCTCGTAATTCTGCTTCAGAGCTGTAGTTTGTTCATTTTTATTCCTGTATCTTTGGCATAGCCATAACCTTCTCCTCACTCAAGTCCACCCACTCACTGCTGCCATACTTTCACCATCTCTGGTGCTAAGGAGGAGAGGCAACTAGAGCCAAACGTGCTGTCTTTAGGATTGCAGCAAGAGCCTTACCATCATAAAATATATATATATATATATATATTTAAATCATGCAAAAGTAAAATGGACCATGTGTTCAGTTTATAAGCATATAATACACATCATTCCTCATCCCTCTGCATACAGACTATAGCTGTACACACAGTTGTTACAAATACAGCAAAAGAATAATGGCCTGAAAACTACAAAGCCATATGCCACTAAATGAGCAGCTGTGGCTTCTCTAAATGCGACCAGCATCACTGATCTCCAATCAAACAGGATCAACACAACATCAGAGGAAAGGGGTACTTCTGTGCATGTGTGTGTGTGTGTGTGTGTGTGTGTGTGTGCATTCATGCTTGTGAGAGTGGCTGTGTGCTGGCAGTGAGTGGATTAAAAGAGATCTCTATAAACGGATCGGAAGAGAAGAGAAGCAAACACCAGCAATATCACTCATATCGCTAAATTACTCATCTTAGTTAGATTAGTTTGATAAGAGGAGAAAGCTCTGTCCTTCAGTCAGTGGCGATAAATCATGAGGCTACAGGAGCAACGTCAGGACATCACATCTACAGTCTGGAAATGGGTTCTCGTGTAAACTATAAAAAAAAAAACAAAAAGGCTCCGAAATAGCTTTCTTTTACATGACTGCGTAATGAATTTTCACTGCAGTCAGAAATAAAAAGGCCTGAGATGTGTTCCTGCAGCCACTTTGACAGCTCAGAGCAAATATGAAAGGCCATGAGCACACACACAGTGGAGCTTTGCACAAAACACAATAGCACAGCCCTGACAGCAAAATCTAAGAGGTGACGCCACAACCTCAAGTGACATGTCTATGTTAAGTAATCGGCCAGGGTTACAGTGGGGATAGGACGACATAAAAAAAAGGCCACGGTCTCCCATTTCTGCCCTCAACACCTCTTCTTATCAAATAATACTGTAACTGATTAGGGTGGAGTACTGAGGAAATAGGCCAGAGAGATACAGTATCACAACACAAATCAGCCAGGTGGCAGTCTGTGTGTTTTGCAGACATCAGTGTATAGATTACAGATGTCAGATTTAATGCCATTTAACAATATAAATCCAAAAGTATAATAGAATAAGCTTAGCCTGTGATAACTGGACTATCTGGCTGTGTCACAAATCATTTCAACTCTTAAGTCACAACACCATGCACTACTTTTTTTTTTCCCCCTGCAGGTTTAAATATTAGGACTGAATATCACATTTTCCACTGCAAACATAAATTGTTTAAGCAGGTCTGGTGACATGAACATAGTTTACTGGCCAAACGCCTCCCTAGCTCGAGGAAGACACAGCGTGAACATTAACCTTGGTGAGGTTTAATACCTATCAGTCGCTCACTGACATGATGGTCCTGAATTTTCCTTCATAAACCCGGGTTTCACCTTTTAGTTAGTCTAAATTCATCCAAAGAGGAGATACAACATTGTCTCCTATTGTTGGTGAATACAGATTAGGATTTCAGCTTTATCCATGTTTCAGGCAAACATGCATAATCCTCTGCAATCAAGAATACAATGGCCGGGGACTACAGTTAGTGTTGAGTGTGCTGTCACCCACCTATGCTTCGAGTGACTGTCCGTAGTCTCTCCAGCAGCTCCCCCAGGGCCATCTCCTCCGTCTTCATCCACAGGATCATCCTCCAAAGGGACAGTGGAAGACCAGCTGCCCAACCAACAGACACTTCTGCAGGAAAAAGAGACAGCTTGCCTGCTTTTTCCTGAACGATGCTTCGGAGAGTGGATGCTGGTGAAGAGGACGGGGAAGGGGGAGCGTTGCGGTGGCGAGCCGAGCCGAGCAGACGGGAAGAGGGGGATGCAGCAGGGTAAACTAGCCCGGGATCTGACACAAGGATGCTGGAGGAGAGAGATCTGAGAGAGGGGGGGTGTGTGTGCGGCTCAGAGGTGCTGGTATGCAAGTGAGAAATGGATGCTCTCGAGGATGCTGCAGAGACGGATGAGGGAATGATGCTGAAGCTGCTATGGCTGTCACAGCCCCAGCTGCAGTGACGAGTCCCCCGCAGAAGGATGCAGAACGCAGGAAGCTGGAGATGGAGATGGGGAGGATGTGGAGCAGGGGGCAGCCTCACTCGTACTTGCATGCTTCAGCCTCAGCACACATGATGGTGCGAACCTGTGCAGACCTGGCTGACAGAGAGGGGGAGGGGAAATGAAGGTCAGCACTTCAGTTTTACACAAACAGCTGATCCAATTGCGACACCCAGTGTGAAGGCAAGGCATGGCAAGCTGTCATGGAACATTCGATATGTAGAAATATACACAGTACTATTGGTCATGCAGCATTGATTATGTTGCATCGCCACCATGTGACGACAATTGGTTATGACAAAAACGGTTGTGTTACTTTACAAAAGAGCAAATTCCAGAAGGAATTTTTACTCGGCTGCAATTCTTTTGTCTTTTTAAACAAAAGGAACATTTACGCTCCTTTTGGTGTAACCATTTATATACATGGTTTAAATTCAAGTTAATTATGCGTTTTCTATAACACCTACCTTTACACAGATCAACACTTTCTGGCAGGTCATGCAGACAGAAGAGTTGTGGGAAACTAAAAGGGCACTGTTAAGGATGCCGATCACATGTAGAACATTTATTGAAGTTGCACATTTTACATAGTTTGTCACCAATCAGAATCAGAAATCCTTTATTAGTCCCACAGCGGGGACATTTACATGGTTACAGCAGAAAGGTAAAAAGGGATACAATAAAAACACACGTGAACACTACAATTAAGTGGATGTTAAGTAGGTAAGTAAAGTGTGAACGCAGTGGTACTAAATACAACAATAGTAACAATGGATAGTAAGTGTAAAAATATTGCACAGAGATATTGCACATAGTGTAATTTCAGAGTCTGAATTGGTGAGTGTGTGGTGGTCTACCAGGGGCCGTGGAGATTGTACAGTCTGACTGCTGCAGGAAGGAAGGACCTGCGGTATCTCTCCGTGTGACACCGCGGGTGAAGCAGCCTGTCACTGATGGAGCTGTTCAGCGCGGACAAAGTGTCCTAGAGGGGATGGGACATGTTGTCCAACAGGGATGACAGCTTGGCCATCATTCTCCTGTCTCCCACCACCTCCACAGTGTCCAGAGGGCTCCCAGGACAGAGCAGGCCTTCTTTACCAGTTTGTTAAGTCTCTTCCTGTCAGTGGTGGTGGAGAGTGTTTGCGCCCTCTGAAGTCCACCACCAGCACCAAGATACTTGACACACCAAAAACAGTAGTATATAAAACATGAAAAGATTATGTTGTTTCTACAGAACACCTTTATTCTAAGTTTATATTTTGCATAGGTTTTGCAGATTATCTATCTGTAGATGGATGGTATTTTATTTGTGTTGCTCACAGCATTTTAAAAAGCATAAAATTCAACATCTCTTTTCAGAATCAGTGCCCAATACAATCTGAATAAATGATCCACAGAACCTAACAGTCTACTATGTTCATGGGATTATTTTCTACTAAAAGAAAGATTTTTAACATCAATATTAATAACCTTTATTTATATAGAACCTTTCATAACATAAAATAAATATCAAATAATAACTTTAGCACCGGATTATGTTAGGTTTTTATGTTTATGTCACACAATGAATGGACGGTTTGCGGCTCGCAAGTAGATTTGCCTAATTTCCCTTCTATGGTATTTTTCATTAACACAGTGATACTACTTTCAGAACTAGATTTCACTCGCCCCGCTGATATCTTCTTAGACGTACCACTATGTGTTGAACTCATTCTGAAAACAGCAACATTCTCTGTTAACCTCAGCTTAACATCGTCTCAAATGAGGCAGGGGGGGGGGGGGGGTCTCACTCCAAATACATCTGTATTTAGGGGCCCTTGGTAGGAGTGGTTTGAACACTCTCTGATGGAAAAATGGAGCGCGAGATGGGCCGGAGAATCGGAGCAGCGGGCGCGGTATTGCACTCGCTTTACCGCACCGTTGTGACGAAAAGAGAGCTGAGCCAGAAGGCAAAGCTCTCGATCTACCGGTCTATCTTCGTTCCTACTCTCACCTATGGTCATGAAGGTTGGGTCATGACCGAAAGGACGAGATCGCGGGTACAAGCGGCCGAAATGGGTTTTCTCAGAAGGGTGGCTGGCTTCTCCCTTAGAGATAGGGTGAGGAGTTCAGTCATCCGAGAGAAGCTCGGAGTAGAACCGCTGCTCCTTTGCGTAGAAAGGAGCCAGTTGAGGTGGTTCGGGCATCTGGTAAGGATGCCCCCTGGGCGCCTCCCTAGGGAGGTGTTCCAGGCACAGCCAGCTGGGAGGAGACCACGGGGAAAACCCAGGACGAGGTGGAGAGATTATATCTCCACACTGGCCTGGGAACGCCTCGGGGTCCCCCAGTCAGAGTTGGTCAACGTGGCCCGGGAAAAGGAAGTTTGGGGCCCCCTGCTGGAGCTGTTGCCCCCGCGACCCGACCCCGGATAAGCGGTTGAAGATGGATGGATGGAAGTAGATTTGCTCAATTTGACAAAAAGTGTCTTAAAATAGTGTCACAGACTCCAATCACAGGCGTTTAAGTGATTAAGTTGCTAGGCAACGGAAATATTAGCGTTATTGTCGGCGTCTAGAAGCCACCGAGGCTAACACTTTAGCAAGCTAGCGAAGGCGTGACAGAGGATATAGACAAGGTCATTGGGAATATCAATATTTTCCTCGTACACATTATAAAATCAGGAGGGAAATTTATACGACTAAAATGACAACATATTAGCTTAATATGCACAGTACTAAATTAAAAAAAGAACTGCCATGGCCTCTGTCATTTCTCACAACTTCAGCAAACTTTTCAAAAACAAACAATTCCACTTACAAGGTCATGAAAACCACATTAAGGTTTCTCATTTGGATTCTTCTCGTTAACACTGCAAACATGATCCCGTTGAACCTTCAGGTCGTGCTCTGTTGAGCACCAATAGTTAGAAAACTGACACATCACTGACTTTGTCCACTGTAGGACATGTCCGCAATAATGCTTTCATTTGGTTCCAGCGACGACATTGCGGAAACGTTCAGGGACCAACGTGTTCGCCTACACCTGTGAAACTCAAGGTCAAACTGCCAGCAGTGTCTTTTTTTTCTTCCTCTATTGCCTATAATGGTCTAACTGTGTCTATTGTAGTTGTGCTTCATGCCTGACAAAACAGGTAAAATAATGGAGACATGCAGGTGTTTGGCTACTTGAGTCTTTTCAAGCTATTTTTATTCACCATTTTCCAAATGCAATTGACTATTAGATATTTTATATTCAGCGTATTCAAGTTTTTCATTTGTCCATACAACATGTCAAACTGAATAAACTATATTTAGTGGTTAAAATACATCAAAACAAAAATCATCAGATGTCCATTTCATGAAATAAGTTGTGAGAATAATCAAAATGTAAACTGTTACAATGAGCCTTATTGTTCCTTATTTAGATGTAATATGTGATATGTAAGATGTTATTGAATTAAGTAACTTAGTGGCCAATCTACTGTGAAATAAGAAGCAATATTTGTAAACTGTGAAGCGGAAGAGTACACCACCTAAAAGGTGACAGAAGATCTGATTGGAGCAGAGAAGCGCTGAGAGGCGTGGCCTAAGTGCCAACAAGGGGCCAATAGGATATTGGATATTTAAAATTAAAAGAACACAACAAAATCAAATTCATCAAAACTAATCCTATATGCATTTCATGAAATATACCTCAAATTCATCCAAACAAAATTCATCAGTTGTCCATGTCAGAAAATATGTCTGAAGAAATTACATCAAGTAACAAACATTAAAATGTAAAAACCCTAATCCACTCATTAGTAATCTACTACTGTGCTCAAATAAACACATTTGTCGTTATAATTTAGTATCATAGCAACCCGTTTTACACACACTGTAGTGCACGTGAGGACACTCCATTGCATATGGCGGCGCTGTAATGTAGCCGGCAGGAGCTAGCATATGCTAACTACCTCACAAACACTTGCACACATATTTCCATAGCATTTAACAAACGGGTGTTGTATTAAACAACCCCTTTAACACATACCGATTTGATTTGCTTGATATTTTCTCACTGTTCTTTGAAAGTAAAACAGTACATTTGAAAGTAATCAAATAAATTGGAAAATAATGTGACTATACACCCCGCGTGCTCCACGTGAACTCTATGAAGAAAAACATTACTTTAAAGTTACAGACGTCCAGCTAGGCTTAATTACTCACCCTTGTAATTGTAGACATAACTTGATGTGTACAACTTGAAACATTTCTCCCATTTGCTGGTGGGTGCAGGTGAAAGTACGGCGACAATTATGTTCACATTGTTGACAATTATCAGTGGTAAATCTTGCAATAATCTCGAAAAACATGCCATTGTCATATGCTGGAAACTGGTATTACCGACACGGTAGAAACCGGAAGTCATCAGGCTAAAGTTAAACACAGAGTTTTCATAATGTTACACTTTAATTCATCTCTATACACATACATCTAGGCTTATCATTGTCAGACCGATGGGTTCCAAGATTGCACTTTTACAGAATGGCCATTTTAGCCTCTTAGCTTTTATTTTGAAATGTTTAATTTTTACTTCCGGGTCACCTGTCTGCGTTTCTTACCTTATATTTTGAGAAAAAAAATATTTGTATTGCATCACAGATAGGACACATATCTTTTTTAAATATCCTTTTTAGTGAAAAACCAAAGAATAAACAATAAACTCATGATAAATCCCAAGGTCCCTCTGCATAAATAAATACAAAAATGGCATCATTGTGAGAGTCTATTCTTTCTTACATGATAATTCATGTACTTTTTAAATCAGGCTCTATTTTTCATTTTTCTACAATGATTGTAAGCTAGACAGATTTTTCAAGTCCTTCATGTTAAGGTATTCAGGATTATCTGGATAATGGAAATTCACCACAATTAATTTATTTTGTTATCGCGATCCGTAATAAAATCATATATCCTCCCGTACTGGCAGGCATGGATAATGGCAAAAAAAAAAGTACAGGAATCATATGACATTAAAAAATATACAACATTAACATGGAGGACAAGTGTTTTTACTCTTTCTTTATTACAAGCAGAATGACAATACAGTGCTTTGCCCTCATTTGCTACAGACAGGCTGGCAAAAAGTGAACAGGTGAACTTTTAAAATCTTTATCCAAAAAAGAAGTAAATTCTCAAAACCTGTTTAGTAATACAAACAGTGCTGTACTGAAGGTATGATATGACGCGTGCTGCTCAGAGCACAGAAGTTGACATTTCAGACATTTGCCAAGCTCAGGAGTGACAAGATGAGCACCTGCTGTTCTGCTGATGGACTTAGAAAAAGCAGTTTGACATTCTAATCAGCAGTAAAAGGCTGGTGCAATAAACCCATTTGAGACAGAGGCTACAGACAGTCCGTTCCAAGTCAAGTTATTTGGTCACTTTTTTTTTTTCTCACCCACTACATTCTTCTTAGAAAAATAACTTGTGAGGAAGAGTGAACACTTATAAACCCCAGTCGACAGACAATAGACCTTGTTTTAGGGGGGGAAAACGATCTGTTGTAGAACAAAGTGCAGTGTATAGACCTATTGGTAAATCTCTAATGAATCTTATAATGTGTATGTTGCTCTAATTTTGGTTACAAACTTGAACACACATTCTAACAGAGTTAAAATATAGTCTTCTCTCTGGGATACAAAAGTAGCAAAAGAAATATTCACAATGGACAACACAAAAATGACAAGTAGTAGAGAAAAACTGAGGTGTGGAGGACCAGATAACAAACTGTGTTTGAAGAATGACTCCAAAGAATTCCCCGTTACATTATTAAATTAAAATAGACCTTATAGCATTATTGTGGTAGCATTGGTATGTGTGACATGTAGAATATCTCTGGATATAGTATGGCAACAGCACAGTGAAGTGGGACACTGCATAACAAGCACCAAGGCCCTTCTAATAATCTACTGAGGTCAGGACGTTGAGCCCCCGAGTTCAAATACTTGTGGAGGCTTGTGGGCTTCGAGTGAAAACTGAAAGAGACGAATCCAGACCTCCAACCAAACTGATAAATCATCTGTGCCCCAGTAAAAAAATACTGAACACCTGTTATTAAATCTATACATGTTGGCAGATGGTGATGTGTATGAAAATAAACTGTATAAACATACAAAAATGCTTCGGAATCTGACATTCAAGACTTCCCCAGTCAGTCACTTGCTGTGCAACACGACAGATATGCTTTGGACAAAAGAGGACTTCGGATGTTAGAAATGCAGAAAGGGGTTCATCCATAATGAGCCACAATCTTCAGCTGGAGGACATGATGGATAAATCAGTTCAACATTCTATTGATTTGATTGTGACATCGCCGATTCAAGTCTCCCTCCTACTTACAACAGTCTAATATAACACCCCTTCTCACTACAATATATATCAAAAGTTGTTTGTTTTTTTTAAGTTACATCCATACATCAACAGTGACCGCCATCAATAATTTTTAGAACAATACAGAAAAAACTCATGGATAAATGCAACACAGAGAAAAACCCCTTATAATGTGACAACATGACATTAGCATTCTTACATTAACTTTTTTTTTTTTTTTTTTTTTTTTGCATAACGCACAGCATGGCAGCAAACACACAAGCACAATGCAACAGTGAGGAATAGCAAGTCATTTAGGACATCCATAAATAAAGACTCCACGAGTCTCGGGCTGCTGCTGTTACCCTACACGGCCACACGGGGGCAGGAGTGGGTGCAGTGTGCTCATTGTTGGGAGAAAGAAAAGGTGTCGTGATATGGTTCATGATGAATGATGTCTGGGACGACGGAGGATAAGGAAGAACAGAGAAGAAGAGCAGATCAGCATGCAGCAGGGAGATCCGACATGCTACACTGGCAGATAAGAAAATCAAAAGTCGACACAATCGTGAGGGTAAAAGAAGAGGAAGAGGAATAACAGACACACTGTACCAGACATGTATGCCCTCTGAACCTCCCTGTCCACTCACAAAACATGTTAAACTGACCTAGAAATATAATCCACTAAAAATCAGTATCTATGAATTAAGGCAGGGTGGCTAGAATACTGCACATCCCTCTTCAGATCTTCCCAGTTTCTCTCTTTCAGCTTATGTGTGTGTGTGTGTGTGTGTGTGTGGGTAAGGCTTTGTAATACACCACTTCTGTTTATTTATTATTATTTTATTTTTTTTACACCTTTCTCCTTTGGCTCCTAGCCTGCTGCTGTGTGGCTACCTGTAAGGCAAAGGTGTGTCACATACAAACATACAGTAACAGGCAAATTTCATGCATACACTCGCGCACATGCACACGCACGCACACCTAAAGGGCTGAGCTTGACGGCTGCCCCTTACTTGGCCAGACCACATACTGTACATAAATGTTTTCCACAAACATTCACAAAGAAGCAAAAAAAGGACACGAAAGTGGAGGAACAGGCAAGAACGTGAGACTGAAGATGAGGACGAAGAATACAAAAAGGCCTGTTGACATGTTGAAACAGGACAGTTCCATAGTGCATGAAACAAATGCACCTTCGCACATGGTTCCCCTTTTATTCTTAGACTTTTTCAAGTAAGAGTTTGGGTAGGAACTTTAATGAGACTGAGATGGGGACGACACCGACTCAAAAAAGATGTTACCACAGTATGCAGATGAGGCGTCAGGGATGTAATATCTAAAGGGTTGTTCACTCAGGTGTAGCCCAGAAAATGCACATGGTGAACTCAGCATGGAGGTTGATGTGTGTGAACATGGTCGTTTGTGTTTCGCTCGATAACGCCTCCATCCTCGAGACGCAGATCTTGTTCACACGTCCTTGGATGTACTTTATGTTGAAGCTCATGAGATTGACATACACATAGTTTTAGAGCCTGCGCTTTGTGTTCACACGGAGGTCTCCGGCCCTGGAGCGTAGTAGGCATATCCCGCCCCTGATAGACGGACCATGTAGGGGCTGAGAGAGCACAAGTCTGCCCCTCCACCCTCTGCCAAGTGGACCAGTAGTTTCTGGGGAAGGGGATCAGACCTGCGGAGCGACAGCGTCTCCGCAGTGCCGAGGTGGAGGTGAGAGGAGTCCGTGCTCGTGCCTTTGTAGGATCGACGAGAGGACAGTGGAGTCAACTCGGCCACGCCACCCCGTGACAGCTTCTCATGATCCTGCAGAGAGATGGAGGACGCATCATCAAAGACACAATCCGAAATACAGACAGAAGCAGGAAAGGAAATCAAAAGGAAGAATTGCAACATGCAGATCAAATCACAGACGTTTGTGAATGACAACAGATGTGAGCTGGCTGGATGCAAATCATCTAACAGCAGGCATATATTCACAATGGTTAATAGGTTTGTTTTATATATCCAGATAGGGCTGCAACTAACAATTATTTACATGATAGATTATCTGACAATTATTTTCCTAGATTAATTGAATCATTTGTTTGGTCTATAAAATGCCAGAAAATAGTGAAAAATGTCAATACCAGTTTCTCAAAACCCAGGGGATTTCTTTAAATGTCTAGTTTTGTCAGTCCCAAAGCCAAAGATATTGAGATTAATAGGATATAAAACACAGAAAAGCAGGAAATCTCCATATTTGAGAGGCTGAAAAAAGCATTTTCTGCCACTTTTGCATGAAAAAATACTTTAACACTTATTCGATTATCCTAATTGTTGGCAATTATCGATAAGTCAACTAATTGTTGCAGCTCTATATCCATATGTTTAGTTTGAATGATTAATGACACCCTGTTATGGACCCGAGGAACACATTTACTGAACAAACAGGACAGAGGAATCCATTAAGTGTCAACACTGGACATAATTTACTGATCAATGATGAGAAACCCTCTGAAAATTCCCATTATGATTGACAGTTGTGTTGGATTATAAGCATGCTTCTAAAAATGAAGACAAACTTCACACTTGCTATTCCATCTTCCGACACCAGATGTCATCATTATTCCTGATTATACACGATGACCATTTTTTTAAAAATACAAGCTGCCTGGGCAACCTAGATTAAGTAACCTACTAATGACACTGCTTAACAAAATATGACCTCAGTTACTAACTGCATGTAAATCAAGTCTGTATAAACCTCTAAAACCTGACAGTCATCTCACATTTCACAACTAAACCTCCTCTGACCCAGAACCTTCATTTTGAGCTCCTCTAGCTTACTTTCACACATCTCTTAAACTACAGTCCAGGACCAAAGAGGAGTCACAACAAACCTACTACTTGTTGGACTCCACATGACATGAGTGGCAATGGGTGTTTAAGTAGCCTGGGTCTAATAAAGAGAGGATAACATTTCTCATTTGGCTGCTACCCAGATCAAGTTAATTCCCATCCCACATGCAGTGAGGAGCACAGCACGCTTTGCAACCAGTGCCGCAGAGTTAATTGGAGATTGTGATTCCTAAAAGTAGGTTTGACGGAATGACATTTCTCATGTACATGCAGTTATACAGGCACAGGCCCATCCCCCCCTCCATAGCCATAGCTCGAGTCACACAGCATGCCCCATGCAGTGCCGAGCAGCAGGGAGCATCACGGCAGCAGCATTAACAACCCGACTCCCCACAGTCAACGCCCTCTGTGTGTTGTTACCATGGTGACCCTAGCCCACCTAGGGGGGTGTACTCTAGGGTTTGCTGGGAGGGGTGCTGTGGCTGTGTGACATCATGGAGTCATAGGTCCTAGCAGCTTTTTCTCCACTGTCTCCCTCACAGGTCCTATCAGGGTGGAGCGAGTTCCTCTCATTGTTTCCCCCTCCACCAGCAGAGCCAGGAGCCACACAGCCCTCCAGGGCCCCCGCTGTCCTAACCTTCTGTGGATGACGTTAAAGCAGTGTTAATTTCGTGAGCTAAAACTAGGACTAAAAATGATCGTCCACCAGCCTATTTTACCATGACTAAAGGTGAGACGATGACGACACGGCACCAGCTTCATTAAACACCAACTGTGACTATATCAACAAATATCGTTGAAGAAAAAAAGACTAAAATGTAGTTAAAAAAAATAAATAAATTGCTAAGATCATTGACAAAAAAATAAATATTCTAGACTATCATATTGTATCACTATCATTTCTATATAGAAATCCATATCAGGATCAAGGGCTTGGGAGAAAGAAACAAGGTGATATTTTGTCTGGACTAGATTGACTGAAATGTTGTTTTAATTGAGTAAAACTATATGAAAATAGTTACGGTTTTCTTTGACTAAAATGAGACTAAAATGCCCAGACTAGTCAACTAAAACGTGACAAAAAAACAAAACAGGATGAGGTTGACTAAATATGATAAATACTTACAATACATTTCAACACAGGACTAATACTCAGATTAAATAAAAAAATAGCTGACAAAATTAACACTATGTTATACTTTTAACTATAATTTTATTTGTGGAAAACTGTGACCCCCCTGCTGCACTGAAAAATCCCCAGATAAACAATAGGTTTGGCGTCGCTCTTAAGGTTTCACACTGCGGATATGTTGTGGTTGGTTAGTTTAAACCAATAAACTTTATCACATTTTACTTTGGGAGCTTTGTCTTTCTGTGCAGTGATGACACGTTTATCTTCAGTACACTACATATCCTGTCACACGCATCCCTGACCAACTCTGAGCGTGCAGGTAAGGTCCCGGTGCACTCTGGCTGAAGCAGAGCTGCATTTTACCACCGTCCAACTGTGATCTGAGGACCAAAGACGCCTGTCAAAGCGGAATGTGAACGGTGTCATGAAACTTTGGCAAAATGAGGTTCGTTCACCCACTCGGTGAAACAATATGACGCCGTTTTAAGTTTAATCTTTAAAATGATCTGTGAAGTGCAATATCACAATAAAATCAGAAAAGTCCTTTTTTTCTGTTCTGGACTTGTTTAGTGAGGACAATAAATTCGAGCAGCTATTAAAGATTATTTTCTCAATTAATCGTATAAAATGTTAGGAAAAAAAGAGAGAATTGCCCTCGACGTCGCAGAGCCTGAGGTTTCAAATGTTTTGTTAAAAAAATGTTTTCATTTACAATGATGTAACGATATAACACAGAAACCTTTGGATATTTGCTTTAAAAATGACTTAAACTATTTGTCATTTGTCAAAACAGTTGATCTCTTTTTTTGTCGATTGACATTGATTTATCAACGACTCTTTTCTGCTCTATTATAAATAAGAAAATTCAAACTGGTGTTTTTGTTGCTGACAAACAATCTTAGAAAAACTGCGGTGGTCCAACACATACCAAAATTACTTGGAAAATATACGACAAGGTAAAAACATGGCAGGCAATTTAAATATCTGAAACACGGAATAAAACGGAACACAACACACACATTATATAATGGAAAGGGAGACCACAAATGGCAGGAGAAATGCTTAGAAGAAGAAAATATTCAATTCTACCCTGGTTTACGAACCAAACACTAGATTTTTTATAAATTGCACCCTAGTAGTCAGTTTCACATTAAGCAAGGTGTTGAGACAGTGATAAGTGCTTTACACTGGGACATGCCACCATGCATACAGAGGGCTTAAAAGAGAGTGTCACCTCCTCTTCCTGCTCCTCTCTCGTCTCTCTGGGCCAATCAGAAACTCATTCTGCTGGAGGACTGAGAAAGCATGAAGATGGTGGACGGCTCCACGGTAAGGCACGGGCGAGAGGACTGCAGTTACCCAGAAAGAGCAAATGAGTGCAGAGGCACAGGCACACAGGAGCAGTGGGGGGGAAACAACAGAGGAGACGGTAATGAAAAGGGAGGAAAAAGGAAAAGAAAGAAAAAGAAACAGGAGGTTAAGGCAGGTGAATGAAAGGAAAAGGGAGGAGGGAACGATGCAGGATGGTGTGATTTGTGGTCCATCAGGTTGCAGTGAGAAGGGAGAAAAGAGAAGAAAAAGCAGAGCAGGGAGAAATCTGTCAGACCTTTCATTCATTTCTCCATTCACGGTGAAGCTTGCTTCATGGGAAGGTGAGGCTAAGCCATAGAGAACAGGAAAGTCATTCTAAATCACGCTGTTGCTCAAAGCTATTAGGGATCCTAATGGTCTTGCCGGATGATTAATTGAGTGGAATATATTTGTAGCTTACTCATATGGTTTCTTAAGAGTCAAAATATTATGTATCAGCTCGCATAGAAGGTGACTCTACTTACCATACGAGGTCAATTCAGTTTAGAAACTCAAATATATCGCTAAGAGGCACAATTGGAATTTTTCTAAAAAATGGGAAAGCATTAGATGTTAATGATTTTAGCAAAGCAGACATCACTACAGGAAAAAAAAAAAAAACACCTAACTTTGGAACACAACAATTTTAAAGCTTCCTTTTCACTGTGGAGTCGGAGCCAAGATCTTACCTGTGCGCGTTCAATGGCTGTGGGACACATGGCCCTGCAGAGGACCTTCTTGATGACATCCGGCAGCAAGCTGACCGTAATGAGCAGGATGATGCTGAGCCAGGCCGGACCACTAGACAGCATCTGCATGAACACGTAGTACATCCTCTGGTAGTTCAGGAAGGGCCTGCGCGGAAACAGGAAAAGACAGACACGGGTTTCAGAAATGTCCTAATCTACGCTAACGTTATACATGCTTGGAAAGAAAAAAAACAACAAAGCATGTTATACCAAATGATGCCTCCCCAGAGAAGAGAGAAAATAACGTAGAAAAGTAGAGACCCCCAGATGACAAAGTGATTGATCCAGGTCCAGTGGTGTGTGTCCAAGGCAAGCTGAAACAAACAGAATATATACATAATAAACACTCAACCAGTCAATAACTTTGCCTCCAGGGTTGACTACTGTGCAAACAGAGCGGCCAGCGTCGTTGATCATTTTACGCAACATGCTAGTTAACATGTGTGCCGCGAGCTCGTCCTCGCACGCGACGAGGCACGCGTGCAATGCTGAAGAACTCCTTTAAACGGAGGGATGATGCAGCACGGTGGAAATGTTTCATGCACGAGGACTTGTGCTCACACACCTTGAGCGTAACGGTGAACACCAGCACAGTAAAGACGAGAGTCCCGAAAGTCCAGTTCCCGAACATCTGCGAGGGCAGAGAGGTAGAAGAGGGTTAGCGGCCACATCAATACCACATCCCGATCACCCTGCATCCATGGGTTAGTGAACATCCTATGGTTTTAATTTAAAGCGCATATATGAGCACAACAAAAGGTGAGATTTGTTTGGAAAAGAGTATTCTTTTAAGCTTCGGGGGCCAATGAACTGAGAATATTTTCACTTCACCTCTTTGCATCCAAATCTTTCTACCTGCTGAAATCCTAGAAGAGGTTTTAAGCAGACAGCAGGAGCGAGCAGATGGAATGAGAGTTGAGAGGGAGGGAATGAAAGAGGGGGGCGGGTGGAGGGAGAGCGAGATCAAGACGAAGAAAGCAGGGACTTTATGTCATAACCACAGCTGGTTGTTGGTACCAGTGCAGCCATCTTTGCTAGAATCCCTTCATTCATTAATCCGTTTCTTTATGGTGGAGAATTTCCATTTTAAAGCTGCTTTATTTGCGTTTGTTTGTCACCCGCACACAAAGAGTGCAGGATGAAAACAGGGCGGCTAACACCTGGATGCTGGAGCAGTGAAATAAAAACAACTCCAAGAACTGCTACCATAAATACATGGACATACAAATTCACACACACACACACAGAGATGCACAAACACGTTAGACAGAACAACAAACAGATGTTGGATCTAAATCGATGTACAGCACATACTGGTATTACTCTATTTAGTAGCACAACGAAACACAAGGAAAATGTGGGGGAGCATCTAAGGTTTCTACTATGTCAGTGGAGTTGTTACGATCAGGTACTGTGTAGGATTCAGGGCTTTACAGAGATTAGGGGAATAATGGAGCACTAGAAAAACTACACATTCAAATGAAAGTGCATGGATGATGTGAAGTGAGAAGGGATGAAACTGGATGAAACGGTCAAACTGAAAGCTTAAACAGTACGACAGGAACTAAAAAAGCGTGAAAGACAGAGAGAGCTGACAGGGAGGGAGACAGGCTTACCATCTGTGTGTTGGTGGTCATAAGCTGAGGAGGAAGAAGAAGGAGGAGAAGGAGAAGGAGAAGAAGGAGAAGGAGGAGGAGGAGGAGAAGAAGAAGAAGAAGAAGAAGAGCAAAATAAAGAGAGAGGAAGCAGAGAGAAGGAGGGGGAAGAAAAGAGAAAGGAATCAGGACAAAGGGTAAAATGAATTTCAGGATGTTTCAACTTAAAAAACAGGACCAAAGGCAATCGAAAACAGTTGACATGATACAAATTAACAATACAGAGAAAGATGCTATTGCGTTGTCGATATGAATGGAGATCCAATGTTGCTGACCTATAGATGGGCCTGGGACAGAAACCTTACTGTTACAGATCCATAATAACAAAAACATGACCGCAAAGTCATCCTGTAACACTTCAATCCTCTTTCATGACAATCCAATGGAGATGGATGAGTAAAGGAAGCACTAAATTTGTGTCCATTATTCGCTTTTAATTTCCCTAAAGGACACCTCGAACACCCCACAAAGTGCCACAGCTGATCCGTTTCTGCTCGTTTCACTAAATGACACGTACCACGGCCTCTGTTGACATTGAGACGGAGGCTCACCTGGCCGTTGCTGGTAAAGGTGGTGTTGTCAAACAGGAAGTAGGCACCAAAGAAGAAGATGACAGCGTCAAACACACCCAGGCATGTCCAATACAGGAAGACGGGCCAGCGGAGGAGGGAGTTCTTCGCTATGTCCCTAAAAGAAATGGGCAGTAAAAAAAACACATCAAGCGAACGCAACAAACTTCAGAAAAGTCACAAAAAAAAGGTAGAAATCCGATTTTCTTTCCAGCAGAACTGTGATGACCTGTACAAGGAGGGGTCCCTCTTGAGCGTCTCTATCGTGACGTGCTGCTCAACCAGGCTGTAGAGGAGGATGGGGAGCGAGGTGAAGCTGATGTTGTACAACGTCAAATACGCCGTGTCGTACAGCGGCTGCAGAGGGACAAAGACAAGACGGCATCAGACATCTTGAACCGAAAGGACGTCTCGAAAATCAAAGCTACGTTCATTGAACCTTCTGGCCACTTGGGGGCAGCAGGACAAGTTAATATACGTCGACAAATGATCATCTTATGAAGTTGTGTTTAAATTGTTGGGTGGAAAAAGAGCACATCCAGGCAAAAGTCAGTGTAAACCAAACATTATCATTTTACTTTGTTATTGTCATCTATAGTGGTTATTTATATGTTGCATATAAGCGCCTGATTACACATAGAGCAGGCAACATTAGCTTTCATGTACAGCTGTGGTTTTGGCTATTTGACAATCGTAAGATGTTCAAAATATCTGCTCCTTCAGCTGCTGGAGGTTCTGCTTCACGACCAGGTAGCTGCGAACTTTGTCTGTCAGCCATCTGGGGCCGGGCAGGAACAGTGAAGTGGGTTTATTAAGAGTTGTCTGCGCCGGCTTAAAGCAAGATTGAGGTCTTCATCTGTGTCTGTTTTCAAAAAGGCAGCAGTTGCTAAAAAGAAATATGTTCAGGATACCCTGGACAGGGACTTCTAAAGAGTTATTCTACTCTGAAATCTATTGAAATTGTACTTACCATATGTCTTTGATTATTGTATGTTATCTATTTAACCGATGTTTAGACTGATGGAATAAATGTTTTAGGGACCATTGAGTAGTTAGAGTAGTTTGTTTTCGGGGTCTTTGGTTATAATTGTTTTGTAGGTTGTAAATGTTACTGCATCAGACATGCACTTTTTCAAATGTAGACAACATGTTGGTAAACATATCATTTAAATCCTTTCTGCTTGGTGTCTGGGCCTCTATTCTCAACCTCCAGATAGCTAATCAAGGTGCACATATCTCCATTATGTCTTATGATTTTAACAGTTTTGTGAATAAATGGAACTGAACTGAGAAGAATGGAGTTTGTGGGCCGTAAAATCCAATCAAAAGAGGTGAACATGCTCAGTAGAGCTGAGGGGAGCTGCAGAGGAGGTTGATGATTCTCTGTGGGTTCGTCTACGAGCGACACTAATTATTGCAGCTTTAAAAGTAAAGATTTAAAAAAAGCATTAATTACTGTATGAAGCTAGTTTGACGCATAACACTTGCCGACTGTAGCCGTAACTCGGTATGAAGTACTTACCTGCTGGGAGAACCCACAGAAGAACTGGTACAGGAACTGAGGGAAGATGAAGCATACATTCTGGAAAGATTTAAGAGGAGAAAAAAAACAACACACAGAGAAAGTGATAAGCTTGTGACAAGTACACGTGAAGAGATTTGAAGAATCTAAAAATGCTACTATCTACACATTTCTGTTTAGGCAGAGATTGTGTGCTATAAGCTCACTGAGTGGGCCGCAAAGAGCTGGCCTGCCAAAAAGGGGAAAAATGAATCAGTTGGCAGGGCGCTGGCTGCCTGTGGAAGCCGCCCACACTGATCATCGTAGCCATGAATCCAGCAGAGAATGTTGCACCAGGGATTCATGAATCCAGTAATCTGTCAGAGTAGCTGCAAAATCTGGCTCTTTGTAACTCAGTGTTTCACTGGGAATTACGATAAAGTGATTAAAACGTGTGAGCCAGTGGAGCGCACGAGGCATTCGTTTTGTACCTTGTAGAAGAAGTACTGAACGAGTTCAGCAATTCGGATGTAATAGTAGTGGCCGTGAATGAGAAGCATCTTCTTCAGGTGTTTGAACTTCGGGATGGCATAGTCGCTGTTCCTGGCCGCCTGTCGGCCTTCTTTACCCATGATGCCTTGAGGGAAAAAAGCAGGTTGGGTACATCAAAATCTGATCAGGAATGCAACAAAGCCATGAGTGTAACACAAGAAGGTGTTTTTGTTCTAAATATACAGACTAGAGCCTAATTAAAATACCATTGTACAGATGAGCCAATACGAGCTTATCACAAATATATAGTATCGTTGTATTCAGTATGTTGGCAGATAGTCAAAAAGAAGATATATATATATATATATATATATGTATACACACATACATATATACATACATGTTTTATTTTTTTTAATATATATATATATATATATATATATAGTTATTAATTATAACTAACTAGTTAATTTCAAGTGAGGTTTTCTGTTGTTTGATAATAATACTTTACTGACAAAAGTTAAACATCCTGTCTAAAAAAAATGTAAAAATGTAACTAAGTACATTTCTTAAGTACTGTACTTAAGTACAAATTTGAGGTCGAGATACTTCCATGGGAATTGTTGTACTTTTTACTCCACTAAAATCATCTGACAGCTTTAGTTACTTTACAAATGAATACAGATTTTTTTGCACACAAAACAAATGAAGAGTTTTTTTTAAAATATGATGCTTTGTTATGAATTAAACTACCCAACAAGACAGAACTATTTTCTCAGCACATATCTGTCACGGATTCTTGCCAAAAAAGGTTTTGTTTACATTATGTGCGTGTAAACATTGACCCACACATGTTAATCCCATTTCTTTTACTCGCAAATATCAATATCAGTAGGTCTGAGAAGTCAACATGGGCTCTAATGGAAGCAGCGTCTTCCATGTAATAATGTTACGGTGTTGATGATCTTACCAATGCCCACATGTGCTTCCAAGATCATGCTGACATCGTTGGCACCATCCCCGATGGCGAGGGTTATCGGGTGCTCCTTGGAAGCTTTAATTAGCTTCACAATCTGCAGAAACAAAAGTCCGACTTCAGTCACTACCGCTGCTGGTCATTTCGGAGTAACCCTGGATTCTCTCTGTAAAGGGAAGTGCAGCGCTCTCACCTGCGCTTTCTGCAGCGGTGCCATGCGACAGCAGAGCACAGCGCTACAGTTGCGACAGATCTCTAGGAAGATCTCTCTGTAGTTGCCGGAACCGGCACCCTCCTGGTTGGCCTTTAGAACCGCAGACAGAGTGGCCCCGTCGATGATCAGACCGAAGTCAAGGCAGTCGACTGACAACCTGGAACAAAAGATCACAGGACGATCAACAGGGAGCTGTTCACACATTGCATCACAGACCAGTCTGCAGATATTCTACGGATGTGACCAGGTGTTAAGCGCAAATATAATTTGTGGTTATGTGATAAGTGGATCCACAGCATTCACCATGGGAATGAGTGTATGCTCTGTAGGGGGGGGCAACAAGAAGTCGAATAGTTGATTACTCCATTGTCATGAAAATGAATCAGGAACTATTTTTGATAATCAATTAAATCGCTTTGAGTCGTTTTTCAATGAAAAATATGAAAAAAATGACGGTTCCAGTTTCTTAAATGTGATAATCTGCTGCTTTTTTCTTTTCTTGTCCTTAGTAAATTGAATACCTTTTTGGTTTTGGACTGCTGGTTGGTTAAATGAGCCAATGGAGGATGTCATGGTGTGACAAATTGTGATTTTTTCTGACGTCGTATAAACCAAAAGATAATAAAATAATCAGCACTGCAGATATACACATGCAACATCCCATACCCAGAAATAGAGCGTTGTCTGAGAACAGTCCTGTTCAGTTCGAACAGGATGTCATGCAGACTCTGCTCCTCTGTGCGTTTCTTGGTCAGCTCAAGGATCTGGGTGCTGCGGCGGAACAGCTTGCTGGCGTAGCAGGTAGCCGCTGCCGTCTCCATCTTGTCCCCCGTCAGGACCCAAACCTTCATCCCGGCCTTGTGCAGTGACTCGATGGTGTCCGCAGCTTTCTCCTGGAGCCTGCGCGTCAATAAGTCAATAAGTGTTTCAGCCTCCAGGGCGTTAGCAGCCGTCAGAACTTCAATAATCAATCAATTACCAACTGGTGATAACTTATCAATGCACGACCACGACCTGCCCATCACCAGTGTGTCTACAAGCAAGTCAAAGTGTCGGACAGCTGATCGATCAGTTAGGTAAAAGTAACTGACGTCTACCGTGTCAGAGCTAAAACACAGCTCGTATTTTAACAGGGCAAAAAAAGTGTGAAGTAAAAAAGGAACAAAAGGCTCAGCAGTATTAGTGAGTCACCTATCAGAGCGCAGACTGAATCTTTCTTGGCCTCATGAGTCATTACAATACTTTGAAGAAGGCTTCATGACTCATTAATCTTCCCCTTCTGTCCCCCTGCTGCTGCACTGTTTTTAAATCCCCCCCCCCCTCTCCCGCTCTCTCTCCCTTGCGACCAACCTGTCCTCCACTGCCGTAGCGCCCAAAAGCACAAAGTCCCTCTCAATGATGTCATAGGCCTGCGCCAGCCTCTGCTCCCTGTCCTGCAGGGCCAGTTTGGCTTCGTTCAGGTGATGACACGCCTCCTGGTAGTCGGACTCGGACAGCTTTCGATAAGCGACGCACAGAGTCCGCAGCCCCTCCTGCGTTACAGAGAAGAGGAGAGAGTTGCAGGCTCATCATGTAAGGATACATTAATGCCCTTTAACTATGAAAATATGGAGGAATGATAGTCATTCCAAATCTGGCCTGATACAATGTACCATCAATCCCATGATGCATCTGCTCAAACTGTGCACTTACTACAGCATTCAGCTCCACCCGGGCTTTCACCTGCTCCACCTTCCCAGACACGACTCGAGGAAAAATGGACGAGTCTGCCCCCTTACAGAACAGCAGGTATTCTCCTGAGGGCCCACACACACACACACACACACACACA
>CALSBV010012277.1:5201591-5234371 GCA_943590825.1 Bovichtus diacanthus
CACACACACACACACACACACACACAAAAGACATTTCAAACTAACTGCAAAAGCAACCTGGTGTCTGATCATGGATTTATTAAATGTATGAACACAGCACTGAGTACATTTTACCTGAGCTTGACTTGACTATGACGCTCATTCTCCTCCTGACGGAGTCAAAGTTCAGAACGTGGAGCAGCTCAAACCTGAAGGAGAGGGAGTTTTGGCATGAAGGAGGTTTTCTTTGTTAACTTTCTCGTTTCTGTTTAGATCATTTCATTAATCTTCTTTTGTGGGCTTTTCCAAGGTCTTGCAAATGGAAGTAAAATAAGTCCACTTCAGGGCCCTGCTGTCCTCGCACATTATCCTTTTTATTTCATTTTTATTTCATTTTTGGTACCCACTCTAAATAATTTGTTCATGCTTCTGTCTGGTCAAAAAGTCTATTCTGTTACTTTTTTTTGGAACCTAAAAAAAAAAAAGATAACATAGAAAACCGAAAGTGGAACAGGTATTCATGGGAGTCAGACTTTTCAAGGAAGGCTGCTTCAAGAAACACCTTTATTATTCATCATATTCATTATTTTTTTAATGTTATGCTACAATTTCTAAAATAAGTGCCTTGCATTTAAGTTATTCTAGCAAATGTCATCACATCCACTTATAACTTATAACAACTTTTCTGTTTCTAGTTCTGAGAACTGTAGATGATCCTTGAACTTTTTTTTACATGCAAACAATAATGCAGACTGAAAATCTCAAACTGAGGTCTGAGATTTGAATTAAATGCCTTGAAGAGGAGTATCACTTATGCTGTATGCTTGTGCTATTTGAATCTCTTGTCCCAAGAGTAAGAACAAAACATTTTATAATCATGCGACACAGACCTGGAAAAACCTCCCAGATGATATTAGACCCAACAGACCAGACGTCAAACATGAAAACATTCCTATGTTGCACTGTCTGCTCTACCCAGTAATGGCTAAAATCATCCAGGCTAAACCTTTAAATAGCCTTAATTTTTATAAAATTACATTTAATTGTGTGTGGGAGTATTTGCTGCGTTCTTTTATCTTTTTATTTTAACTTGATTTATGCTGCACTAGTTTACTTTCAAATAGTGTAACTTTTGCCTGCAAATTGTAAATCTTTTACCTTTGCAGTACTTTTATTAAGCTGTTAAAGCACATTGGATTACTCTGGTGTTTGATATGTGCCTTGCCTAATTTGTGTTGAGGGCCAAAAGATTCAGATTCCCTAATAATTGGTTAAAAAAAAAAAAAAAAAATGAGAAGTGAGAAAAAAACTTTTTGCCCCTTCCCATTCCCTGTAAAGTCTTCACATCTGCTGGATGCGCCCCCCCCCCCCCCGCCCCCCCCCCCCTCCAGCTCCCCTGCTTCCTTAAAATAGCTCACTATTGACAGGCCACTGCAGAGTGATGGAGAGAGAGGCTGGTTACGTGAGCACACCCTACAGATCAAACATCACACACTTTCCACAAAACCACTCTCTAATGGACTCTTGCTGCCTTCCATTCTTCCAGATCAGTCGGAGCATTTTGATCTGATTGAGCAGTTTCTAAAAACAACCCTCTGCCCACTCTTTTGTGGCCGTAGTTTTTTTTTTTGTGTAAGCTCTGTTGAACATGTAACACAATCCGAGAGCTCTTTCTCTGCAGGCAGCTGATGTATGACCACAACTCCATCAACTGAATTACTCCCACTTTATCTCCTGCGGTGTAACCACAGCAGACCTTCAACAGACCAACCTTTCAATCTCGTCGTCTTTGTTGAGGATCTCCATGTAGTTGTCTTTCAGTCTCAGATAGGTGTAACCCAGCCTGGAGACGAGAGCGAGGGAAAAGAGAAGAGAGGAAGGGAAATGATTCATTTAAGTCTGAGTATCAATATGCACTATTACTCACACGGAAAAGGTGTTCTGACGCATTTAGTGTAACCTGAGCACAGCGCTCACATACACTTACTACACCACATCTGTGGAAGCAATATGTGAGATCAACAAACTGATTTGGCATGTGGCACCATCTGTCTTACATGTGTCTGGGGTCACGTCCTGACCAAAAATAGCACTGTGTGTGTGGGCATGTTGTTTCAGGTGACATATTATCCAGGAAGTCCAGTTACGTACAAAAAATAAAGAAGTATTTTATGGCAGTAAGGAGTGGTGGCTTTTTGACTGGCTGCATGCAAGTCAGTCTCCTGTCCTCCTGTCACTTGCAGAAAACCAAATGAAGGTAGAAGCCCCCCCCCCCCCAAAAAAAAAGCAAACTGCAGTACAGTTCTCGCATCATTTCACCAGGGAAGATACCAAGTTTTTTGCAAATATTTGCAAACTTTCTGCCCTTCACCGCTTGTGTTCTAACCGTATTCATTAATGACATTTAACCAAGAAATGACTTGCGACATGATGTTTACGTGTGTGTGTGTGTGTGTGTGTGTGTGTATGTGTGTGTCTGTCTGTCTTTGACATTTCAGGGAGTGACGGAAATATCAAACACGACGATTCCTTAAAGTTTAATTCATCACCTAAAACTGGGGGATTATGAACATAAAGAGCTACATTTCTTCCACGGTTCCTCTAATGTGAATGTAAACACCCTCGAATTGAAGCTGAAAGTCTGAACTTTTGCATGTTTCACATCCAATTTGATAAGAGTGCCGAGCCAACACAACAAAAAGAGGCAAAACCCGATTACTTAAGGACTTTGCAAAGTCATTTAGCAAATTGTGTGTTTTAGTGTGCGTTCACCTTTTCATTCCCTCCACCAAAGCCACCTCGTCCGGGGAGGAAGAGATGTAGAAGGAGGTGGGCTTGCCCTGGTGGATGCCCCTCTTGATGCTTTCCACCGTCTCCTCCTCCTTCACCTGCACCGTGTGACACAGACACAGCGCCCGGAAAAACAGATCCTCGTGTTCCTAACGGACACAAAGCCGTACGTTACAATCCTTTGCACCTTTTCTATTTTTAGGAACGCAACAGTTCAGTCAAAAGTCCATAATTGAAATGAAAACATTGAAGTTCAGACACTCTTTTAGAAGCACAAATGACATTTTCTAAAGTTTTCTGCCCTCTAATTTTTCGCAGGGAGCGCTCGTCTCTCTCTCTCTCTCTGGTCATCTGTGGTGGCTTCTGCAGCTCATGCTGACTACACAATTCTTCTCCTATTAAATCTAAACAAATCACTGTTGCCAGAAGTGCGAGGCTCATCACTTTCTTGTGTACCAGAGGACTTCTCTCCCATGTAAGACACAGCAAACACTTAGGAGTTACAAAAGGGTTACAAACTGGATATAGAGGCTGCATCCCCTCTGTCTTTAGCTGCAAAACAGACATTTGTTCGTATGAAAATGTCAGCGATAATTACTTTAAGACCCTCCTGCCTGAAAACGTGACATGTCAGTTAATCTGCGAGCGGGGCTCACTCGCGTTTCTCAACTAAAATATGTGAAGAGTTTTCTTTACTCTCCTCTCCATCTGTATTCGGTAGCAGAATCAGCTCAGCCAAGAGTGCATTCAGGCTGGATTAAGACGCCTGTTTACTTTGTCAAACGCACATACTTACTCTCCTGTATCCTCCGGGTGAGGAGTCAATCATGTCTATACTGGAGGCAGCGCTGAGGATTTGGCCGTTGCAGATGGCATGTGGGATGTAGACGTTCCCATCGACGCAGCATTCAATAAACTCCATGTTGTTCTCAGTGAGAGTGCCTGTCTTATCAGTAAACACATACTCCACCTGGTGGGGGGTGCGGGGGGCGGAAAAGAAAGGGTAGTGTAAGGGCATGTCTGCAAAAAGTTTACATGCAGATACTGTATGCAAAGGTCCGTGTGCTCATGTACGCACCTGTCCCAGCTCCTCATTCAGGTCAGAGGTGTTGACCTGAGCTCCCTCCCCCAGCTCCTCGTCGAACATCTCTTCATCCCACGTGATGAAATAGGAGCCCAGGAACTTCTGCATCTCCACCGTCACGTACATAGACACTGGGATGATGTAATTAAATAGGACCATGAAGGCCAGGAAGTCTGTGAACGCTCGGATCACCTGAAGTAAGGAGGCAGAAACGGAGGGAAAGGGGTGTGAGATGTGTGAGTGGGTGTCAAGCGTGTGTTTTTAGCTTAGAGGTTGATGAACAGACCACGTGGCGCTGGCGCTCGTTCTCCGTCCTGTGGTTGTACCAGGGCTCGTCTCGGTCCGGAGACCACTGCCAAGCGTATTTCAGAACGGTGTTGATAACCGCTTTACTGATCAAGATGAACAGATACACTATCAGAAAGGCATTCATCGACCTGCAGAGAGACAGAGCACGGATCAGGGAGAGGAAACAGGAAGTGCACCAATCATACTATAAATCGAAAGAGCGGGGACGGTGATCATACTTTTCTACAGCGGAGCGCTTCTGAGATTTAGACTGGTAATTAAGCGCCATCTTAGTCTCCATACCAGTGTAGACTGCAACAGCTGAGGGGAGATAAAGAGAGAAAGTGAGTTACGAAGATAATATCCACATCAGTCTCTCCTCTAACTTGGCTCAAACATTCAAGAGACATGAACAGAGTGAATCCACATGTTACTACCATAAATATGTTGTGTGTTCTTCAGTGTGGCTCCTCTAAGGAGCAAATTCTCAGCCCCAAGTGGTCTGAAAGAATGAAACAGAATCCTTGGCTGTTTTTATTTCAGAAAAACCATTAAAGACATTTGATTAATTGAGAAAAAGAGTTGGCCTGGTCAATAAAAGCTATACCCAAGAACAAAAAAAAAAAAAAAAGAACAACCTGCCCACAATAAAAAACAGTACACTCACCTAGCCACAGGCTCTTCTTTGTCCTTGTAAATATTAATGCGTCCCACAAATCTGCGGAGAGGAAAAAAAGTCACGGCACAAATAAAGCCAAGAGAAGCAACGAGGGAAGATCTGCTTCTCGGAGGTCGAGGATGATCGTGTGTGTACAAAGATGCATCAGTGAGCGTGTGTCACACTCACTTGTAGAGGTCAGGCTGTGGTTGTTCACATTCAATAGTGGCATGTAGCGAGTCCACCTCCTGCTCCGTTCTAAAGGCCAGGGTATCTTGTACAGCATAATAGGTCTGAGATAGGAAGGTGGAGGAAGGGAGAAGAACAAGAAGACAACAGAGGAAAATGTCACCCGCAGCCACTAATGAGAGCAGGGTTCATGCGACTCCGCAGTCTGGCTTCCAGCTGATTTTCTAAATGACTGCGCGAGCCAGGGAGGTGAGCAGAGGACAGCACGCTGGGGTGGTAAGCACATCAGGGGGTCACCCCGGGGCCGTGTAAGAGGAGAGTGGCTGTAGTACTCCACCACACGCGGGGATATGCTTACGTGCGCGTGCTCGGCCACGCGTGCGGTCGTGTGAGTGACATCAATGAACATCGGAGGAGAAGTGAAAGCCCGTGAGTGACGTGCGTCTTACATCATTGTGCATTTGTGTGTTCATTGATTATTTCCAATATTGATTTATCGGCTCATTATCATCTTGATCGATCGTACAGAAAAATGCATCACAGTTCACTTAAGCAATGTCTTCAAAGTGTCCGAATAACAGTTTAAAACCAACGACATTGAGCTTATTATCACATACTGTTCAACAAAGAAAAAACACCAAAGTATCAGATTTGAGAAATGGGGAATTGTTCGATATTTTTTGACACTTTAAAAAGGCTTTAAATTAAGACGACACGTTTTATTTAAAGACCTACTGAATTACAAAGCTTTCCTGTTTTGGGATTAAATATATCAAATCAAAACCCTGCTCTAGTCCCGGCACCTTGTGACTGGACTCCCCGTCCAGGCTGGTGGTGGTGACGTAGCATGTCCCATCATGGCGGCTGGAGGAGAGCAGGATGAGGTCACAGGGGAAAGTCTCGTCCTCCCTCACCACGACGATGTCCCCCACCTGACAGGGCGGGACAGACACATGACACACCCTGAAATGGCTTTCACGTCAATAATAGATGAGAAGTATTTTTTGTCCAGAGCCTCACGTAAACACAGATAGTAAAAGACAATCAGACGGACCTGCGGGTAATCGCCTGCTCATCCTTTACCATTCCTTTTTTTTTTTTTTTATTCCCCCAAAAGGATTGAGAAGTTGCATAACGGATTATGCGAGCGGAGCAGCTTAAGCTCTGATAAATCCCATCTCCACAGTGACCATACACATGACACACGCTCTCTGATTTTGCATGATTAATATATTCATCATTATTCCTGCTCCCAATTCACACTCTAATCCTCTCTGTTTGATCTGCGGGAGTGAGAAACCTTGGTATGGAAAACGCTGGAAGACAGACAAAGGGAGACGGCGCCAGAGTTCCTGTTTTCCGATGTAAAATGTCTTTCTCGACCAATGACATTCAGTGAACACTACTGCTATGGCAACACAAACTATAAGACTCTGTAACCTTTAAGGCTGGGCAGCTGTATTGAAGCCTTATTCTAAGCCTGCCCTAAACATCCCGCACAGCCTCTGCGCGCTCGACAGGACCAGCAGACGCAGCAGAAATGACATGTACCTGCACTCATTATATAGCCTCCGACACAATGGTGAGACAAGACCGAGATACACCGTATCTATACATCTACATAGGAGCTGCTGAGCTAGACACTCGCGTCCTGTAGTCTGACACCTCCGTTTTCATTCACGCTGGGATGACATGAGATAGATATCTGCAGAGTAATATGCCAGCTCAGTGAAGCTGGTTCATGTTTTTCCCAAAGAAATCTTCACCAGGAATAGGATGTAGGATGCAACGCTGCATTGTAGAGTCAGGGTTTCTGAGCTCTTTTTTTAGGACTTTCTTCACAGTATATACAAAGCCATTTCGGACCTTTTTCAAACTCACACCAAGAATCACAGAAAACTGGGAGAAAAGTAAATGTTGATTAACTACATGAATTTATTGGAGCTTCCTCGCTACTCTAGCTCGTGACAGCAACCGTGTTTGCTGCAGGTGTAATGTGGCTGACTGTAACTCAGCAGCCTCAGTCTCAAACGCCTCCTGAACCACAAGCAAAGAAATTAATAAACTAATCTTACCGTCCACAACAGGTAAGACAATAGCCTAATGGGCAAAAATACATGAGTAGTGGCTAAGTAGTCGCATACTATACGAACAAAGAGTGACATATATTATATATACGATTGAGTGAAATATATTATATACACGGCTGCCCCCGTTTTGCTTTCCACACGGACGTTATCAGCCGTTTGCACTAAATTTTAGAAATTGGGACGTCCTTTTAGATGGAACGCTGAGATCCAATTTTACGGGTCACAAGCCGGAGGAGTGAGATGACAAGGAGGCACAAAGTTGAGAAATGAGAAAAGGCCCCTCGTGTCTCTTCGTGTGAGTGAAGAAACCTTAATAGAGCGGCGAACAGACTCGCCTGAAATGGTAAAACTGAACTCATGATCGAATGTCTGCGTCATGTAAAAATCCCTTGTGCATCAGTAACAGTAAAAAGCACTAAATCAGAAGGCAACATTGCAAACAACATTGAATGTTATTGCCAAAAAATGTAGGCCATAAATAGCATCGAAAATAGGTTTTGTTACAATATTACTCTTAATGGATTAAAAGACATTTTCAAGAATGAGAATGAGGCCCAGGACAAAACGGTGATCTCTGCGGTTGCATCAGGATGGCATAAGAGAGCGTCACGGGATGATGACAGGAATATCCTAACTCGTGAAATACATCAGTCCTGGTGACTTGCCAAGGGACGCTTGCATGGTGCACCGGGGGACACTATAATTGTTCCTCTACTACAGTTTCAAAGCAATTAATTGGTGGGAAAGACTAGAGCGAGGCCAGAGAGGAAGGAAACAAAGTTAGAGGACTGCAGCCAGAAAGAGCAGGGGGGAGTGTGAGAGACAGCTATAAAAAAAAAAAGAAAAAAAGTGAGCTATGCAGCAGTACTGTAGTGTTGCTTTGTGGCCTCAGGTGCTACACTGCTCTAATGAGGCCATTCTTACCCGCAGCTTGTGACTTTGTGTCCTCACCACCTTCCCCTGCTGCACCACGTCCACCGGACACTCGTTTATAGAGCAGTCAGCCTTGTGTCTGAGCCAGTCCTCATAGCCCTGAGAGAGCAAGAGGGAAGGAGCGAGGGAGAGAGGGGGAGGGGGAGAGAGAGAGAGAGAGAGAGAGAGAGAGGGAGAGAGAGAGAGAGAGAGAGAGATTGTAAGGGAAAAGGAAGAGAAAGCCAAAGTGTTTGTTGGCAGTGGGGGGAACAACAAAATATAGATTATTGCGCAGAGAGACTCGGGGCCAGCGTAGTATGAGATCAAGAGAGACGCAGGGGGAGAGGTGAAAGTCATACACTGTAATTAATTAGCATTATGCTCCACGAGCTTGACCTGCTTCCTGGATTTCTAGCCAACACGTCATGTTTTAGATTTATGTCCCGGCGAAGCTCAGGCTTCCCTAGCCAGAACAGCTCTATCTATCACTGATACTACCCCATCCCTCAGTACCGGGACTCGGTAGAGAGGATGCATCTCCCGGGGGCATGGGATCCTCAGCTAGAGTGATTAACAGAGGAGACCATTCATTATCATATTTCTCACATCACCAGACACATTCAATGGCATGTCCTTTCGCTGAGAGAGGAATGTGTATATTCAGATAATAGAGCAGCCGACTGGTAGAGAGTGTGTGTGCGAGTGCGTGTGTATTTGAGGTTGGGAGTTCCCCCGGAAATCTGAGCATGTTTGTGTGTGTCCTACCTGTTTTATTGCGGTGACAGTGATAACAAAGAAGAGGGGCAGGCCGCTGGTGACTGGGCTGGTGGGGGTGTCGATGATAAGCTGCAAGGGAGAGGAAGAGTGGGACGAAGGTGCAGGGGATGAGGATGAAGGGGGGTGGGGGGGACAACAGAGAAGAGAAGGGAGAGGATGCCAAGTAATGCAACGCTGAGTAAGGACGTGCAGCAGGGAAAAGCTTCCGTAATAAGGAATCAAGCACCAATCTGGCAACATTAAAGCATTTAAGTAATCAAATCTTGCTTGATTTCCTCCATCTGCACTGAAAGGAAAATCCCATTCTGGGATAGTTAACTTGTATTCTATTCTTTTTTAGTGACCGTACGTGTGCATATGTAGAAGGAGTACAAATATTGCTGTTATGTGCCATGGCCAGTTTGTCCCATTAAGAGGGTGTAGTATTTCACATGTTGCTGCTAAATCGCACAGCACACAAAGACCCAAGTTGCGTCTGCTGGTTAAGAAATTGTTGCCTCTCCTCCGCCTCTATGATGAGTTTGTCCTTGCATGATTATTCAACATTTGGTGCAACACAGTGGCTCAAGGAAAAAGGCTGCTTCTCTTTGATTTTGATTTAAGCAGACAGACTGAGCAGTACAGCGCTGATATTTCAGGATAATATGTTCGCTAATTCAAATTATGTTGGTAATCCTCATCCAGGTAACCTCAAACACAGGTGCCGGATTTCACTGGTAATCTTGGATAATTGTTCTAATTGTTTTTTTTAAATCAGGGAATACTGAGAGCAGGGTTTAAAGTGCCATCAGCTCTCATCTGCTTTGTTAGTGCACATGGTTGCTTAAAGAGACAGCACATTTTTACCAAACAAGTTCATTTAAGGCTACGAGGATAAAAAAAATGTCTGAAGATGCACAAACGTCATGTACGACATCCGTGAAGCAGGTTCAGTGTGGTTGCAGCTCATATGGAATCACTGAAAGTAACCAAACCCCTAAAATATTTTCTTCTGCGTCCAAGTTTTAAGTATTGTAATTTACGAGAAACTATGAGAAAAGTTAATTAAGTACATTTACTGACTATTGGATGAACTGCCATGAATTCTGGTAAATTCTAGTAAAGTCAAGCAAACCTCACCGAATTATTGTCACAATGTTTTCACCAGGTCTTCCTGCAGCAGTTAACTTTGAATATCCTCATGTTCGCAGATTTAATCCACATACATTTCAAACCTGCTTCATAACACTGAAAACTCCAGATTCTTGCAAAATCATCACTGATCTAATCCACACTATTTAGTCACCTATGTATGAAAAATGGGTCAAACTTCTCAAGCTGCCCTGAAAATATCTGGATGCAAAGCGATGCACTTTAATTAAAACTAGGTCAGTGTAGGTATATAAAACATAAAGTACAAAACGGACCCAGTAATGCATTGTTTTGTTCGTTTTTTTGTTGTTTTTTTTAACTAAATGGAGAGCTGAGAGAGTATTTCCTTGGGTCATCACTGTTGTGTTTTCACATTAAACAAATACAAAAAAAAAAATAATAATAATCTCACCTGGACCAGAAATATGACCAAGAAGTAGAAGTTGGCGATTCTTCTGAACTGCTCAAACAAATTTTTGGGAATGAAGTTCCAGAAGGTGTACTGTGGGACAGAGCGACGGCAGAATTCACTATCAGGCACATAACAAACAGAAAGGGGAAACAACGGCACTTTATCATCCAGTCCCTCCGGCGCGAGAACTGGTGACGCACAGCTTGAAGAACACATGCAAAGTGAAATGTGTCATCCTTAAAAACAGGGCCACAAAAGAGATTACATGGTTGTCTAAATATGAAAGCAAAGAGCAGCGTTATGATAAACAATGTTACGGCTCTGACTCGCGGGGGGGGGGGGGGGTGGCTCGCTCACCTTGGAGGAGACGATGCGGTTGTCGGGGTAACGCTGAGGGATGTAGGCCTCAGCTCCCGGAGGAGGTTCTTTATGCCCGATGTACACCGTCCGACTGTCCACCCAGATCTCCTCCCCCACACACTGACAGAGGGAGATATATACGTATAGTTATAAATAGCAATGCAGGTGGAGAGAGAAAATGGGGTTAAATCGCACAGTTCAGCCGTGGTAATGTGTTAGCTTACCACTCACAAGCTGTTTACTATCATTATGGAATATAATATCGCTTATGTTTATTACACTTTGCCATCCGCCCTCACAAACACCTCACGTTCATTTACAAGCATGCTTTCACTAAATGCAGACTGACAAAGTCCAGATGTATCCATCTTAGAGTTCATTATCTGACGCTGCTCCTTTTTAAGCAACGTATGCCACATTTTACTGGATGTATAATTTAGTTTTTTTGTTCTCAGCACTAACAACACTAATGCTGGAATAATTGGTAATTATTGGATTAGTTTATAAATGAATCACCAAGTGGTTTGACAAACAATTACCGGTAATCATTTGACGTGTTTATCAAGCAAAAATGCCAAAGATTCGCACGTCTCAGCTTCTGAAATATTCTGCTTTGCTGCTTCTTTCTATTTTATATAACTAGTGCAGTGCCTGTTCGGCCGACTGCTTGGCGTGTGGTATTGCTGCTTTTCTCGAGAACCGCTCATCCAAACAACTTCACACTCAACACTGCAATTCCTTGGGTCCGCGGCAATTCACCCACCGGGTGTGAAGTCAATCGGATGAACGGTTGTCGAGAAACTCAAAAGGTCACGGACAGATAGACTCCTTCTATTTTTGTTCGATTGTAAATTGAATATCTTTGGGTTTTGGACTTTCATGGTGAAAATTGATCCACAGATTATTGTAATAATAAAAGGTTGTAGCCATAAACAACACCAAATCAAATTCCTCACATGTAACAAAGTTCAAATGAATTAAGAATAAATGAATTATGAAAGAAACTATCCTGGATGAACAGTGCAGTCCAGAAACAGAATGTTTATCTATCACGACTTTTAACAAACAACCTCACAGACAACACCGACTGAAAGTGTACGTTTGTTGACGTGTGTACGTTTGTTGACGTGTGTACGTTTGTAGACGTGTGTACGTTTGTTGACGTGTGTACGTTTGTAGAAGTGTGTACGTTTGTAGAAGTGTGTACGTTTGTTGACGTGTGTACGTTTGTAGATGTGTGTACGTTTGTAGATGTGTGTATGTACGTGGGATCGGCTCTGAGTCACACAAGTGTGGATTTGTCATTTATCTTTTCACTTCCTCCTGCAGGACTTCTCTGCATTACTCGTCTACACACGTGCAAAACAACACTGTTGTTTTTTACAGTCCAAAGCCTTGACACAAAATACTGAAAGCACACTGGATCGAGTACGCAAACCTCCCATCTCAGTTCATCTCTCATCCATACATCTAAGTAGCTCCCCGGGGACTAACGGAGTGCATTCTGGGAGTTTAGCGCACCACTTTTTTTTTTTTTTTCAAGGTGTCCTTCATCGAACGCTATTGTGGAAATAGAAAAAAATTAAAAAAGAGTCACGAGACGACGGCATTCAGCTGTTTGTTTCCATCTGGCTTCCTGCATGGCTCCTAATGCTTTGGCCAGAGTGGGCAGTGTGTGAGCGCAGCCTTTGGCAGAGCAGCCTGCCTGACACAGCTCAAAGCAGAAGTGTTGACCATTAGCAAAAAAGTTCTGGAACAAGCACTTCAGAGGAAGCAGCGCTTCACTGCTTAAAATGTCCTCAACATTTTGGCAGAGACGTAGCTCATCACTGCCAATGAGCAAATCTTTCACTGTTCAAGTGTCTCCTATGTAACCTTGTGGATTCAAACCCATACCTTTTAAAAGGGGTTTAAATAGGAATAAACGTAAGTTTGAAATCAAATGAAGGGTAATGTAACTTTTCCTGGTAAAATCAGCGATGAAATAATCTGTGTCAAATAATTGAATCGCAGTCACGGATCCAAACTTATCCACAGTGATCAACAGGCGCTTGGCAGTCAGATAAAAATAGACACAGTGTCAGCCGACTCGAGACCCCTCCAAAAACATTAGGGAGGCAACATGACCCAGAGAGATACAGTGAAATGGAAAGAGAGGGAGATAGTAAGTGAGGCGGAAAAAGAGAAGCAGATTGAAGTGGAGCGAGCAGCAGGAGCAGGCGACTGAGGAGGACAAAAAAAAAAGAAAAAGCGAAATGGATACAAGGAGGGAGGAGAACGTGTTGAGAAAGAAAAGAAAGCCTGACTGAGAGCGAGAGAGCTGACGTCAATTTAAAGAAATAGAAGCTGTAATTGCCGAGATGATGGAGCACTAGTTATTTTGGTAAGTGGTTACTGACCAAACAGTTAAAGACGCACGCACGCACACACACACACACACGGATATAGAGTGTCATGTTCACTGGTCTCAAAACAAAACTGTGTCAAAACAATAACCCTTTTGGCTCCGTTCCTGAAACATGGATTAAATAATCCTGCCTCGCATTATGTTGCCAGAGTTATCCTATCAATACTCATCAAACTGAATTGTTTATTGTGGAAATTGGGATCACTATTCCAACAGATCTTGATGATTTGTCAATAATATTTATTTTTCTAATGGTTCCAATTTAAAAAGGACACGTAATGCATGACAGTGGAAGGAACACGGTTCATTGTTTTAAACATCGTTTAGATTATTACTTCCACCAAGGATGTAATAATCATTATACTTAAACTGTCAGCAGGATTATGGAAAAACAACTTTGTGGAAGGGTCAAGGAAAGAACTATTTGGAGCGGATCTGGATCACAGGGCGGATACACGCATTGTTTTTCACTAATGGAAACAGCCAATGTGGAGGTCTGCGCGAGTAATCAACCTACATTGATTATATTACCTACATTGAATTAACAATTATTTTCATCATCGATTAATCTAGCAGCTATTTTTTCAATTTATTGATTAATAATTTAGTCCGTAAAATGTTGTTTAAAAATGGGCATCACAACTTGCTAAAGTCCAAGGTCTTTAAAAGTCATTCATCCAACAAACAGTCCAAAAGCAGCAAACCTGATATACAAGAAGCTGGAACCAGATATGTTTCATGATATGAGAAGATAAAACATCAAGAGGGAGAATGTTATGCAACAGTTGCAGTACAAAGTGTGATAAAGTGCAAATATATAGAGTGCAAATAAACACAATATAAACAATAAAGGCTATTAAATAGGTGCAAAAAACAGTGCCAAGAGCAGGCTAAAGACTTTCCTCTTTGATAAAGCTTATAGTTAGGGCTGGCTCAGGTTTGCCTTGGACCAGCCCCTAGTTATGCTGCTATAGGCTTAGACTCCTCCTCTCCCTCTCTATTGATATGCATTCATGTCCCTTAAATGCATGTTACTAACTCACCATCCGGGGCATCATCCCTGGAGTTTCTGTGTCCCTCATCTGGCAAGTTGCCACTATTAAAGATTACTTCTGGACCGTGAATCGTGGCTGCACCTGTTGCCCTGGTCCTGCCTGACACCAGGAGCCTTTATTGACATCCCCCTGGTTCCATCTTTTTAATATATGATCGCATCATGTTTTCTGTCTCATAGATTGTCTATGCTGTATTTTTAACTATGTCGTTTGTTCTGTACACACGTCACCTATTGCACGTCTGTCCGTCCTGGGAGAGGGATCCCTCCTCAGTTGCTCTCCCTGAGGTTTCTTCCATATTTCCCCCACTAATTGTGGGGTATCTTTTAGGGAGTTTTTAACAGAGGGTGTCGTATCCTGTACAGGCTGTAAAGCCCACTGAGACACATGTATAATTTGTGATATCGGGCTATATAAATAAACTTGATTTGATTTGATTTGCCAGAAATGTAAACAGGTTCACGGTAAGTGTCGTAAATATAGACAGGTTAACAGTAAGGTGCAAATTCAAAGTATACTCGTGCCAAAAGTGAAAGGCTTTTGGCCTTTTTTTGTTTGATAAATGACTGAAATGATTAATGGATAAAGTCTTTTTTAATGGATAAAGTCATTTTCTGTCGATCCACAATCTCCAAAGTCGACTAATCGTTCACGACTGGTCCTTATTAATATCAGGATTATGATACAACCTATCCACGATGCTCCACTTCTGCTTTTATTTCAAAACAACATTCCAAGATCCACAATTCCCTGATTCGTGCCGTCATATTTCTATCCGCACTGTTTTTCTCTCCCTTTCGTTCCCTCCATCTCCTCTCATGGTGTGTCACACTCTGACAGTGGGACTGTGGGAGAGGGACGGAGAAAGACACAGAGAGATTGCATTGTGGTTTGTAGTTATCTGATCATTAATCCTCACTGATCCGTATCAACCCCCGGTCCACTGTTCCCTCTTCACTCCACTGCTCCATCGGATAAAGTGGCTGGCTGGTTGGTTGCGGGACATGGAAGCTTTGTCTTTATTAACACTGAAACAGCCTCCGAGCAGTGAGGCTGGTCTTACATCACCATCAATCATCAACAATGACAAGATGGATCTGATAGCAGAAAATCACAACTTCTCCTTACATGTTTCTAGCGGTAAAGTTAAACAGATTTTTTTTTTTTATTATTTATTTATTTTTTAAAACTGTTTAAACTCTGGATTCAACATCAGAGAACAGAAGCGCGGCTAATGTTGTTAAGGTTTAAAAGCCCAGACTGCATCTCCAGTTCTGAGCTTTTCCATTGTCTTTCTACCATAGCACTTTACTGGAATATGGATGTGCATATATTCATTGTGGGAAAGCAACCCCCGACCCTGACAGTGCCGTGATCTATCCCCGTGCTGTAGCTCCTTTCTACCGCAGAGGTGCAATAAAAGGTATACACCATTAACTGGCCTGATTAAATGGTCGTGTCTCAGCCCTCCTCGTCTGTGCCGCCACGCTGTGCTGCAGGAGCACAGCGCATGTTGAGCGGTATCCCTCATTAACTCCCAGATCAAATTTCTCTGATTGAGCTCTTCCTTAATGAACTACTCATGTTAACTATACAGAGCATGTGGAAACACACAAACTGTGATTACACAACAGCAGGAAGTGGATTTTAGCCCATAGAGTGTCAATATTATGGGAAAATATTAGATGAAAATTGGAAAAAATATATCTTTTCTCCTTTAAAGCGTTTTAAAAAGTGAACGCATGAAAGTTAGAGACTCGAATCTGGTTGCAACAGCTCTTTGTAATTTAAACTTAGCCGAGATATAAGTGTTTACTAAGAGGTGAATGTTTACACATCACTAAATAAAAAATTAGTTACACATGAAAATAGTATTCATGTAAAAATGAGTTGTTAATAAATATTTACTAACTGTCAGGTGTAGCTGTTACGTAGCTAACTGTTAAGCTAAAAGTTAACTCGCTGATATATAATCGGTTTAGATTAGGTAGAATACGTCATTTTAAATACAGTGGACATGCCTGACATGCCATTTTATAAAAATGCAGTTTGATAATGATGTAAACGGTAAAGATTTAAAATCACATTTCAGAAAAAATAACACAAATATACTTTAAATAACAAAACATTATGCTAATAACGACAGCGAAATGACTAGCTAATTAACATTGTTTAGGTTAGAATATTCAGGTATTTCACACTCTTATATATATGTATGCACAAATAATACAATGTAATACCTACATTTACAAATAATTAAGTGTTAAATTAAACATACTATACCGTGAGCCCCCTTAAAACAGTTATTTTTTTGGCACTTATGTTGCTTGTGATGCTACAGGGACTTCCAGTTCATATAACAAATTACTTTTCATTTACATTACTAAAGTCTTCACTGGCAGACACATTTCTTAAGTTTTATTGGTGAATTAGATTTAATAAATCGCTAGTTTACAACTATCTAGTGGTTACTAAGAACTTAAACAGGGTTTTACAGACAAACCAAATAATGAACAGTTTTACCGAGCTCACGGACAGCGTTTCTTTTACGCTAAATTCAAATGAGAAAAAATTTGCACAGCTGCAAAGAAAATCTTTCCTGGATACATTTAGGGAACGAACATCAAATAATTTAAAAAAAATTTTAATAGAAGCTGTGAAGTGTGTCGTAGCATTGAGCAAAGATAAAAGCAGCCTGGAGACCTTGATCAGCTGAAAGGAGGATCTACCTGCTCAACACGCTCCCGCTGCCACTCATTTGCCATTAATCACCATAGCAACACAGTATGGAGCAACAGACAGCTCCGCTACGTCTGCACGCTCATAATGCAAAGGACCACACGGAGGCTTCATTAAGTATAGACTGAAGATCAAACGTGTGGGATTGTCTCATTAATGTTTTAAGCTGTGGAACTGGATTTTGACAAGAGATTTTAAGGCTTTAATAAAAAATAAAAAATTTTTAAAAATAATTAATAAAAAATTGAAGAGACAATGTCCTCGAGATCTTTTTATTTGGATCAACTAACGCGTTTTAGACCGTATTCTCGGTGGACAATTCCTTTTTTTGGAACAAGGCGGGATGAAAGAGTCAACATCAAAAGCAGCAGTGAGGACGAAACTAATGAAGTAAGGAGAGGGAACATAGCTCCTGGGGAAAGAGAGTGCCATTCGCTGTTAATGAAAGTATTTCTGGGTTAATGCCACACAGGTGCACACAGAAAACACAGTATTTTGGTTGAGGGGGGAAATAATAGTAACCTTCAGCCTGCACATACCACCTCGACCCCTGACACTAAATGACAACAGCCACCAGACCCCTGATGACGCAAATCACTAAATACCTGCAACAAAATAAACGGATAATGTATGAGAAGATTACTATAAAATGACAACATTTGTATTCTGTTGTTGCCCCAGCTTCCTCTCCCACTTGACTTGATGTGATCCAACTGTTACATAAGTCAATAATCCAGCTGTGCTACTTCTGCTCTCCCCTCCCTCTCTTCTCTCCTTTTCTCCCGCCACCTTAATCTGAATCCTGAAAAACAAACCCAGCCCTCTTTCTCATTTCGTCTGCTTTTAACACCGACGACACCCTGATACAGGCGGCGTCTTATAATGAAACCTCTGTGTCCGGGGCTCGCTGCGGGACACAAAATAAGTCTTATGAGCCGGCGCGCCGATGCATCGCTGTTTTCTCTGATATACACACACAAGCCAGCGGGCTAAGCTTTGCCCAAACACAAATCCTGTGTGTTTTTGTCACCTACAGCCTCCGTCTCTCCGCCAGGGCCCCATCTCTGAGGGGGGCGGCGGCCAAGAATAGACTGCCCTTAACCGTTTGTAGCAGCTAATGTGGCAAACAGTGATCTAGCAGGTTCTGTTCTGCCTTTCAACGCCAGCCAGGGGACTCAAGGAGCTGTAAAGTTGCTAGAAACCTTTCTAAAGCCCTTCAGCACTCCAGGACTCTGCTGGCACCCAGTTGATCAAAAGGGAGACATGGCTGGCCTTTCTCTTCTATCTGTTGAGGTTGTGAGAGGTCTCCGCAAGAATAACAGTCATATATTCATAGATGAGATGTAAAGGAGGGTGAGGACAGAGGGGGACAGGACTAAATCAAGCTGAGGACAGAGAAGGAAATGGAAGATATAAATCAAAAGGTTGTTTTGTGAAAGTGAAAAGGTAAACTTTAAAAATAAGACAACATATTTAAGCCCCTAAAAGATAAAAGCATCCTTCTTATCCAGGTCATGACCTCATGCAGGTCTGAGGCAGCACGCCTCCGTTATTATTATCATCAGGCGACAAAAAGGCACCAAAGACAAGTGGAGTGGAAACAGTGGACACATATAACACACGCACACGCACACACACACACACACACACACACACACACACACACACACATTATAGCGTGTAGGCTTAGTCAATCTTTTATACCAATAGAGTGAAAAACTGATTTTAGGTTATTACGCAACAAATTTCAAGCACCGCAAATCACCGTGACACCACATCTTCCCTCGTGAAAACTATTGACTGAACTGTACACGCTCAATTCACCAGCACATTTTCTCGAGTCAGAAAACAGGCTCATAAGCAGGACAGAATGCACAGCCTTCAGACAATGACATGTCCTTCTCATTATAAGGAGCTGCACTGTACTACTATAGATCCAAACAACTGTCTGCAGTTACTAACACAGTGACAGTGTATCAGGCAACACAGGTCCCACTCACGTCACAGTGACAGCTGATGCACCAGAGGGTCAAGATGTGGAATTATCTCTAATAATAAACACAATTCTTGTTTGAACAGAGGTCAGAGCAGAGCATCTTGAACTGTCATATAACCATTCTTTAAAAAAATAAATAAAATATCGATTGTTTATATATTTGTATAGTTTACAATTTACAGAACACTTGACAAAAAAACCCTGAAAAACCCTAATTTCCCGCACACAAAAATACATCAAGGACAAGTCACCGGTCAGTGATAACACGGGAACCAGATATGAAGAGAAAGGCTCAAACTTGTCCAGTGGAGTAAAGTGGAGCAAATGAGAAGTACATCCTTTCATGGCTGAAGAAGCTTTACTAATTCAGCATTTTTTTTTTTTTTTTTTATTTAAAATCGCAAAGTAAAGTATGGGAGGCTGGCTACATTTGGGCAGTGACCTTGATGAGAGTTTACTGCTCTCTCTGTCCAGAGAAAAGGCCCGGGCGCCTTGCTTATCACATGTTAATCACCTTGCATGATGTAATGTTTGTTCTTCTATGTAACCTCATTAAGGGAGCAGCTGTTCAGAATATGGCAGGGTTAATAGAGGGCAATACAAGTAATAGGAGGACCAGATATACATCAACCAGCCCTCCAATTCTGAATCAATATCTGGATAATTGAATTAATGATTAATCCCCTGTCTACTTCATCATGTGGCAGCGTGAGGATGCAAAGGGAGACGGGTGAGGGATGAGGGGCGTGTTCATTGACCCTCCCTCCCTCCCGCCCGCCCTTCGCCTCACCCGTGGATCTGATTTCCCCTGATATTAACCCTGCTGGAGCATCCGTCAAGCTCCCTTTATTCTACATCTCCCTTTCATTTCAAAACCCAAGAAGCAGCAGCACGAGGGCATCTCAAACGGGCAGTGCACTAGTATGATAGAAAAACAGAGAAAAACAGCAAATCTCCCAATTTGAGAGGCTGAAAAACAGCATTTTCTGCGATTTTCTGCCATTTTTAACGAATCGATTAGTCGACTAAGCCTCACAGCTGTAACGTCCACACACTCACTCACTGGAATAAGCCTGACGAACAGACATTAATGAGCACACACTCCCACGGATAGTTATCTCCGCAGCACCTGAGCCAGGTTTAAGGTGAGGTGAAAGGGTCGCAGGCTTATAGTAGATGTGACAATACTCCAGCGGTGCCCAGTCTGATGAGCATCCCCACACCTGTCAGAGTTGTCTCCCACCAGACACTTTACTCTCTAATCCAGCCGCCCAGCGACCAGCTGCTTCCTGCTCTGGCTGATAGGCAGAGACTGCGGAGGGCACCGGGCGTTCAGACCAGACCAACCAGTAATGTGGTTACTGCTCAACATCATCTACTTTGTTGTTGCGTGGACATGTCCTGCTGACAGACAGATCCCTGATTACAAATAATGATGAGGACTCTCTCTGAAAGTGCGTCCAGAAGAGAGCGGCACGCCTTGCTCTGTGTGTTCAAACTGCACTAACATCAGCGGTGGACAGTAATGTACATTTACTCAAGTGCTGTATTTAAGTGCCATTTTGAGCTACTGGTACTTTACTTGAGTATTTCCATTTCCTGCTACTTTATACTTCTTCTCCGATACGTTTGGAATTATTCTACTTTTTAAACCACTACATTTATCTGACAGCTTTAGTTACTTTGAAGATTAAGTTAATGATACAAAAAAAAAGAAGAAATGAACAAATATTTTATCATGTATTATTATAGGTTAAGATACAACTTTATGGATCCCCAGGGAAACATTTACTAGCTTCCCAAGCTGCAGTATCATGCAGTATATATAGTAAAAAAATAAATAAGCTCCTCCTTTACCAGCTGCAGCATTAAAGTGATGAACACATCAATGCATCAAGAATTATAATCCAATAATATAATATCCTGAAAGGGGCCATTATGAAGAATGACTACTTTTACTTTCTGTACTTTAAGTACATTTTGAGGTTAATGCTTTTGTACTTTTAATCATCTGAATGCAGGACTTTTATTTGTAACAGAGTATTTCTACACTGTATTATATCTATTACAACTTCTACTTAAAGTACTTCGTCCACCAATGACTAACATCAACTCCTTACCACTGTTATTGACTAAATAAACACAGGAATCAGTGTATAAAAAAAACAAATAAGGAAACTCATTGGAACATCATATGTGTAGGATAATATGCAACACATATGCGAAAGTCATCAGTGCAAGTTTTTACTGATAGATATTAACACTATCCTCTAATATATGCCTTATGTTTGCCATTTGTGTTGACTGTAATGTTTAAATGTAAGTTTAAATGTAGCCGATGTTGTTAAGTGTGGACTCCAGGTTAGCTGTTCTTTCGGGCACAGCTAATTGGGAGTGACAACTTTAAAGCCCCTCTAGTTTAACCTGCACAACTTATCTCTGTATCAGGCTGGAGGTGAGTACAAGCAAGTGTAAAATTCAGTGCTGCAGAGTCCCAGCAAGGCCTCTCAGGTCTGCGAGTCCTGATTTGGGATTTATGTCCTCTGCAGAACCAGGGAAGCCATGAGATAGTTGATAGTGTGCATGCATAGTGTAGCTCACTAAAGCAATTTAACTGGGCCAGCCAAGTTCATTTCTATTCTGCACATCCACCCGCCATCACTGCATCTGTAGCCACTGGCACATTCCCCATTCAGCTCCACAAAAAAACATTGTAAAGCCCACAGTCAATGGCCTGCCAAAGCAGCCCCAGTGAAATGTTTATCATTGCAGATGAGCAAAGTGTTCATCGCCCTGCGCGTCCACGCTCAGCCCTCTGAAGGCAGTGCCGTGCACGTGCATGCACAACACACACCGAAACATAGCTACAAACGTGATATGTAACATGCGTTACATTGATGCACTTGCAGACACAGAGCTACAGTTGTGACAGTGTTGACAGACGGTGTGTGTGTGTGTGTGGGGGGGGGGGGGGGGCCTTACGTATCTGCTGATGATGTTCCGGAGCTGGGTGAAATCCATCCTTCACACGGCTCCGGCGGCGACTTAAACTGCAACAGAAGACGTCCCGCTCTCCTCGGATCTTCGTGAACGCTACCTAACGTGGATCTTTCCACCAGTATCCATCGCGCTCCACCTCCGCCGCCGCCGCCACCGCCGTGTCTGTGATAGCGAGGAGCAGCGGTCTCTCAGTCGGCTGTTCTGATTTTCACGGCATCCCCGGGAAGAGCCATGCAGCGGCCGAGCGATCACAGCGACTCGCGCTGCTGGCTACATGTCAGGGGGATGAAAACCTCCAGACGTCAGGGCAGTCTTCCGGGTTACTCCTCACTTGTTAAACGGTTGTATTCGTGCAGGAGACGGTCCCTCATGGAGGCTGTGTGTGTATGTGTGTGTGTGTGTGTGTGTATGTGTGTGTGTGTGTCCCGGTCTGTGTTACAGCGGTGGCCCTCGATGTAGCGGCACCAAGCGAAACGTCCACAGCGCTCACCCGTCAGATGACTACGCTGCGCATGCGCACTGGGGGTTATCCCTCACCTCTCGTGGAGTAGATCTGAATACCGCACTGACATAATCACCTCCACATGGGATCGATCAAAACTCATAATCATGTCGAAAAAAATCAGAGAAAAAGTACAGAGGCTACAAAAATATGTAAAGAATCTCACTGGGGTTTTTCAAGAGAGTCATTTTAAATACTACCTGTCATTCAGATCCTAAGTAAAGTACACCACAGTGTTTAATACTCTACTAGAATGTCTGCATTACATTTGCAGTTACAGACAAGTAAATGTACAGAGGTGTTATCAGCCAAATGTACTTAAAGTAAAGTTAAAATACCCACAATACAGGCTAAAACCCCATCTCAGCTCATCTTATTTTAAAATGTTTCTATATATATATATATATATATATATATATATATATATTGTATAAAACATTTTGCACTATTTGTAGATTTTTGGAACAGTCTCCTACTGTGTATTGCAACTGTTGCACAACAATTTCCCTCGGGATAAATAAAGTTCTATCTTATCTTATCTTAAAAGCATTAGGAACATTATTTGATTGTTTTTACTGATGCATTAACATGAAAGCAGCCATTTATAGCTGGAGCTGGCAGAGGTGGAGGGGATTCTGCATATGATTCTGTATACTTTTTATATTAGTGGTTTAATTTACTGCATAACAATGCAACATATTTTATATGCTAAATCTGTCAGATAAATGCAGTGCTGGGGTATTTCCATCTTAAATTTTAGATTCAAGATTCAAAGATTCAAAGACTGTATTGTCATATGCACAAAACTAAAGCGTAATTGTTGGCAATAAAATGTAAATACTCAAGTAAAGTACAAGTACCTTAGTATTGTACTTAAGTACAGTATTTAAATATACTAGCGTGCCCGATGTATTGCAGGTCTCACTCTTTGACGTTATTGTTATGTCACACTTCTTTAAATATAATATATAATACACGTGACAGACATTATATTTAACCTCTGAGTATATTTAGACATTTCACATGCTCTAAATGCCAGCCGCTTGTTTCCACAACATACCCTGACTTCACATGCACACACACACTCTCTCATGCACACACACACGCAGGACAAGTCACGGTAATATCTCTACAATGACAGTAATAATCCTACAAGATGTGTGTCTGTGCTCAGTGGTGAGCTTTTAGTAAACGTAATGTGTTCCTTGGTACTACTTTCTATTAAGGGATTTGTCCTTTGCACTAACCCTTTACAGCGTAGTAACTAATGTCTTTGTTAATGATTAATTATTCATTTACTGAAGCTTAGATCAGTTAAAAGCCATAAATTAAAAGCTTCCGAAAAATATAAATCAATTAATAAAGGCTCATGTGTCCCTCACTTTCCAATAAGCCATCAAGTCTTTTGTTTTATATGTTAATAAGTCATTAATACGGGCTTTTTGTAATCAAATATGCAGTTTTAAAGGTTCATAAGAGGGTACATTTTAGATTTTGGTCCAGATCATCTCAGCCAAGAGCTCAAACAGTCGAACCAGACAAAGCTTTACAACGTCACAACCCAAAACTTGCTTTTAATGGTCTGTAATGAATTAGTAATTGGTTTATAAACCATTAATAAAGCCATTAGAAACAACTTATAAGCACTGATTAGAAAGTGGTGCATGTTACGTTGCCACACTTTTCCCTACAGGCTGTTTGTGCATATTGATCAGACGCTTTTCTACGTGGAGGAAATCAACAAAAGAAGAAGAAAGAAAAGAAAGAAAAAACTAGAAAGAAGAAAACTACAAAATGTTGAACATGAAACAACAAAGTCTAAGGTTAGTTTGCATTGACATCAGAGTGCAGAGCAAAGATGTAGGAGTCCATGTGACTTTTCAACACCATATTACCAACAAAACCATTGCAAAGAAAATATCAAAACGATCATAAAACGACTCAAGTTAAAAAAAGGTTAAAAGACACAAAACAACGAGTGCGCAGACAGGAGCGACGCAAACGCCAGCCACCAGTCAAAGCTCACAGCCTATGTTGTGCAACAGCTACACAAAAGCAATCCAGCCATTGTTGTGACACAATGTGACTCACAAAAACCTGACAAAACCCAACTGCACTCATGAGCAAAGAGAAAATCTAAAATTAGCTTCGTCTCCATCTAGGGGGATCCTCCGGCTGCAGGGCGGCAGGGCGTGATGTCTGCCCCAGACATTTCATCTGCGGAGTTATGACTTTCAATTAGCACAGACATTATTAATAATGCATAGGGATCCAGCACTTTCAGCTCTGACCTACTAATGCCTGATGCTGCTGTTTACCTCCCTCAAGACCCCCGGGCATTTACTGTCTAATGATGAGTCTGCCTCAGTGGACAGATTACAACATGCTCTTTGTTCATGGGCTGTGACAATTATATGCATGTTGTGTTTTGTGTCATGTTGTGGAGATAGAAGTTCCTCCTATTCCCTTTTTAATAATTGGTCACACCTACAGAAAGCACAATAGTAAGCACAAGTCTAAGATAGCTTATGCAGTGCCACCACAGCAGATATAAGAACACTAACGTGCTGATCACCAGGAAAAAGCTGACATATGGGAATAAAAGCATTTTAAATCTCTTGCTGATAAAATAAGTCTTTTGGTCTTTGCATGCTGAAGAGTGTGAATGATGAACTCACAGCAACGACGTCTCTATCCCTGGAAATCAACCATCCAGTCTGCAACTATCCATCACTGTCTGAATCTCCTTTTTATTAATTTGTTTTAATCAGATCATGTCCTGATTAGCAAATCTGGTTGTATCTGATTTGTTGTCCCTTTCAAGAGCAGCTGGCCTTGATTTCCACGTGAACTGGGCCACAATTGCCGCTCAGTTTGAAGCATTGGTTGATTTTTACACTGCTGTGGCTGTGATTATCACATAGCTGATAATATAACTGTTTATCTGAGCGGATGAACTCGGTCGTTGTTGATGTTTTACTGCTGTCTCGTGTGTGGGGGCGAGGGAGAGCTACATATGGGGCAGTGGGTTAGTTTCCTCACGTCGCCATCTGTCCTGCGTGGGAAGAATCTTCTATCTGCATATATCTGGAAAACTGTTTTTTCACATTAATAAAACAGAGTAATGAGTGTTATGGTAGAAATCAAGAGACGTCAAATTACTTTACAAATGGATTTAGCGGGTGACACAGGGACACGCTCACGACTGCAGATGATGGTGGAATATGACAAAATGAGGCGTGTTTGCATCCTACTTTAATCTTTAATATTTGTCTTTTCAGGTTCTAGTACTCTTTATTGGTGCAGTAAAGCATAAACTTCTGCGAGGGCTGTCATGGTATCAGTATGGTATCAATATTTATGACTCTCAGTCAAATGCAATTTGTTTATTGTGGAACAATTACACAAATGGATAGAGAGATTTAGGAGGCGCTGGATTATTTCCTCGATATATTATCAAATGTGTATTGTTAACATGATATCAATATTTAATTTTTAAATGTCACGGTTATCATCCATACCGTTATATCGTGACATCCCTCACGTCTATTCATTTTTTTGACTTATGGCTGTATTGTATGTCAGTTGGTTTTGGTCGTTTGATTAACTTAATTAAAAAAGTATCATCCAATATCCAATATCAATATGAACAAAGATGGATCCTGAATCATTAACTGATCTTGTGGCTCTGTATCAAAGTCTAGTTTTGAACCTTCTTTATCTTAGTGTAGTGCTCACTCGGTGCATATTCTTTTAATCAAACGACCATAACTTAAGTGACACATAGTAGATGATAGAAGTTTGGCTCGTATTATCCAAACTTTTGCTTGGGATACAAAGTCATCCGTGAGTTCACATCAGACGAGTGAACGCTTACAGATCCTTCAGTAACCAATTGTCCTTTTCCAAAAACCTTCAAACAGCAAGCCCTGTTTTTGTTTTTGCACTGAAGTATTTTGGGAAGCATTTTAAACTGCAAGCCCTGTTTTTGTATTTGTTTTGATGTTTTTTTGGCCAGGGACTACAGAGGAAAAAATATCTAATTTAGGCAAAACATTTTTTTTACACCATGTGTATTTATTAATTTGCAAAGAAATTACACTAATTATTCTGACATTATGAGGTTGGATTATAAGTGTTGGGGCCTATAACAAAAGTACCAAGTATAGTCAGCTGTGTACAGTGTTTATCCTGGGAACTTGGGTGGGTGGTCAACAGGGTCCCAACAACAAATGTTTTCCCTGGGAGACCCCTGTACAGTCTATCATGTGCAATGCACATAGTTAATATGCAATATGTAAGCAGTGAAATGAGTATCATTAAAGTGCAAACACTTTTAAAAAGCATTGGAATAACATAAATACAGTATGCCACTTAAAAATACTGGATATGTTTTTGAAAGATCATTATTTGCTGTAATATTGTTTTTAAAAAAAACAACAAAAATAAACAACAGCTTGTATTTGGACAGTTTTTTAGGTTTCTATCAGTCGATGTCTACTGTGCTGACATGTTGTTTATTGGCTGAATCCTTCCACTGCTTTCCGTGATGTTTTTTTCAGCGGTGAACAGGTTTTTTGGTATCATTTTTTCTTGTGTAGTTTAATCATTGCAGCTCTTGTTGCAGCGCGAGCAGCTGACTCTGCACTATTGTCAGCACAAACAGTGGGTCCTATTATGCTGTAGATTTGAATTTATCCCTGAATCAACTCACTGGCTGCGGAAAATAAAGAATATGGGGCATGGGATGATGTTTGTGAGGAAAGACTGCAGTTAGTTTGGATAAGCAGATATTGCTGCAGGCATGGGATCTATAGATATTCTTCAACATTTTAAAAGCAATCGAGTGTGAAATGCTACAGAGTTGACCACAGTTATATCATTACATTTTTGAAATGTAAACGGAAATCTGTTTGTGGTGCCCAGCTCGAAAACATTATGATGTCTGTCAATGCATTGGAAATGTGCTCAATTTATATCAGCGCAAAAAGTGGCCAAAAAGAGTGAGGACTATTTTTATTTAATTAAATTCTAAACTAACATATATGAATGATTGAATCCTGAGATCCCCATAGAAAGGAGTAATTATTATTATTATTATTATTATTATTATTATTTTCATCACCATCATCATCATCATTATTATTATTATTATTATTATTATCTGTTGTTTCCTGACATCTCTACCTGCTCATAAATGGTGGTTTTTAAAATAAAACTGAAAGCTTGAAAGAGAAAATATGCCCTTTTTATTTTAAAGAATTACATTACTATTACATATATATATATATATATATATATTATAAATCACTGGAGTCTAAGTCTTGTACTTTATGGCTGTTTTCTGTATTTTAACAGTCTTACTGGCCCTTTTCAGTTTGTCTGATATGACTTTCATGGTGAAGATGCCTAAAATGACCAGAATGTAATTAAAAGTGTCTTTTGCATTAAAATCTTTGAAAAGTATTGAAATTGAAAGGCTTATCACAGATCCACTAAAGGTAATCGTGCATTATTTAGGAACATGAAGACTTGATGGCTGTTCACGTGCAACAGAGAAGCACACTCAGGTATTTGGCTCTATCTAGTGGCCGTCACATAAAAACACACGAGTTACCTCATACATGCCGCAGCTCATATTTACTCCATGGTGACTCTGTTGGTGTAGATTCAGGTAATTTGGCAGCTAATTAAATGTTTTGATTAGTTGTAATTGGAGTGCCTTTAAAGCACGAGTTTACTCATGGGAGAGCAAATTAACAGAAGGTGACAATTAGGCCGACAGTCTACTGTTTATTAATTTGTGCTTCAAAAGATTTGTTGTTACTTGACTGAATGACTTGATGAGTGTGTTTGGTGATTGCCTGACTGATTTAGTCGATGTTCACCAGCTTTACAGGTTCATGTGTGACCTCTCGACTCATGTCAGAGGTTACTGAACGCGGCTAACACAGCTTGTGAGACTAAGATTGTGTGAGTAAGCACTGCAAACGCTGCAGGATGCCAGCCCCTCTCCGAGCAAAGATAATAGGTGTGTTTGTGTCTCTGGCGGTGCTGATGTGCGTCACATGCCTCCTCTCTCCGTGCCCAGTCCGGGTGCCAAGAGAGGGGCTTAAACCTGCGTCTGGAGATGGGAGCTGTGGAGATCCCAGGGAGCGGATGCTTGGCACCGTGAAATAGGATTTGGGGAGGACCGAAGCAATGAAGCGAGAGGGAGAAGAGCAACTGCCAAGTCCTCTCTACGGATTTGATGCCCCCCTCCTCACCCCTTAAACATATTCAGCTTGTGCGCACACACACACACACACACACACACACACACACATGTGCAGAGAGGGAGAGAAAAGAAAGAGAGGGGGATTGTGGATGGAGAGGGAGAGAAAGGCAAAGCAAAGAGGGGAGTATACTAAGAACAACAGTGTTTGGAGCAATAACATAGTGCAGTCAGAGAGACGGTGACCTGAACATGTGTTCCTCCCCGTAACCAACTCATACAACTCACTAATCCTGCCAGGGCTTTTACCAGGTGCCTGATTATATATATATATATATATATATATATATACATGTGTGTGTGTGTGTGTGTGTGTGCGTGCATGCCTATATGGGCTTATATCTGTGCTTATGGTTCCCTGTGTGCACGTTGTAGATCATCCTCTATAAGTGACAGAGGTTGACAAGAAACAGAGAAACAGGAGAGAGAGAGATGGGGGGGGTAGAGGGCGGGGCTACTCACATGGCTGTCAAAGGGGGTGATTGATTTTCCGCCCCCTGTTATCGAGGCCAGCAGCCACCAGGACCCCTAATACCCCCCTGTCTGACACTAACACACACACACACACACACACACACACACACACACATCACTATCAGCAGCTCAATACCCAGAAAACAGGCCGATCAAGTATCATCTGTCTTTCTCTCTCTCTCACGTGGTCATAACAAATATCTAATCAGCATAGTTGGCTCTGTCTGCATGGAGCAGAGAGAGTAGAATAAAAGGGAAAACATAGTTGGCTCGGCCCGCCTGTAGCTGACGGAGCACAAGAAAGGGAAAACAAAATCAGTTCGGAGCCCGAGCACAGATGATTGAGGAGCTGAGATGATTCAGAAAAAGCAAGATGGATGTATCTATTCTGGGCAATTCTCTCAGATCACATCTTTCTGTTTATTATCTCTGTGCTGAATTCTGATCTAAGGGAGGCAGCAAACCCCAAAGTTGATAGCTTCTGAGCTAGACTGCTGTAAATGTTGTTCAAAGGGGGTGGAATCAGCACACAGTAGAAGTGTGGTGACAAACATTTCAGGGCAAAATGTGAGCCTCTGCATCGCTGTCTTTCTCTCCTTGGCTTCACCTCTTTCCTTTTCTTGCCTCTTGTTCCGTGGCCTCTCCAAACCCCTCTTGAATGATTGCTACTTTTTTTTTTCTTCAATTTTCCACAAAGGACTTGTGCAATTTTGCCATTACTCATATTATTACTGGTGGCTACAAACCGAGTCTTGGCTCCATTCCTCAGGGGTAATTGGAAACTGCAGGTGTGAGAGGGCACATTAGCATACACAAGCCTTGCACAGCATACTGCTTCAGCCCTAATGGCAGCATGAAAAAAACATCTATCACGCTAATGCCGAATAGATGGATGTGTACTGTAGTTACACCACTGAGACCAGTCATAAAAATGTCATATCCTGTGGTTTTAGTGAGCTTGTGCACTATTTTTCCCAAAGTATGTCTCTGTATGTTTGCCCGTGTGTGTGTGTGTGTGTGTGTGTGTGTGTGCACCTGAGGCACGGACAGAAGAGGGGAGCGAGACAAAGTGACGCTAAGCATCACAGACTGTCTGTTAATATAAAGAACATGTAGATCATAGGCCAAGAGGACTGTAGTTTTGATTTTTGACAAATGATTGTGACACATTTTATTGCACAGTCATCTGCAGAGTGCTCTGTGATAACCTGCACAGTGTAGATTCAATAACCAGCTACAGGTTTCAGCTTTAGTTTCGTCCCAAACGATCTCTGGTCAGAAGCATTCGAGTGCTGCTCTGACACATATGTTATGGACACCCATTATGAATGTTGTCGGGCCTTTAAATGGCGTTATCAGATGTTTGCATTCCCACTCTAATGCTTTAGGAGGAGAAAACTGCACCCACCAGTCGGCCAGAAGGTGCATATCCGATGTTATGAAAGGGCTGCAGTTTCACTTCAAAACTAGGTGGTTAAGTGTAGGAAAGAAGTGTGACAATCATGGATGTATGAAGTGACGCATGTAGATGGAAAGGTTGGACTTCCGGGTATAAAATGACGCCGGTGATCTTCCGCATCCATTGAGGCCCATTGAGCGAAGCTATACTAGCAGGTGTAGCTTCTAACACATTTCTATCTGCTCCAGATTCAGGAATTGCTCATTTAAAATCACCAAAAGTTACAGATTGTAATTTTCATAAAGATTGTAGCAGTTAAGTCTTGGAATATAAAGCCTAGCTAAGAGATGAATTCAAATGTTTGGAATAAATTGTCTATACCACAGTTTGAATCCTGATTAAATTTACTAATATGCTGCATACGGTAGAAATTAGATATGATATTTTGTTTTTGTTTCTTAGATATATGGGATCCTGTATTACTGGAAGACCTGGCAACAGCGTTTAATACTGTTTACTAATGTTTATTTATTGTAAAGAACTGAATATACTTTGCACTATTTTTGCTTTTTGCTTTCCATACATGATTCATGTCTGAATACGGCGTCTACTTCTCCAGGTTCCCCACATACTCTGATTTGAATTATATCATACAGGGTGCTCAGTAAAGATATTCCATACACATGATTTGCATATTGCATTGCATATTGTAAGTGTCTGGAGATGTAAATATGAGTGTGGATGCCAGAATGTAGGATTTTGTTATGTTTTTGATATTTTTCTTGACGTGTGATATGACTGAAAAGGTCTGAATAATATATATATATATAAGAAATAAAACAAAATGACAATGCACAGGTAATAACCAATATGCCAACAATCTTATGTTTAATAAATGTTTCACAGTACGAAGGTGTTCATGATGCTTAATGGGATCTTAATTATTTTGAGGCAATTCTAAATCAGAAATCATTATTGATTCACCATTTAGCAGCAAATGTTCATCAGGACATCTAAAGCCCCATATCCATGGTCTCCACAAGGATCAGCAGCGTCTCCGCACGTTTGCTTCCCTAAAACCTGAAGGACACGAAAAAGGTTTGTTTTGCAGAATATGTGATATGTAGTAATATGTGGGGATATACATACTGTATGTGTGCTGACATTGACGTCACGTGGACTCTGTAATCTCTCTTCTGTCAGTTTATTTTTGAGACATTTGGTCTACACCTTTATTTGATAAGTCACTAGAAAAAGCTTCGAGTCAGACCTGGTTCTGGCTTGATTGAAGAAAAAATAATAACCACATCAATTTGCATTGGAGGGATAAATGATTATGTTTACTATTACTTTTGCTAGGAACATGTGAATTAAACTGTATTGCATTTTAAAACTCAAACTTTAGCCGTTGCCGTGCCACCTGTTGGTCAATTTCTACATTCTCTGTAAAAGTAAAAGTGACGTTTTGGTCTTTGTGAACAACCGACACATGATCAGCGAATTATTTACAATCCCAAGCAAGAAAACTTTCAGTTACTGCAGACTTCAGTTCAAACATGCAAATAAATCATTTTGTATTTATGTAATAGGAAGGATAATAAAGGATAAAGGAAGAAAGTTAGAAAGTACTTGCCCTACTTATTTGAGAACATTGTTGAACATATATCAATTTGGCATTAATCAACTTTAATGCTGTATGTTACTCTGTGAATGTGTGTGTGTGTGTCTGTGTGTGTGTGTGTGTGTGTGTATATATATATATATATTCCTATAAGAGGAATCTATCTTGAGTATCAATCTGCCATCACAAGATCCTTATAACGCCATGAGTGTAGGGAATAAAAGAACAGCAGGAATATCAAATTCTAAAGTATTGTAATAAAATCCTAATTGTCACAAGTAATCACAGGTATATGAAGAGTGCCACTGTGGCTCACCACCAAAAAGAGAAATTTAAAGCAGGGCAACCAATTTCTTCCTAGGAGGTGAAATAATGACCCATTTTGAGCCCCCATAGTGTGTGCACCCCTTCAACTTGCTAACCATAGTGTTATTACCATATCCACACACACTGACTTGCAGGGTCTTTCTTTGTCCTGTCTGCTCTCTGCAGTTTTTCATGTCTATGGAACAGTGCTGAAACAGCTTGTTAAACAGTGACATTCATTGACTCTCAGACCCCCCGCTGAGCACATCTCACTGCAGTTCGGGCTTCATGGGAGAGAACCAGCCATCACTCCACTTCTTCAGAAAGGCTGCAGTCA